>JADRCH010000031.1:18004350-18061541 GCA_019843965.1 Rhynchomys soricoides | reverse complement strand
GTGTGTATCTCTTATCTATTATATATACATAATATACATATATGTGTATCATATATAAATTTTTTTTCCTGAGGTTAATTTAAGGACTGTTCATGCTTTCCAAGCAAGCACTCTGTAAATCTCTCTCAGCATGATAATGAATGCTACAGTTCAGAAAACACTAAGGTATACGCTCCTGGGAGTCGCTGAGGCTCCAATGCTTGAGGGAAAAAAGGAAGCAAACATTTCTCCATTCATTTTCTCAATTAAGTTTTATCGAGACCCCTTTAAAACCAGACACTGAAGTGGAAAAGCACAACCAACAGCAACATGCCAGGATAATGAAGTGTGCTCTCTGGTCATCCTGAGACACAAACAGGGAGAGCTGATTAACAGTGTTGTGTGATGCAAATGGATAGCAACTCATGTCAGCCCAGGGAAGGAGTTATGTGCACTGACCTAGGAAACCAGCATGCTGGGAACAACCACACACCACTTAATGAAGGAATCCTGGAGACGACCTTTGACCTTGGCATATATGATGAATAAACCCTGGTGCGGTTATGAAGAGAAAATGAGCATGCTCCAAGTTTAAAGTGAATTTTCAGTGTTTCTGAAATTGAGTTGAGCCGGGGAGTAAAGAAAACGAATGCACACTCAACTGTACTGGAGGATTAAGGAATGTAAGCACGTGGAGATTGGGGGCCCAAACTGAGAACCCTTGAATCACTGACCACAGGGCCCTGAGGAATCTCTAGATTATAGCAGCTGTAGAGATGTCAGCAGTCTTGATTTACTGAATACCTACACTGGATGTGGACAGTGACTTCAGAATCTCCAAAGGGATATGAGAAAGTTCCACCAAACTTGAAGTAGCAATAGCTTTGCCAAGTTGAGTCAAGAAAGGAATGGCAGTGGTGCACAATATTGTTTTGAGAAGCTGTAATGTTAGAATCCTCAGCATCAGAGCCTCACACACCTAGGCTGAGAACTGTCAACTCTCACCTATGCTGAAGGTGTGGGATGATTCAGAACTGAGTCACATGGTTCCACTGTGGCTCACATCCGGTATCATTGCCAAATGCATTCAGCTTTTGCTTCTGTCCCATGCTTTCCACTACAGGGTTTGATACGACATTGTTATATTTGGATTATTAGATTACCAGTCATTTCACCATTCAACAAATTAATTGGCTAATAACAATGTCGTCATGAAATGTTCAACACAAAATGGTAGTATTGTATTTTCAAAAGTATTACGGTAGTCACTATGATGAACATCCTAGCAATGTTCTTGAACAGGCACCCCTGTGGGCAGAGCATCTGACATAAGTGCCAATAATTTCTATCTTATCTAATGTGTCATTTAAAAAGAGAGTTTGATTTAGCTATATTTACCTAGCTATCATCCGCAATAAGAACCGATACATTCTCTTTCTTACCTAAAATGAGAAGAGGTGAAGTTCACACACACACACACACACACACACACACACACACACACACACACACATTATAATTTCATGCATGTCTTTTCTGTTATTTAATATGATGTTCAGATATGGGCATGTTCTTGATATCCTCATCAGTTTAAAACCTGTCAACAGCATGTTTTTAATTCTCAAAGACTATCTTATTTTTTTAGGTTGTCAAACTGAGAAATCATTTGTTTGTAAAAATATGTTATTATAGAGCTGGAGAGATGGCTCAGCAGTTGAAAGCACTGACTATCCTTCCAGTGGACCTGGGTTCCATTCTCAACCTACAGCTCACAGCTTCCCCTAATTTCAGTTTCAAGGATTCCAACACTCTCTCTGGCCTCTGAAGACACTGCAGGCATATGGTACACAGACCAACATAAAAGCAACACACACACACAATTCCCCTTTCAGCTGTGCTATTCACAATCACATCCTTTGTAATAGTGATCTTAAGCCATTTTGCTTCTGACTAAACAGAAGCAACAAACTATCTTTTAAAAAAAATTTTCTTTTCTTTTCACATTGTGTGTGAGTGTGTGTGTGTGTGTGTGTGTGTGTGTGTGTGTGTGTGTGTGTGATACACAGGTAGTCAGCTGCCTGTGGAAGCCTGAAAACTGTGGGATCTGGGGTTACACACAGCTGTGAGCCTTCTGATGCTGCCACTGGGAACTAAACTAGGGTCCTCTGCAAGGTCAGTATGTGCTCTTGACCACTGAGCAATCTCTAGCCATCAACCATCTTATTTCTGCTTCTTGGGTCATGCTGTTTTTCTTCTTTAGGTTTTATCTTATACCAAATAGTTTTTGTACAGAGAACAATCTCAGAAGTCCTAGTGGCCACTCCTTCAGAGAAGATGAATGCCTTGTCAAGGAAGAGACATGATCATCTGGAAGGAAATGGACTGAGACCCTTTTTGCCTGCATCTCATGGGGAAAAGGGTGACGCCAAAGCATCTGTTAATTCTACAATCATTAACAAATGTCAGAATTTACTAAAGAATGATGGTCCAAAGGCCAACAGACATGCCTTCTGCCTCATACTCAGAGTTATAAAAATTCATCCACTTGTGGTTAATGCCTGCAGGGTAGAGCTAGATCAGGAATTCAGCTGAGCTCATTCTATGATGCTGCAATATTTAATTATGTTCCCACTACAAGCTAGACATTTCTCAGGACATTGAATGTACCTTACATGATTATAACAGCCTTTTGTGGCATATCATGATTTTGTTCAATAATTGATTTTCAATTTTCATATTTTCAAGGTTGAACAATTATCCACTAATACACCTTGGTAAAGCCAGAACAAAAATTCAGGGAGTCAAGGAGATTAAATAGTATGTTGTGTATGCATGTGTGTGTGTGTGTGTGTGTGTGTGTGTGTTTGTGAGTATGCTATATACATGTGCAGGATATGCATATGTGTGTATCTTGTTTTCCCTTTCTACACATGCATGAATGCCCAGGGAGAGTATCTGGGGTCCTGCTCTGCCTTTCTGTACCGTATCCCCTCCAGACAGTGTCTCTCACTGAACTTGGAGCAAACAAAGCTGGGGAAAGCAAGGCCAATGAGTCTCATGTTTCTACCTTCTTCTTCATTGTACACATGCACACACACACACACACTGACATACCCATGTGGCATATCATGATGCATGAACACACACATGCACATACATATGTGCATGCACACACATGTACATACATATGCATAAGCACATGCAAGTAGATAATTACACAAAGCACATACATATGCTTACACACATGCCCATAAATGCACACACACACACATACATGCAGGCACACACATGCGTGCACACTGACTTGTGTTCTGGGAATTCAAACTCACGTCCTCTTGCGTGGACAGCAAGTGCTCATACCTATTGAGTCATCACTCCAGTTCAAGATCAACCATTTTTAACCTGAGTTGCAGACACAGGCTGTTCCCCATAAACTCCATGTAGTACATTGTAGTCCAGAATGTATTAGGACTTTAATATGCATGTCATGTTTAAATTACTAAATGTAGGACATTTAACTTGCACAGTGAATGTCTGTCTAACAGCATATGTATCATCCTATTTTTCCATACTTGAAGCTATTAAAGAATCTCCCATGCTAAAGCTGAAGTTCATCTATACCATGCTAAAATCTGGAAGTCCATGTTTACAGGCCAGCCCCCAGAGGTGCTGAACTATGCTCCTTTTTAGGTTGTCAGTCATCAAAAGAGTCTTACTTCTCCTTTGGTTCATATTTTCTGTAATAAGGTAATAGCTGGACAGCGGATGAGAATGTAATCTATATCATATAGACCATATTGGTCAGAGTCACCTGGGGGACAAAGGATGTCTGAAAACAGTTCACTCTTGACCTTTGTTGTCTCTAGTTCAGTGTCTCTAGTAGGACAAGGCTGGAGATTTTAGAATATTTAAAAAAATCTTTGCTATTGATACATATAATTTCCCAAAGATACTTCGTTAGTAAAGAATTAATTTATACTTATCTAATAGAGACACAATTTTATTACTGTTGCCTCTCCTCCCACTACACCCCCAGTTCCTCCCATATCCCCTCCAATCCAGATACACACCCTATCTGTCTCTCAGTAGAATACAAACAGGAATCAGTGAAATGAAAATAAAATACAATACAGTATCTTCTACTCATTGCAATAGAAATTCTTAAATGCACTGTAGAAATAACCCTGATGCAGTTTTATAATCTCAAATTACTGAGGTAGACAGATTCCAAGCTCCAGTCTTGCAGCATGGAGAGAGCTCAAGGCAAGTCTCAGCAACTCAGTGAGACTGTCCCCACATAAAAAGAAATAAGGTAAGTGAAGACGTGGTTTGGTGGTAGACTGCTTGCCGACAGATGCAGGAGAGTAGGGACAGCTCTATGAATATTTCTAGTTTCTGGAGAGCATGGCAGACACTCAGCAGAATGTGTCTCTTTTCAAGCTCAGTATTTGTGAGGAGTGAAATTATTAATGAGTAGTGCATGAGAGGGCTAAGGAATGACTTGTGAATGGAGCTATAAACCAAGACTGGTATTCCTACAACTTGTGCTGTCTCTGGATGCAGAGATAACATTTTTCCCTGTGTTTGTTTGTGATGCATTCCAAAGTCTTGTACATCTATGGGATATTTTATTGGAAAAGCGTGGCTTTCTACTATATTAAAGAACACATTGCTTTAAAAAGAATACTTGTATTTTCTTATTCCACAGAATCACTCTGAAAGATAGCAGAAAGAACAGACTACATTAACCACTTTGCATACTGGAAAAACATTTCTGTGTTTTGGGGAGCTTGGTATTGCCGAGTGTTTAGCAGTGTATGGTCTCTTCACAGATTCAAATAGTATTCTTCCACAATTTAAATGCTAAGTGTCCCTCCAACTTATAAAGGCTTGGTCCCCAGAATAGTGTCATCAGAGGTGAAATGATCTTTAAGATCACCAAGAGCTTGTCTAGAAAAGGATCATGGGATGCCCCTTCCTCTCTCACTCCCATGCTTTCCTGCCATGACAGAAATGTGTGTGCTGTCATGTTCTCCTGCTGTGATGAGCTCTTTCTTTCAGCATCAGCAGAGGATGATGGTGGAATCCTCTAAAACAGTTAGCCAACATAAGTATGTTTCACTCTTCCCATTGGCTACCTCAGATACCCGCAAAGCTGATACATCCTCTTGTTGTAGCTACTGGACAGGGTCTAGGTGTCATCAAATAGAACCTGGCAGAGAAAACAACTCAAATGCACCTTGAGAATGTCTTCTCCAGGACATAACACATTGACGGGGATAGAAGAGGACCCTGGCAATATAACCTGGACTGTGAACAGAGTTCAGGAGGTTATTTGATTTGTCTTGGCCACATTGTAGAGTGATAGACAGCTCTTAAATAAGCAGTTGCATATCTGGGCATGTTAATTACTTCCCGTGTTAAGGAAAATTAATTAAGGACTTAAAGGTTATGCTTATATAATGCTTCATAGAAGTGTCCCATATAGAAATAGACATTCTTGGTTGCACAGTATATGTGTTGATAGACTTCTCAAGCCATTTAACATATCATGATATATGAATCTTTTGGTATACAGTCTGTTCTCAGACTTAATGGGCCACACTGCAATGGTTATTCCTGGTTGTCAACTTGACTATATCTGAAATATACTACAATCCAGAATTGGAGGGCACACCTGTGATCCAGATCTTGAGACTGAGAAACTTGAGACACAAGTTTCTGATCTTGGCATGGGGATTTTGAGGCATAGTGGCCATGAAAAACTTAGGCCCAGGCACAGTATTACATACCTTTCATTCCAGGAGACTGAGGCAAGGAGATCTCTGAGTTCAAAGTCAGTCTGTGACAAAGCAAGTCCCAGATCCAGTTATGGTAGTACACACCTTTAATCTGGGCTACACCTTTCGCTAGAGGCCTACATAAGGACATTGGAAGAAGGAAGATTCACTCTTCTTTTGACTGCTTGTACTTACTTGCCAGCACATCTGTTGGAATCTATTCTACTTCTACAGAAGACCAGCTGAAACAACTAGCCTTGTGGGATTGAGCAACTACTAAATTCTTGGACTTCCCATACATAGCTGACCATTCTCAGGTTAGTAGGACTACAGACTCTTAAGTCATCACAAGAAATTTCCTTAATATATAGAGACATTCCACAAGTGTTACTCTAGAGAACCCTGACTAATACATACTTTAGGAGAAAATCCTACATTATACTATAGAATGATAGTAGATAATTTCAAATTATTTTTTATTTCTTGTCTCAGAATGATAGTTTATCATTAGTTATTAATCAGTCTCCACAAATTTTTAATTTATTGTCCAGGGAAGGCATGATCCAACTACCAGAGTAATATCCTTATAAATCACTGATTTATTAGGGAAGACACTGAATTTGAAAGGAGTAAGTTGTGTTGGGTATAGACTCAAAATCAAAGCCCTCCAATTCTATGTCCATGATCTCTTCAAACTTATGTAGACTTTATGTAGAATACTAGTCAGTATTTAGTTATTTAGTTGACATTTTGATTGTCTTTGCTCCAATAGTGCTCTCAAGTGCTTTGTAAATATTCAAAATGCAATGAATTATGATATAGATATATCACTGTTAATACCATGGGTATCAATGCCCTGCCCAAGAGTTTCCTGAGCTATGTGCACACACACACACACAGAGAGAGAGAGAGAGAGAGAGAGAGAGAGAGAGAGAGACAGAGAGACAGAGAGACAGAGAGACAGAGAGAGAGAGACAGAGAGAGGATGATCCAAGTGACAAATGTCAGCTGTCCAAAGACTTGGAAAGTCTAGGCATGAGAGTGTATATTTTTAATGTGCAAAGAAGGAGATGCTCTGAGGAAAAGCAAATTTTCTACTTCATGATCTGTGCCACATTTATTTCCTTCTAAAAAATGTTGGTTCTCACTGAATTAGTTTTAATATATTTGCAATCTATGCAAGCTCTGTGTGTTTCAGAAGAAAAATGCAAATCCCATCTGAAATCACATTTGGTTATAATTTGAAAGTATTTTTTTTGAAATAACTAGTAAACAAATAAACAAATCCATTTGATCTTCTGGGCAGATACTGTTGAGAGGGGAGGTGTCCTTATGAACAAAAATTTATTTTCAGTGTGGAAGCTCCTCTCAGGGAAGGTTTGTGTGGAGAATTTCTGTGTCCTGTGCATGGCTCTGAGCTTCTTTCATGTAGCACGTTTCCCTGGCTGCAAGCTGAACGAGGAAGAGTGAATCTCAGTGGATCAATTAACAGAGGGACCTGTCCTTCAACAGCAGAAGATCTATTTCTGGATTTGCATATCACTGAAAAAATTACAAAGCTGAGATAAATACAAGCCCGATAATAACTCACTGCAGACTTGGCTCCAGTCCTAGATTTCCTTGGCTGTTTGTCCTAATAAAGTGTCTCCATGGCACTTAGGGCGGGAAGGTTATTAGTAGCTGTCAATCAAAAAAGGGAGGAGGCACAGGCAGGAGGAGTAGGAGGGGAGAGAGGTGACATTCATCCTCTCCTCTCACTGATATTGGGCATAAAAGTCATTCAGAGCAAGTGGTTAAAAAGGGACAGGTCCCTCTTCATCCCCGTGGAAAAAAAGAAAAGCTGCCTTGGTTACCAACAGTTTAATAATAAAACGGAATACATCAATCATCTTTTCTTCTACCTTATTGATGCCTGGACGTCTATTAATTCTGAGGAAATGAAGGAATGAAGGACGTCTGAAAGAGATCTTCTTGGGGGACTCCAGACTTGTTATTGTTCTCTCTCTCTCTCTCTCTCTCTCTCTCTCTCTCTTTCTCCCTCCCCCCTCCCCCTCCTTTCACTAAATGTACACATATCAGTACTGGAAATTAATGAAGAAAAAAACTTTACCACTATGAGCTCTCTCTTTCGCTGTCTGTCTCTCTGTCTCTGTTTCTGTCTTTCTCTCTCTCTTCTTTCACTAAATGTACACATACCAGTACTGGAAATTAATGAAAAAGAATTTACCACTCTGGGTTCTGGGTTCTCTCTCTCTCTCTCTCTCTCTCTCTCTCTCTCTCTCTCTCTCTCTCCGTGTGTGTGTGTGTGTGTTTCTGCAGATCTTTCTTAGAGAATATCAAGTAAATGCCTCAGGGAGGAAATCAAGAATAAAACTAAAACACATTTTTTTTAAAAAAAAATTCATTTAAAACAGATACACTGATATTTTTTTTTTTACTTCACCCAGTTTATATGTTACCTCTATAGCCATTAATTGATACTTTAAAGGTCTTTAAATTATTGTACCACGTTCTTAATTAAAGTGTATCCACTGCTTGAGCACATCTCTCTATATGAATATTTCCATAAGTAACAGAGTCCACAGAGTGCTAATTGATATCCCGGTCTCCAGACAATACTTTACTAAATGAAATGACAATTATAACCAATTAAAATTCACTTTACATACCGCCGTACCTATTTGGTATGTATTATGCATGAAGACAGAGAGTGAATTGCTTCGTGCTTGGGCTCTCCGTGTGCCTCAGAAATTGATGGACAGCTCCAAGTTCTTCTTCGCGCACCGCCCTCCTCAAACCAAGGGTCACCTGGGGGCTCATCAGAGATCCTATATTTTGGCGTAACTTCGATTAAATAACTAATAAGAGCTGATTTTTGTTGAAGAGAAAGGCTTTTCCTCGTGTGTGCCTAATACACATCAAAAGAGCTTCTTTACAGAAGTATTCTTATGACGGATAGTTTAATAGGTATACTGCTGTCTAATTACTTAGCCTGATCCCCAGCTCGGAGCTTGGAGCTAACCAAAAACAAAAACAAAAAAACAACCCTGCTAGATTTCGCTTTAACCTGTTGCTTTCTCCTTGATTAACGGAATTTTCACACTTGTGTATTTTGCCAAGGCCCAGCTAACCTTGAATCAGTATCAAAAAAAACCCCAAAAAACAAAAAACAAAAAACCAAAAAACAAAAACAAAACAAAACAAAACCAAAACCCATACAGTGATTGACATAAGCCTCACATTCTTCATCTTATTAAACAACATTCTTCTCCATCTTCTGTCGTTTCACATTTGGAAAATTTCAAATTCTGAATAATCTTTTACAGAATTAAAAAACAGAAATTACAAAAGAAAGGAAAGGAGGGACAGGAATAGAAAGACAAGAATTCTTTGACAGAAATAAGCCTATCATAAACATTTTATGGGCTTCTCATTTGGCGAAGTCCATGTTAATTACATGGCCAGTTCCAGGGGATGAAGTTTTCTGTGCTTCAGTCCCACCGCGTACTGGGCATGCTGAGAAACGGAAAGCGCAGGTCTCACAGTCCTTATGGGAACTTCCTTTCTACCTACTCATGTGAATTTTTGCATCACATAGATTAATTTCTGAGCAACAAGTGGTACTTTTAAGTCCTTCTAATGTAGGTTTTCTGGGCTTATATGAATCAGAGCCATAAACTGTTCCTGTATCGATTACGTTGCCAAAGCTCGGAAAAACAGGCACGTGGCGGTTTTCGTTTGGAAACATTTAACTTGATCTGGAGAATGTAACAGCATCTCCTACACTGTGTTTTGGTTTGTTTGGTTTTTTAATGAAGAGTCCTGTGATTCATTCAAGAAATAAACATCTTGAATCTGACATTAGTTTGTAAGATATTACTGTTTTAAAAATGGGTATATATTTAATAAGATATCTACTTTTAGCTAATCTTTTTTCATCAGCCTTGCATTAAACTTTTAGTAGGACTTAAGATTAAAAAATATTATTCTAATTTATGAAAGTTTTAATATAGGACATAAGTCTGATAATAATTAATTAGGCTGGTTATCTCAAATATAATATCAATATAACATGAATTATGACTCTCATCAAGGTTTACCTTAATTTATGAGAAAATAATGATAAACATTTTTATAAAAATTCTTATAATGGTACATCTCACATTACAAGTCAGAATTTTTTTCTCTTCCAGTTTACTTTTTCAGCAGAGATTTTTCTTTCTTCTTCTGCCATATAACTTACCTCTATTCTTCCTTCCTCTGGAGCACTGTATTTTATACTCGAACCGTGGGCTCCCACACATTGTGTATTCTAAACAGGCTTAGCTATAAATAAACATTTTGAAATCATTTTATTTCAGTCATCTTAACTAAATTACCCTTTAAGGTAATCTCAATGCTATTTGTGAACTCTGCATTCTTGTGGGTATGCTCCATTTACAGAAAAAAAATAAATTCTTTCCTTAAAATCATAAGTATGTGACATTTTTATTAAACTTTAAATATTAGTATTTTTGGTATTCTGAGTATCATAAACATTTTCCAGGTGCCAACATAATCTTGCAATATTTTTTCTAATTATGAAGATTAAATTGCATTAAATTTATCGTTTTTTTTCACTTTGGCCTTTTTTTTTTTTTTTCAGAAAAGTTGTTTTGCACAGTAAATGAAGTGCCAATGCAGAAACATTAAGCTGGCCAATAGAACTGAGCAAACTGCTAAGGTCATTAATATAATTTGTTTTGGCACTGTTACATCTCCTAGTGCCACTCTGAGTAGTTTGCCGGGCACATCGGTTTGTTTTCAGCTATTGTGGAATGGGATATCTTGGCTCTCATCCAAAGCACCCTCTCGATTTGCATATCTTTGTTATCATTTCAGGTTCTCAGAACATACTGTGGACTATCACACCATCTGCACCAAGATCCTCACATCCAAACACAAATTAAAAATGAAACTGTAAAATTTGCAAGGAAACAATACAGACCTTTTATCTCATCCCCCCTCTGTTCATTTTCAAAAGAGAAACTTGCTTGTAGCCAAGCATAGCAAAAAAGGCTTTTATTAATTGGACTGGCATCAAGCATGCATACATAAAATTGTTTATTTTTTTCCTATAAAGGGGTTGCCTGACATAAAAGGGTCTTTGAAGATGACATTCAGATTTTGACATTTGCATGATATTATATAAATATCAGAGGTAGGAGACTTTTCTGACAAACCAGATGGGTCAAAAAAAGAAAAAAGAAAAGAAATAAAGGAAAGGAAAGGAACGAAAGGAACACACTACCGCACCGTAGAGAGATATTCCTCTGCCTTAACAGTACTAACTCTTCCTCTAAGCTAGGAGTTATTATGCAGGAAAAACAAACATGTTCATCTCAAACCAGAGCTACCCCCTTCAAAAAGGAAGGAAAGCAGCAGCGAGGAAGGGAGGGATGGAGAGGCAGGAAGGGATACTGATCTTGGGAATTTTTGAGATATATTCTGCATTTCAATGAAAAGCACAGAATGTATCTAAATCTTGACCTGCATGCTGTAGTAATGAGGTTTCATTGTTCAGCTCAGTACTGCTGGATGGTCTTAGCTTGATTGTAAGCTGTGCTTTGGAGTGTTTTACAGGGTGAGGGGAGTTCTGAGCCTTTGTATTTCCTCAACATCTGGATGAGCAGGAACTGCTGCTTTACTTCACTTGGTGATTTCTGAATGCAGATAGAGCCTGCTTGTGATTTTTCACAGTAATAATAGAGCCCCAGCTAACCCTATCAGGACAGTCTGTACATTTTACAAGAGAGAAAGAGGAGGAAGAGTTGGAGGAGGAGGAGAAGGAGGAGGAGGAAGAGGAGGAGGAGGAGGAGGAAGAGGAAGAAGAAGAGGAGGAAGAAAAGGAGGAGAAAAAAGAGGAGGAGGAAGAAGAGGAGGAGGAGGAGGAGGAGGAGAATCCAAGAAGGGAAAAATATATCCAAATGGCAGCAAGGAGCAAAAGCAGGAGTGGGGGTGCAGGGGTAGAGGATTTGCTGATGGGGAATTTCCTCATGGCTTTCAAACACCAGTGAAGGAGATCTCTACCTGGGTGTATAGTAGAGCAGCATCTATTTGATTAGACTCCTTGACTTTTAGTTGTCAACCAAGAGTCAGAGTTAGCAAGTTGTACACAGATGTCATTGAATACATTTGACCTTCAGTACAGACTCTTGTATCCTCCGGGTCCCTATAACTGCATGATAGTTTCCTGATGCTTCCATTTTTGAACCCATCTCAGTATTGTTACAGGCCTTCTGAAGAGATGTCTGCATTCTGCTTTCAAGTGTTGGCTACAATAATTATAAGATTATTCTGTTCCCCAGCAGAGCCCGCCACTGAAAAATGAACACAGCAGCTCTTCTGAAGGCATGTCATGGTGTCTCAGCATGCAGGTCAGCACTGGTTGCAACAAAGGAGGATTCTGGATAATGTTTGGGATGCTCACTCACTTATGTGCCCCAGAATCTCATTATTTGGTGGTCATTTTCTCAGTGGATTTAAATCTTCTCTGTCTGACCATTGTGTCCTGGGTTTAAAGCTCCCACCTTCACTGTCATGGTGTAATTCCACCTATCTTCATGCACTTGATCTTTCTGAGGTGCCTGCAACTCCTCCTCTGTTGCTGGTTCATAGTGACCTGAATTTCATATTCACTGCATCTGACAATGTTCCCCTTTATATTTGTTCAATTTTAAATGCAATTAAGAGAAAATGGGCTCAGTGAATGAAACTATGGGGGGGGGGGGAGTGGAGTTTCATGACATCAGTTTTACACATGATAAGTCCCAGCCCTGACCACGTGGTGAAGCATCCTTGCTATGGAGTGGATGTGTGCCTACCAAAACACCCAGATCCCCCAGGAATCAGAGAGTCACCCAATTGGGACAGTTTAAGTGAAGTCCTACTGCATGGTAACAACTTGTATTACAATATTTTCCTTTGAGACCTGTCAGCCATTCATGTTGGCAGCTAGCATAAGGGTCCGAAAGAACAACTAGGAGAAAAAAGAAGCCAAGGAACGCCTACAACCTTGGAACTCCTAGGAAATCCATGTTCTGCCTCCCATCTCCCACATCTTCCTTGAGCATAGTTACAATCTGCAGGAGCTAAGCCATCTGCACTACTGTGTTCTAGGCTAACTCCACATTGACATTCTGCACACATTTATTTCTCTTACTATGTTCAGATTGGCATTGGTGGCCTTGCTCATATTAGATGCATACTGATTGGCAAAATTGGAGTTGTTTGTCCATTCAAATCAGACCCCATTCTAGACCTGTGGGAGATGTAACCTTATCTTCACAAGTTCTTCTCATGTTCCTCCTCTGCCTGTGGCCCTCAGTGCTGTTTTAACTAGTGGTATTGTACATGTTTTTATGGAAAACTTCTTTCTGGAAGCAACTGATAATGTTCTGTATACTTATAATGGGGTTATCCATGTACCAACACATTGAGGAGAAGGAAACCATATTTAACGAACTCCTTCTATCTGTGTCAGGATTATTCTCTCCCCCCCGCTTTCTTTTCATAGAAGACATCCTTTTCTCTAATAATGAATTTTATGGAAAATGGAAATTAAGTTTTGGCTGAGTCACATGTTGCAATAAATTTAGTCAACTACATTGTAAATCCTCCCAAGTTTTACAAATTGTGTTCTCGTTAGAGTTTAAGATCTCTGCCCTTCAGAATATGCCTCAGAGACAGTGCCTCCAGAAAAGGCTACAGCCCAGATCATTGGAAATCTTTCTTTGTGGGAATATGGCAGCCAAATAACTGGTTTTATTTGCTTTTCAATGCATCAGCTTTAAAAGTAAAAGTCATCTTTAATTCAACAGACAGATTTATGGTTTTAGCATGAAGATTAATATTAGGTATCTGCCTTTGCTTTTTTCCAGGCCTATCCCCCAGGAAAACAAACAAGCAAATAAGTAAATAAATAGATAAATATAAACTCACTAGTAAACAATTTTAGGATCAAGGGAGTGCATAGAATGCATAGAGCTCAGAAACTAGTGCCCAGATACACCCAGAGAAGTGAGTCACTTATGAATAGGATGAACCTGAAAGTGAAGTAACAAGCAAAGGTGAAGTAAGAATAATCAGCCGAAAGCTAAGGATGAAGGGATTACTGAGAAGCTGTTGATGCGCCAGGAAGCTGGCAAATTAGAGCAAGTGCTGGTTATTTGAGAGATCAATGAATCAGTTCAATGGAAAGCTACCATAATCAACACAGGGAAGAACTGAACCAAAAAAAAAATTTTTTTTTTTTGTATAAAAACTCTGGAGGAACAAGTCCTAATTTTAAGAAAATGAAATTTCCAAAAATTATAAGGGATGCTATTTCACATAAACTTGCCTTTAACATACATTTGATTTATTCAAAACCCTAAGTACAAAGGATAACTCTTCAAGAAAACATGAGTCAAAACAATAATGTGACCAGTGTGTACATGAGGAATAAAGTTATGAAGAACAGCAAAGATGCCAGCCCAGACTCCTTTAAGTGAGAGTTTTAACAACCCCATGAAGATAGGAAATTATGACACCACTCCCTAAAACATATAAGGAGACAGAAAAGATAAAGAAAAAGTATGATTTACATGATTAAGGGATTAAAAGACAGACCAAGAGTGTCCTGCAATCTGTTAACAACTTCACTGAAAGGCATCTGAAGGACAAGCTCACCTAGGGATGGTCACACTCCTTTTACATGCCCTTTGCTCAATCCAAGTCAAATGATGAGGAGACACAGTAAATGAAAGTATGACTGATAACCCTAATCTATTACAAAAGCTTTACAAATTAATAAAGAAGCAAGTAAAGACATGGAAAAGTTGTTTAAAGCAAAATTAATACACACTGCGCTTGAACCCTGGATGCATACTCCATTTGGCCCCCAATGACAAAAATATGCCCACACTGACATGGACAAGAGGGAAGATCTACTTGGCTAATGATAATGCAGAGAAATCTTATGTCTGTTACACTACCAGAGAAAATACAAAATTCATAGCCTGGACAAACCTGACACAGATACTTATTGGATTAAGCATTCCTGCTTTCAGAATCAATCCCCAGAGAGTATCTTCAGAAATAAAATGGAAAGATCATGAAACAAAATGGAACACATTTGTTAAACTTGACATTTTGTTAATGAAAATATGGAGTCAAATACCCATCAATAGAGAACAGCAGAGAGAATTATAATGTAATTTTAACATACAGAAAAGTAATCTTCATGTACATATATGGAGTTATTTGTAGGGTGTATTTAAATGTAAAAAGCAAGAGATTTTTAAAGTGTGTATACTATGCCATCTGTCACTTTTTGTGTATAGAGAAAAGAATATACTCACATATACATATATGAATATGTTTAACATGAAACATTATTACATATTTATGAAATAAGTCATTTACACACCTTAGCTCTGCCAGACATGAGCTAGTCAGACAGCACGTGGGTGAAGTGACTTAGTATTAGTACTAAGGATAACTCTTCTCCCTGCCCATAAATATTAAAAATTAATTCTAATACTGCCATGGTGTTACCTATGGTCCACCCGTGTCTCTGGGTACCTAAGTGAGCTGTCACCACTGACATTTCTACCCATTTCTTTAATGAGTCAATGATGGAGAAGCCATTATGTAGAGAGAGATCTTGATCTAATTAAAGGTGTTTATCTTAACCGAAAATAATCAACAACCTCAATGAAACAGCAAAAAGTGAAATAGCAGCAGACCCTGAGAACGGTCCTTTAGTGCTGTCTCCCTGTGCCAACAGTCTGCTTGGTTATGAGATCTGATGATCCCCTTGGGCATGACCAAAAGGACAGTATAGCAGACTTTTTTCATAGCATGCTCCATGGAAGTCAATGAGAATGGAGAAAGAGAAATGGTAGAAGAGTGAAGGAAATAAGAAGCCATGTACACTACTATGAGCATACAGTGGTTCACATTTCCTAAATTCACATAGATTTCACATAAATTTCACAGATTCACATAGAGAAAGAAGAAAGCTGGAAAAGGCTTACAGGGTGATTACTGCCAGGCAAATGAGCACAGGCTTTCTTCCTCCAAAGGCTGTGCCTTGTGCCTGGACTGACTGAATGCCACCAACTGGAGCCTACCCTTCCTCATATAAAAAGGGACTCTTGAGGGAGTGATATTCCTCCCTAATCCCATCTCAGACACAGCACAGTTACTTTGCTAAGGTCTAATCTCCAAAGCAAGATGAATAAATAACCAAGACTAACCAGGGTCCACAGATCAGGGAAGGGTACAAAGAGCTGCTGTGGATGCTCAAGCCCTGGTAAGGGAGAGGAGAAGTTAACAGTAATGGATCATAGCGATCAAAGTCAGAATTGGCTGTGTCATCCAGTTGAGTTAAGGGGGGAATATAAACAGTTGGATGCAGGATTCTGGACTGTGCAGAAGTGCTGGTAATGTGAAATGAATTTTAATACTAATTTACCCTTGCTTTCACTGAGCTACCATGCTATTTTAGTATTAAACATCGAGAAAGCATATTGACGAGATTAATCGTGGCTATTTTCCAAATCCCAAGTAGAAATGTGTAAAAAGGTTTATATAAAATAACAGAATTCAGATAAAATAGAAATAGATTTATGGATAATTTCTCAAAGCTAATTGATCCCACTAGATTATTTCAATACTAGTATATATTTCTTCCTGTTGAACCAGCAAAGTGGCAAACAGCAAAATAGCCAAGAAGCTCAAACACAGAAGGACCAGAGGTTCATCTGGTCCTAATTCTTGCTTGCTCCAAAAATTCCTTTGACAATGTCTGTATAGATGGCCTTCCAGACTCAGCATGTCTACATTGGACTGAAAGACCTATTGTCTTCAAAGTGCCTATTGCTTCCAGCACTTCGAAAACCTCCCTGGGATCTTGGGGAGAGTGATGTTTGTGGGAGTCAGCAGAGTGTAATTAGAACATTTGGGTCTTGCCTTCAGGAAACATTTATGTAGTTCTCACAGGTTCTGTTGGTCCTCTTAAAACTCAGTTGCTACAAAACTTAAAATAGCTCCTTCCTTGGTCTGTGGACTTTCTAGCTTGCTAGGCTCTTTTCTGTTCTATATATGTTTCTACCATGATGACTTTGTTCATGTGGTGAAATCCAGAGCTATAATTCCAGAGCCAACAATACAGCGTCTGGAAAGTCAATCTCAAAACTGTGAGCTATGTAAAACTCTTTCATTACAAAGAATCCAACTTTCTGACTGTTGTTACAGCAATAATAAATTGACTAACATATTAAATTTGCTTCACTTGACCAGTTACTCATTCAATCACACCTGTAGGCCTTGGACAAATAACATCAATCTGCTTGATAGAGGAGTTTAAGAACTCAGTCTGTATCCAGAACTAACTAGATTCAGAAACCCAGTAGTAGGAGTTAGCAGTCTATGTTAAATTAAAATAAAATAAAACAAAACAAAATAAAATGTGTAACATTCATTGAACCCTGTATTCCTTTATCTTACTTCATAGGCTATATCACACTGATGATATGAATTAGAAAAACACAATCATATTCTATTAATTTTCACTAATTCAATTTTCAACACTTATAGGCCCTAGTTGCTTAAAATGGGCTTTTTAATATATTAGATACATCTTTGAGACCACAGCTCCCTTATTACCAAATTTCCATATAGTTTCCATGGTTGAAGTCCTTACGTAAACATCCTGGCTTTGGTTCATAATTGTCAAATCCACAGGGTCACATTGGGGACGAAATAAATACTCCACAACATCCATGGCCATGAACATCTGGTGTGCAATTTCACATAAACACATTTGACTTTGATGAAACTGAAACTATGATATTTAAACAAAATGGTGTTAGGGTTGAATCCCACAAGGCAAAGAAAGGAACTTGGATTTCTGTTTTCCCTTTTTTGAAACCCAGGTGCACATTAAAGTTAATGCCAGGACACACACTTGTGAAATTTGGCTCAAGAGCACCTTTTCCTGTCTAATGACATCAAACTGGCTACATCAAAATAACCAGAGGTCTCAAACAGAGATGGGTAAACCCCAAACTTTCAAATGAAGAAAAAAGGAAGGAAGTGGCCTGGGCAGCAAGTCATGTGACCCATCCCTGCAGAACTTCCAAGTTGATGTCAGTGGAGACACTGAACAGCAGCATTGTCTTCTCCTCCAGATTGAATTACGCAGTCATTCAATTCGGGAACCTCATCCAGAGAGATAGTTATCTCAGATGCTGAAGGGAACCTGATACCAGTGATTTCTTTTCATTTTTGTTCTTATAAAGTAACTTTTTTACCTAATTAAGAGCTATGGGTATGTATGTCCTTTTGGTATTCTTCAGTGTGTATTATTCAAGGGTGAAATGATGTGAGGAGATTCTTCCAGATGCAATTTTTGAAAAGAATCTATCCTTAATTATAAAACGTTCAAAAGTGAATGAAACACACATCTGAGACTGGCTTTTCATGCTTTATGCTTTTGGTGATTTTTAAACTCAGAATAGGAAATGAAGAAGAGTCTTGGAGGTTAAGAGAATGCAGTGCTTTTTCAGGGGACTGGATTTGTTTTCCAATACCTTTATCCTGTAACTCCAGTATCAGTGCCTCTGAATTCTGCCAGAATCTGCACACCCATACACAAACTATATCCACACAATCAAATATAAAACCAGTCATAAAACAACAAACTAATACACTTGGCAAAAGAGAAGGAAGGCAAGTAAAACAATGAATAAATCATCAGAATAATACCTGTTTTGCCATGGATAACACCCAGAGCCTTTCTCATGCAAGGTAATCACTTTACTGCTAACCTTCATCTTTAGCCCTTGGGTTTTTGAGATTCACTGTGTTGCTCAGGCTACCTTGGAGCCCCTGGGTTCTTGTAGGCTAAAGTTTGAGAAGCATCCTGCCTTGTCTACCTGGAATTATACTTTTAATTAATATTCCAGCCCGTCCTTTTGAACTCCGGAAGCTCCCACAGGGTGTTAATTTTTCCATCTAATTGTAAACCTGGTATTCTAAAGGGTCATGATACAGTTCTCTCAGAACTCACTTCCAGTATCTTTACTTCAGTGTGATCTGCTACTCACCATTGTGTAGCATATGCTGTTTACCACAGATAATACATCAAGCCGAAAATGCCCCAAATGGAACCCAATGCCTTCCTCTGTACCTTCCTGGTCACAAATCTGACTTACAGTCTAATTGGTTTTTTTGGTATGAACTTTAAGTAGTCATCTAAAGAATAGTCTTGACACATCCCTCTGATTGACTTCCCGTTTGTGCCTAATTGATGGTCACATTTTAAAAATAAATTCTACCTTAAAGTCACCTCTTAAATCTGCTCCTAATATGTATTCTCTACTGTTTTTCATGGAAATTTGGGTTCTCATTTTCTGTCACCCGCTTACTTTCATTCTGACTCCTCTACACTTGAGCAGTCTCTTTCTTAATTCTGTGAAGTCTTGTTCCCCCCACTAGGGGAATGCCAGGGTAGAGAAGCAGGAGTGGATGGGTGGGATGGGGAGCATCCTCATAGAAGCAGGGGAAGGGGATGGGAGGTTTCAGGAGGAGAAACCAGGAAAGAGGATAACATTTGAAATGGAAATAAAGAAAATATCCAATAAAAGGAAAAACGTTTTCTGATTGTCTTTCCTTTTAATTCTTCCATTAGTTTTTCTATAATTTACAGAACAAAATTTAATAGTATATATGGTCCTTCAAAACATGATAAGTCTGTCTCAATATTGAGAGTACCACTGTTTTTTGCTACTGAATACAAAATATCATTTCTTGTCACATCCCTTTGTGGTGAATGACACATTATAGCTCGGAGTTCAGTTTTTTACATGTTTTTGATGCCTATTCTCTTTTCTTTGTTTTTCTTTAACCCTAAGGTACAATGTGAGCTTATGTACCAAGCAGTTCTTACTAATTCAGGATAGGATACAGTTTGTTGTAGTTCTGGGTATTCGACCGAGGGTCTCTTGCACATCGGGGAAATGCATTATTGCTGAGCTAAATCTCCAGCCCCCATCTCACTGTCCACACTGTATTCTAGGCTGTTATGTGTTAGATGCCCCAGTATAGGGAATGCCAAGGAGGAAAAACGAGAGTGGGTGGGTGGGTGGGTGGGGGAATACCCCCATAGAGGAAGGGGAAGGGGGAGGGAATAGGGAGGTTCCAAAGGGGAGATCTGGAAAGGGGGAAACATTTGAAATGTAAATAAAGTATCAAAAAAAATTACTATTGCATTGGTTTTCCTCTCTGTTCAGGTCACAAGGAAAGATGTCACAGACCTTCTGATTTACATAATATTGTAGGTAGCTCTGGTTCAATAAGAAGCATTGCTATTTCTTGTAAGCATTAGGTTTTGGAGACATCACATAGCATTATTCAGAGACACATACAAGATTGGTTTAAGGATTTAAAGACTGTTCTCACACCTTTGGGGAGGGGGTGTTCATCAGGGACTTTCAGGAAGGAAGGGAGCCCTGTATTGGCACCACACAGGGGTTGTTGATTCAGCAATCTACCCAGGCTGACAACATCCTGTTGCTGTTGGTCTTAAGGACTAATGTACAGATTTTCCATGGTTAAGAAAGCAGCAAAATCCTTGTCTACAGCCCAGAACATTGTTGTCAACAAACTAAAAGCTTATTGAATAAACGAATGAAGATTTTACCAACTATGCCAACAGAGCAACAGGGCTTGCAGAGTGTGACTGGCAGAATAGAGGTCAGGAGGAGATGTCTGAGTAGTACTGAAGAAGGATAGCATTGTGCACACAGCCTATTTACCTGTGCATTGCTGTTACCTAAAGTAGTTTATATGCTCTCTCATCTTTTATACCCTCAGATTTTCTAGGAGATTTGAAAAGTTGGATGTTATTAAAATAATTTTACAAATCAAATACTTGAAGCACGGAGAAGTGGAGAAATACTCAAGTTCAAATACATAAAACACTGGAGTCTGGCCTTCCATTCATCTCCCTCTAAATTACTAGACTGAAATTTGGGGAAAGTGAAAGTGGAAAGAAAATTAAATGAATGAATTGGGAGAAATAAGGTCAAGGGAGTATTTAAAAGATGACATCATCAGAGAGAGACAGCTTTTTACTGACAAGCGAAGCGTGAATGAGTAATAGTTAACGGATAATTTAATTGGTTGAAATGAAGAAGAGTACTTTAGGTATCTCTGAAAAAAAACTCAGTCTTTGAGGAAACAGTCCAGATATCATTCTGTCTGTGTACAGTGGCTAGTGACAGAGACCATGAATGTCTTCTGCCAACTCAGGAACTTGTGAAAGAACAGTGTACACAATTGTTAAGAACGAGTCCACGCAGAAGCAATGTGCTTTGGGAGAGAAAGCTTTCTGGGTTCCACATTCTCTTCCCAAGAAGGCAAATCCTGTTGCAAACTCTTCCCTCACCCTCTTTTTTGTATTTCTTTTTTGGACAGCTCCCGCTGCTCCAATGAGAACACCACTCTTATTTGTGATAAGCCACTAGTAAATAAAATGTGTCATTAGGACCTGAAGCACAGGGTGAACTGACTTTTGCTTGTTCTCCCCATCCTGCCTTTACATTCTTCCCTGAGCTCTGGGCCCAGGAGGCACTATAGGGGACTTGGGGCTCAATGGCAGGAAGGTGCCAGCTGAGAAGAAAACTAAATTTCAGCCCACCTACCTTGACTCATGCTAGATTGAGCTTCCTCCCCTAAGTGAGGAAACAATGCTCCAATTTCTAGAACAAATTCTGCTCATCCCTTGTTTTCAATGTAAGCTCTGAATATTCCCTCTGATTCTTAAAAGTCACTGAAAATTCCAAAGAGATTTTGCACTTATTGATTCTATCATGTCTTTTGAAATACTGATAATTAAGACTAAGATTTTTAAAATGCAATTATTAGTTCATTTGGAATAATAACACGGCCATGACACATTTCATTTATATAGCAACTTTTAAAAAATAGCTAATGTATTTCAAAACAAAAGTAGTTAACAGGGTGAAAAACATTGGAAGCACACTTAGTATTTGGATTAATTAAAAGTGTTTGTGTTCAGGTCTGCTGTGATAAGTAGCATTTGCTTGAAATATGGCAAGAAATTTTATCTTCACACTGATGTTAAGGTGGAGCAAGCACCTTGAGGATCCTTTAAATTGATCCCAGAGTTTCCCAGAGCTTTTTGAAGTATGCCTTGTGAATCAGCAAGAGTGTGTGTGTGTGTGTGTGTGTGTGTGTGTGTGTGTGTGTGCATATATGACATTCTAGACTTCCCTAGCCTGAGAATTTTTAGACATCATAACTTAAAATAATGGAACTAAGAGTAAACTAAATATGATAACATTTCTTGAAGTTTTAAGTTTTGACATTTAGCCAACATGTTTTAGAACAGAGATCACTAGAATCTGAAGAAACAAGGAAGACATTTACCTAAATATTAAAGGTTGGGCAGTACTTGATTAGCCAAAGAGATGGAGGGTTCCAGTCCAGGAAAAAACAAGGAAGGTGGAATTTTTAGAAAGTTAAAGAGCAGGCAAAAAGCTGACCATTTTCTTACATTTAACAATCACTCTAAGTGTGTGGTCCACCCTCAGTCTTACCACTCAGGCATTCAATTCACTGCTCACTGTAATGTGTCTGTATAACAGCTGTGTACACACCTCATCCTCCCTCCTGTCCACAGTCACTTGATTATCTCCTCCCATACTGGTTCTTATGCAGGTGGAAATCCATGAGTTAGTCAACAGAGCGGTGAGGGAGTTGTTTCTGCTCCTTGGACCGCTAGCTCCAGAAACATGCAGAAGAGTGTGATAGCTAAGTAATACTGAATGAAGTTTGCTTTCCAGCTCAATTTGTGGGCCCTAATATGGTCACCAAGCTCTCTCTGTCCACCAAGCCATGAGAGCTTCCCATCGTGCTTATTTCTAAACTATGTAAACTTCAAATGTTTTATTAAATAATTCAAGTCAACACATTAAATTGAGAAGTGAGGAAAGTTCACAGAGATAAATGCACATCTATGTTAGTTGTGGCACTGTCCATAGCAACCAGGCTGTAGAATTAGACAAGACATCCATAAACAGATGAATGGGTAAGGAAAATTTGAGGAGTGTTTGTGCATGTGTGTGGGTGTGTCTGTTTGCATATATATGTGTGTATATGCATGTGTATGTGTGGTTATGTCTGTATGTGTGTGTATGTATGTGTATATGTGTGTATATTGTGTATGTGTGTTTATGCATGTATGTGTAGGTATGTATGTATGTGTGTATATGTATGTATCTGTCTGTATGTGTATATGCATATGTATATGTGTGTGTATGTCTGTATGTGTATGTATGTGTGTGTGAAAGAGGGAGAAAGAAAGGGACAGAAAGAGACATAGAGACACACAGAGAGACAGAAAAGCAGGACAAACAAACTGTAGTAGTTTTTCTGGATGTGAGAGCTTTAGTCTCTATACAGACAAAACACTGAATGAGAATGTCTTCAAACTAAATTTTGTTGTTTTTAGTAAGTTACTATTAACTTCCAAATTTAAACAGGCAGCAAAAAATCTGGTCACATTTTATTCATGGAGGAGGAAGAGTTAAGACAATGGCCCATTTTAAGTGTCAAACATGCCTGGCGCACCACTGCAAGAGGTTCTTCATGGAGTAAAACATCTGTATGAGGAGGTAGAATAGAGTTGTTAAATCGTGCTGCTTGGCTGGGTAGTGAAACCAAGTGGAAAATTCTCTCATGCATCACTGTGTGCAGCACTAGGCAGAGATAACAACATGTTCTTAAGAAACAGGAAAGCAAGCGCTATGGAAATTTGACCAAGTAAGAACACTCTTGGCTAACATGTCTGAGTGTGAACACTGTTCCACAGAACAGCCTTAGAGGAAGTGTTCTGCTGATAAGTCAGATTGAGAAGTGCTTCAAAGTCTGTAGGAACTTCCCTTCTTGGAGAATACAATGCTCACGATCAGTTGAAAATCCAGAAGAGTCCCTGATCAAAAGAGCCAACCGAACTTCAATCTATGGCTCATGCGTTTAATTTGAAACAACTCCTAGCCTAAGTTACCAAGCTTAAGAACTTGGGTCCTTTGGAAAGCAGCTTAGAGATGAAAAGGTTTTATACTATTCAAGGTTCTGAACTCACAAATTTCCCAATTATTTACAGAAGGTGGCAGAGAACCTACTTAATGTTCTATGTATAGGCTTTCATATGGGACTATTGACTGGATCATGGGTAAGCCACTAGGGGACACAGCACAGAAGAAAACTAACTCTCCTTCCACCAATTGTCTTTAACTGCTGATATTCTCCTCAGCTAGAGGAGAGGCTTCACCAACTCCTACATAATGCTGCTGGAATATTGAAAGAGCTTGCCAAAAGCACCAAAAAGCAACGATAACAATAACAGTTTTTTTTTTTTAAATGGTGTTAAGCTATATCGTAGTAGGAAGAAAAAGAAATCCCTAGTTTAGCAAAGAAAAAGTAGAGCAAAAAGGGTGTCCACCAAATATATTGTATATTGGCATTTGTGCTATAAGAAAGATTGCCACTGAGTTGTCTGAGTTCCAGGACAGACACTTGTAAAGAAAATGAAATCATGAAGCTTGGTGATGAAGACAGGGAGTCAAGTGCTTACCTAGAACACATAAGACCCTACATTATGCATCTAACATCACATACCCACATGTGTGCATGCCTAAAACACAGAGATGAACACACATAAATACACAATATGGATATACACATGCATGCACACAGATGCACGCATATACTCACATAATTGTGCATAAACAGTATGAATGTGAAAACACACACATGTGCACAGACACATGTGCATGCAAACACAAACACATAGGCACATGCATTCATACAGAATGCATCTATGCACATATACACACATTCAGTGTAAAGACGGAAAAGTTTTATGCAATATTAGGAAGTTATCCAGTTCTCTTAGAAACAAATCAGAAGACAAAATACCCCTACTCTAGGTGTGGCCAAAACCCCTAATTTTCAAGTTGTCAATCTTTATCCAATCCTGGCAAGTTGAAACCATGTAGAGAAAACTGAAACTAGACAGAGTGTAATAAGAAATGGAGACCAGCGATTAGGGGAATATATTTATCACAAGTCAATAAAGGAGGTAGGATGCATAACAGAGAGATAGAACACGTGTCCGGTCTGCATGCAACTCCCAGCACTGAAGAACATCCACATTATTACGTAATGCTTCTGAACACCCACTGTATAGTGAGATTAAAAAAAAAAATCCAGCTGTACTGTGTTACTAGGTATCTTGAGCAGCTGATATTATATTTGACTTGATTCTATTGCAATACCAAAGAAATACCAATAGCTCCTGTCTCGTGTGTACCCATGTAGATGTGAAGTTGTTAGGCCAACGCTTGCCGCTTAATTGCATCCAACATGAGAACTCCATCTATGGGAAGAAGCCACTAGGATTTTCAGTGTGCCTCAAACCTAATTATAAACAAAATGTCTTAGGCCTTTTAAAGATCCATAAGGGTGTTTATTTCAGTGGCTTTTTGTTCTGAGTGGTATAGAAAGCACCTTGTTTTGACATGTTTCCTTTATTTTTCTGAAGAGAAATCTAGGGAAACATTTGGATGTTTGAATGCTAACATGAACTTGGTCATTGAGTTAGAGAAGTCAATTTTCTACAAAGTGCCATTAGCACTAAGCATATCATTCACACAGAAGGAGAGACGATGTCGAGCTGATCCTCACAGAATCGAAACATCTGAGCTATACTTTGCTGCAGTATAACATAGCTCGCATCTCTATGATCCCAGATGTTATGTGATTCTGTTCAGGAGCAAACAACAAGGAACCAATATGGTGTTCATTGAGTAGTGTATTACACTCTGGGATGGGGACAGCTTGTCTGCATAGAGAGTATGGTCAGGCCAGGTTTTGCTGACTCAGTCTTAAACAAGGAACCCTTACTCTACCCTTCTCATCCTGAAGGTGGGCCACAGAGCATTGCACTAACAATCCTGGTATGTCTTGAGCATCAATTCTTTTATAAGTACATATTACCTACCTAGGATGTACCATGCATCCTTATTTACTCCAGAACTATAACCCAGACGTACTGAACTCACAGCATTTACAATCTGATGAAAAAATTAGACAGTGCACAGGTAAATGATAAAGACAGTCCCAAATAAGCACATGCTTACCAAAGAAAGTGAACCACAGTATTGAAATGTTGAATAGGCTGTCAAGACATTTTGGGGGGAAATGAAAAAAGGGAAACAGCTCCTCTACAAATGTCACTTGGCAATCACTCCAGGCAAGCACAGATGCCCTCCTCCTGAGGTTAGGAGTGGCAAATGTTCTTCCTTGCCAGAAATGTAATAAAAGACCATACAATACACTTCCTGAGCCACCTCAGCCCCCCAGCAGACATGCCCTGACAACTTGTGTTTCTGGAACAGTTTTCAATTGAGGTCCTCACTCTCAAGGGAAGAAAACTTTCCGTGTATCTAGATCACATCCTAAAGTGTCTATATGTTTGTGAACATCTAATACATGGAGACTCATCATCCAGAAGCTATTCTGCTCACTTCTTTCAAATGGTAGTGCTAAAGCACGGGGAGATCTAATAACTTACTAAAGGTAGCTCATCTGCTAGGTGACAAACACAAGACTGAAAACTAGGCCTTTGGCTTGAGAGTCAGAGATCTTTCCATTTGATATCATGGAAGTTGAAGGAGCCAAAAACACAGTGTGATTTCTCCCCTCCCTGTATACACATTTACCTACGGAGTCTCATCATGTTCAAGGTTGAATTTCCTTCACAGAAGACTGACAGGGTATCATGAAGAGACATATGCATTGTCCTTTTAAACAAGACATTCTTCATAATTCCTGCTGAAGTTTGGAATCTTTCCTTTAAATAATCAACCAGATCCACAGTTTACTAGTACCTAGCATCTCTAGACCTCAGAGAGAAACAGTGGTTTGCCACTGGGACATACAATTTTTCTGTTGGCAGTTATGTTATTTTTTGTCCTCCTTTACTAAATTATAATACTGATAGAGATGATTAGCTAATGTTTCACTACCAGCATTTAGTAAAACTGCAGATCCGTAAAAAAAAAAAAAAAATCATTAAATAATAGTGTAATGAATGAATGCTGTCTAAAGATGAGTTTTTGAATCATTTTAGCTTTAATGGACACAGCATCATTTCTCCTCAGGTTTTTTCCCAGGGTATAATGTACAATTAAGCAATAAAATGGTGCCATCCTTAACTGAGCCTTCAGTGTTACCAACCAAAAATAAAGAGATTCAAAATAATTGTTGCTTTGAACTTTCACAACTGAGGAACCTGATTTAGAGCATCCTGTAAAATAATTATTATTTTTTTATAAACATGTATCTGATCTCTTCTTACTCTTTCACAAGTTATTCCCATGTTTGGTGCTCTGTTTTGACTCCAAGCTACCTTCTGGGCCCCCATCTGTCAATAGCAAAGTGTTACAATTATGACTCCCTCAGTCAAATCTGCTAGTTTTCTCATGCTCAGTTGCTATAGCACTTCAGCCTCCCTCTAAAGAGCCTTGCTTTTAATACTGCACATTTTTATCTACTATTCATTTACTCACACCCTTTCACAGATTTTTTTGCCGACATGCTACAGACTTTGACACTTGACAGTTTTCTGAAGCTTTTGCTAAGTAAATTGAAATTGGGAGAGTACAAAGGCATCCAGGCTGTATCTGCGGCTGGTGAACTTCTTTCCCGTTCCTGTCATCTAAATCCTTCTGTGAGCCACTGTTTCAGGAAGACTCAGCCCAGTGTAGGTGTCTTGCCCTACTTCTTTGGCTATACCATGAGTGACAGGACTTCTAGTGAGAACCATTAGAAACCTGGCAATATTAACATTATATTGTAATATTATTAATGCACCTGAACATCATGTGTCTGCTTAGATGCTCTGGAAAAAATCATGGTAAGTTGTGTATTTCTGCACTATAGGAACAAAGAATACCATTGAAAATTGGAAGAGGCTTTGGACAGACTTCTTTTTAACCAGAGAGGATACACAAGTAGTCACTGACTACATGACAGAATGCTCAATAGCATTCATCGTAATGCTAGGAAAAGGTCAATAGAAACCATGATGAACTACATCATGTAGACTAGCATATTTACTGGTGAAAAGACACAGCATGTAAATGTTGTCAAGAATGGGGAAAGGCATATCATTTGTACACTGCTGTTTCTTAAAATATTATGTGTAGAATATGATTGGTTCATCGCATCCATCCCCAGACATATACTCGGGAAACACATCCACATAAAAATGTATGCCCTCCTGATAGAGGCAGTATCATTTATTGCAGCTTAGATATGTGAGCAATAAAAATATCCACCAACTCAGAAACAAACCAGCCAAATATAGTGTATGTGCATAGTGGAATGCTGCCTTTCCATAACAAGAAATAAATGGTATATACACAAGAGAGATGAACTTAGAAAACATCACAGATCATAAGAGTCCATTAAATGTCCAGAACAGGCAAATCCATAGGCACAGAAAGTGCTTCAGAATTTTTGGATACTCAGAGAAGTAATGGCTGATAAATACAACATTAATTTTAGGTATGGCCAATGTGTTACAAATTGTATTGTGGTTTTAGTTGAACAAACCTTTGATTATACAAAAGGAACTAAATTGTCCAATTTACACAGGTGTACTTTATGGTATAAAGGCAAGAACTTTATAAATTTGGTTTTTAATATTATGTTTTTAAGGCTTACTTTTATTATGTATGTTAGCTTGTGTATATGTGTGTGTGTTTGTATGTGTGTGTGTGTGTATGCATGTATATGCGCCATCTCTCCACACTCAAAACCTGATTTATAAGAGTAACAATATCACAGTTGTATCTATTTAAAATCATCACAAAATCGTTGCTAAATAGCTGGAGCTAAAAATTCACTATAGAATTTTAGGAAAGATAAAATAATTTCCCTATACAATCAGTGAGTGTGAGTAGCATTGTTTGTCAGTTGTGTTTCCTGGGCCCATTACTATTGATGCTTCCTAACATTACTGTGTCTGAATTACTACAGAGAGAGTGTGTCATTCTACTGACTGTGCGCTACATTTATGAATAATATTTTCATCTTTGGGATTAATACATTTCATCGCATTACATGTTTCTAGATATCATGGAGGGAAAAATGAAGCCATTTTAAGTATCAGTTTTGATAAATAATAATACCAAAAGAAGAAATCAATATAAGAAATGTGTTTTCTTCCTCTGGTCCTTTGCTCTTTATATCTGGCTAGGATCTGTGCATTTCTGGCTGTATGCACTGCATGTCTGTGATGCCAAACCTGGGGCTCACCACTGATAAGCAGATATGATTTTCCTATTATTTTTATGAGGACTTATGCCCATAGAATCTCTTAGCAAAATGTTCCCTCTAAAATAGTAAGGTCCCCAGAGAACAAAGTAGAAGCACCTTTTTTATAGTGTACTGTGGGTAACAAATGAGGGCGTGGGCTTCTGGGTGCACAGTCCTTTTCCCATATGTTTATGTTCTGTGATAGATTTAAGACCTCATTTCAAATCTTTAAATTGCATAAAAAGATGGTACTGTATACAAAGACATTAATTCTTTTCATAATAAAGAAATGAAACTACCATATTTAACTCTGGAATCCTGTTTTAGTGAGAGAAACCTAGTTTGTATTGACTCTGTAGATTTCTGTCATACCTAATTTATCGTTGGTGGAGTTTTGTGGAAGCAAACACATACAAATGCACATGTTTCCTGTATAATTGGGAAGCATAGATAAAAATGATTTGACATTGAAATTTATACTTAAGAAATGGCACACTTCACTGCAATCAATTTTTCATTATGCTGTTGAGATCAATAGCTACAAATAAGATATAAAAACTCTATTATTGATGGGGCATATGTCAGTATAAAATGTGCTGTTTTCTATAGTGTTTCAGAGGTAGAAAATTGTATTATACACTTGCCAGTGATATTCATATTGCACTTCAGAGAATGCCTATTAAAATCAATGTACAGTATGTCAACACTGGGACATTTTGTAATACCAAGAAAGGGTAACACACATACACAAGGATACCACTGTGGAAAAAATATTACCTTAAGTTCATTTTTCTGGGGTCAGTTGAAATAATGAAAATACATGGATTTTTCTTTTTATTTTCTCTCTGTTTTTTGCTTTTTTCTTTTCTTTATTATTTGAAAAAGAGTCCAGCTTTGTCATTACCACATGTGATTGTCTCTGAGAGCTATTTGGCCTTGTGGCATTTATCAAATTGAGTATGTCCCTACCCTGCTCTCCCAAGTCCTCCACTTCACTGGGGTATTATTAAAAAAGCTACCGAGTACACGTTTAAGGAAGGGAGCATGGGTACACAATGTTTTCTAAAGAAATGTACTATTTACATCACTGATGATGAGAACATATTCATAAAACACACTTACCTCTAATCCCATTCTGTTAAAGCATAAATGTACGCTGAGTAGGAAGGGTAAGAATGAATACATTGGCATTGAATGGTTTGAGGTGTACTGGACCTGTCTGAGAATACGCTATTATTTCAATCCCTCTGCAAGACTTTGTACTAATGGTTTATTTACACAATATCTTTTCCTTATAAATAAAACAGTAAGTCCTAAAGTTTGCACACCCTTTAAAGAGCAGACCCCTTATCTACATTTTATCACCACACTACTTTTGTTTCAAAGATACTTCATTTGGATGTAAAATAAAGATATTCTAATCTTTGATAAATTGTATCTTGTGGTATGTTTGAAAGAATATCCTTTCTACATTTACTTTTGCCTTAGTAAGACTCATTTAAAACAAGAAATTTAACAGTAAGAACTGTTTCAATAAAACATTTTATTTCTAACCTAGTGATATCTATTAATAATCTGAAAAAATTCTAGAGGGCATATATTTTAATTTAGGTAATAATTTGTTTACAAGTGAGGAGATTATGAGGCAGTGAGAGAAATAAAGAGATAGTATCCCTTAGTGTGAGGAAAGTCAAGAGAGATCCGTGTGTGTACGCATGTGTGCTGTGCACTCACATCAGACTCTACTGATGAAAGGCTGTCACTGTACAAATATCAATCAGCTAAACCACACTTCAAAACCCTCACAGTCTTAGTAAGGTCTTTCTCTTCTTTTTTCTCTCTTTCTTTCTTTCTTTCTTTCTGTCTGTCTGTCTATCTATCTGGCTCTGTCTGTCTGTCTTCCTTTCCTTTCATGTATTTTCCAATTCATTTATTTGAGTGTGTGTTTTCCCTCTACATTTATGTCTGTACAACACATGTGTAACTGGTAAACAGTGAGTTGAAAAGAAGGCATCTGACTTTCTTAATCAGAAGTTATGGATGGTTGTGAGCTGTACACTAAGTGTTGGGAACCAAACCTGGGTCCTCTGTAAGAGCCACAGTTGCTCTGAACCATTGATCTCTTGCTCCTCTCAGTAACTCATTTTTCAGTTCACATATAAGTTGTTTAAGGTAGGTAAGGCTGCCATTAATTGTTTCAAATTACTGTCTCATAGTTTTTCAGGCTGAAATGCAGTATGACAGTACAGTGTGTCTGGTGTCCTCTGAGTTCTCTCTTCTTGACTTGCCAATGGTGGCCTCCCTGCTATGCTCTAACCCACATTCTGCTCTCCTACATCCCTGCTGTGTCTTCTCACCTTATAAAGACCCTAGTACCATTGGATCAGGGCCCCACCTTTAAAATTTCATTTAGCCTTAATTACCATTTCAGAGGCCCTATGTCTAGATATTTGTTTCCTCAATGACTAGGATTATGAAGCTCTGATCACATTTTTTGGGCCTAAGGTGCCACCACTTTAACCATGTTTACTGTATTTGCACACCAGAGATTTCTTTGGGCATTCATCTTTCTTCCCTTCTTAAACGTTGTTCTTTGAGGATCATAGGCAGGGGTTAGGGTTCTGACAGATGAATTTTGGAGGAGAGGCACAATCTAGTGTTTAACAGAAGAGATAATATGTGTAATGGTATATTCTGAGTACATAGTATGGTGCTTATGCTTGAGATGGGCTCAGGGGAATGTGATTCTTTTGGTGTCTAGATCTGAACATTGAGAATCCTATTCTTAATATGAAGTGGTGATAACTCATATAATTTCAAATTTAAAATATGACCTAACACAAGAGTAACAGAAATGAGGACAGAGAGTCCAAGGTTATCCTCAGCTACACTGTAAGATTAGAGATAATTCGGGCTGTATGAGACCTCAGTGCCAAAACAACAATAAGATGACCAAGGACTGTTAATATGGTGATAGAAATGACTTCTGTGGGACAACTGGAGACCATTCAAGGAGGCCATGGGTTATCAATAGTTAAGCTGGGGCAGTGTGGAAGGTTTGGGGACTGTGTCTGGGCAGAGAGAGCCTTGGGGAGTGACAGAGACAACAATGAACAGGCCAGCTGGTGGGAAACTTAGAGCAAAGAACCCAAAGAGAAGATGCAAGAAATTTGTACAGAGCCAAGGGCAGGTAAGACCCTCGGAAGTCAAAATGATGTTGTCATCTTTTGATTTGATTCAGTGATAAAGTTTGTAGTTGCTAGGCACAAGGCTCACACACTTAAAGATATCTTGGTAAATTATTTGTCTCATCTAGGAAACAAAAATAGTCACAAGGTACATTGTCTAAAAACAGGAAAGAGAGTGAGGATTCATTGTCTGCCTAGTACTTCTGGAGTCAACTGAAGCAGAAGAAAGCTCTGCATCAGATCCTCTTATTGTGGTCTATGAAGCATTTTTATTCATTGTGTCTAGAAGATGCATCATTCTTGAAAAGGTAGGAAAGGACCAACAGCACTCAGCGCTTCACCCTTTTGACAGACTTTTAACTCTTTAACAATGAACCTGTGCTACTTGCCTGCCTTCCCGCTTCCATGAAACCATCAATCAAGATCACCACACTGGTTACAAGAAATCCATACAGGTTGTCAACTGTGGCTGTTTCTGAAGAGAAGAGCATGGGGTAATTGGCTAAGGTTCTGGGGCCCTGACAAGAATGGTTCCACATGACCTGCTTAATAATAAAAAGTTAGGAGCAAGATGGACTCTGAAAAACTGGGGTAACACAGAGTAGAGTGTTCAGGAATGCTAGGAAGCATTGAGAACAAATGAAATTGCTAGATGAAGAAGGCATGCTGGCCACTCTGCTATGTTGTGGATTTGGTCTAATGCTACTTATGTTAATTTGGTCCCCCAAATTACACCATACATCTGCACACTGAGGGACTCTGTTCCTAGTTGAATTTGATTGGTAAAAGAAGTTACTGGCAACCAGTGACTGGGCAGAAAGACAGAGTCTGAACTATTAGGATTCCCTGGGCAGAGGACAGAGAGGGAGAGGGAAAGGAAGAGGGGAAGGGAGAGGAGGAGGGGAAGGGGGAAGGGAGAGGAGGAGGGGAAGGGGGAAGGGAGAGGAGGAGGGGGAGGGGGAGGGGATGGGGAAGGAGAGGGGGAGGGGAGGGAAAGGGAGAAGGGGAGGGAGAGGGAGAAGGGGAGGGAGAGGGAGAGAGGAGGGGGAGGGAGAGGGAGAGGGAGAGGGAGAGGGAGAGGGAGAGGGAGAGGGAAAGGGAGAGGGAGAGGGAGGGAGAGGGAGAGGGAGAGGGAGAGGGAGATGGGATAGAACCGCCATGTTGGGAAATGAGTAAAGACCAGGCCTGAGAGATGCAGAAAAGAGACCATAGCAATCATGTAAGAGCCTGGGAAGAGTGGACCCCAGGGTGTTCCCTGACTGGGTCTAGAGCAACAATGGTGGAATATAGATTTAAGTAAGTAATAACTCAGGAAAATCAGAGGGGGTATTAGCCATGTAGAAGTTGGTGAGTGGCCCAGCCATTGAGTCGTTCAAGGCATATTAAATAGAATGCATGTGCATGCATGAGTGTGTGTGTGTGTGTGTGTGTGTGTGTGTGTGTGTCTTTCATTTGGGAATCCAGAACAATGGAGCAAGAAGAGAGGAATGTGCACCACCTTGCCACTGCCACTGGGATGATTTAAGTAGAAATTAATTGGCAACTGCTACACTGCTACATTTTGCTGACCCCATTGTGCCACCTAATTGCTGCACAGGCCCCTATTAAGTCACGAGAAGTCAATACATCTCATAGTTCTCACATGTTCTGTCACTCCACTGCACCCCACTGCCATCTGCTTGATTAAAACTCACTGATTTCCGTGAACTGAGTGGAGAATTATAATGGTTGCATCAGGTTAAGCTCTATGGCTCATGACAGTAAGTTATACTAAGACATAAAGAAGAAAAATTAGAAGTAAGCTGCTGGATTTTGAGTTGAGTGAAGCCAATGAACAAATAGGCTAGTACTTGTTAGAAGGCTCCCTGCGTTCAGGTGATGGGTCACATGACTCCACAAACAAATACCTTAACCCTAGGTGTCTCCCACAGACACAGTGGCTTTAACCAGCCAGACAAATTTATCCTATCTTATTTAGAACAAGGTTCCCTACTTTCTGAGATACTGACTATTTCATTTACACTCCATAAGAGTATGGGGGATATCCTTAGTCCAAATGATATTATTTCTTATTGGAAATCTTGACTAGAAATCTTATAAGACATCGTAATCACAGTCATTGTAAATAGAAAGCTAAAATGCCATGTTTCAAAACTCTTGCTTTAATAGACTAGAACACACAATTTCTTTCCCTGTGAGTCTCACTTTAACTATGCAAGGTTTTATGGTATTTATAAGTTATTTATAGACTGTCAGAAATGAAGTGACTGAAAGCAATATTGTGTATTTTTATGATTGAATATTTCTAAATTGAAACTGAGAAAGCTTAAACCCGATATGAAAGCAAAGATATGAACTATGCAGTGTCAGATATTTATATATTAAAGAAGAGAAGATATTCATTGTAAAAGTAGTGTTCAAGTTCATCAGGGATAGATTTTAAAGCATGCTAAATATTATACAGAACAAAACATACAATAATGACTCTTGTGTTTCCTGTGAGCCTTCCCAACCTTGACTTGGAAAAAGTCATTATATAAGAAGACTAGATAAGAGGAAAATCAATGAAAGGATGTGGTCCCGTTAGACTGTGAGGTCAGCAAGTATGCATGGGTCAGTTTATCATGGTGGGATACTTAGAGGGAGAAAAACAGAGGGATCCATTCAAGGTAGAAAATGATACTTGAAGTTTCAGAAGGATCAAAAAAAATGTAGAACTCAAGCTGAATAGCAAAAATAAATTATATAATATATAAGCAATTATACAATTACTAATAAGATGAATGATGATGACGCACATAAATAATAAGGAACAGAAACAATGCCTACTGAGTGGGCACTTTCAGGGACCATGTGATGCTATTCAGCTATATGTCAACAAAATTCAAGTGTCCTAATCCAAAACAGTTCAAAGGCAACAACATCGCCAGTGAGGAAAGGGTAGGTTGTAGTGTCCAACATATCTGACTACATGTTGACTTTTCCTGCAACTTCTTTCCACCCTGTGTTTCCTAAAGTTACCTTGGGTTGAAATTATTTCAATAATCCACATCTCTATTTTTATACCCATGAGGTGGAACGATAAGAGTCTAGTCATTAGAACTGCATTGATTAAGGTTTAAAATATGTTTAAATCATTTGTCTCATTTCCTCAGAAATGTTTATATTAGTATATCATATCACTGATATGATACATTAATATTTACATATCTGTGTTGATATTAAGAAAAGTAGCAAGATCTAGAGCCTTGTTAAAGAAATATGCTTAGATTGTTTTAGTTAAAGTAGATTCACACAATAATGTAAGAGTAATTGCTTTCATTTTAAAAATATATTGCATTATTTTCTGTTGCATTCTTTAAAAATTACTTCTTAAAGTGTTGGAGTCGTTGTCAGTTGTACTCTGCTAAGGACAAAATGGTGGAGGCAACTTTCCCAGATTATTCTTTCACTGTGTATATGTAAAATATTTTCACTAACAATGTGACCACTTTCAGAGTCCTGGCACAAAATCCACTGTAGTAGATAAGATGATATCACATTAGCTATTTCATTTCTGTGACTGAATGCATGACAGAAGTGACTTGCAGGGAGAAGGTTTGAGTTTAGCTTACCCTTTTAAAGCTTATAGTCCATCATGCTAAAGGGTATGCAAACAAAAGTACCAGAACACACAACTGAAAGAGTAGGAAGCCAAAATCTATACCATAACTAGAGGGCAAATCATCCACAAATGTTATTCCTAGAATTTCCATCACAGAAGCCAAGGGGTCAACATTTTTACAACCTCTCAAGAAGCAGTCACCATCTGAAGACCAAACACACTGTCTGGGTTGGGGGCATTTCACTTTCAAACTGTGTTATTATACCCCAATATGGAAGGCTCCGTCCATCTCAGATTGCCAAATTTGAAGGTAGTTTAACTTCAAGAGCTCTAAAGTCTCAACAGTTAACAACAGTATTCAAAAAGTGAAAGACTCTTCCAAGATCAGTGCAAACTCTTAGCTGAAAGTTCTCATGAGGTAAAATTGTCTGATTTCATGCTTCCACAATTTGTGGTGCAAAGTCAACATTTGTTGTGGGAAATATTAAAAAAGAGCAGCAGTTCCTACACTACACTCTGGCTCTCACAGCCCCATCTGCCTGGCTGGCCATGCGCTGGAGGGCAATGGCCAACCTGCTTTTATCTTGTGGAGCTTTGACTCGGAGATCCTTTCTCTCTGGAACCTAGCTAGACAAGCCGCCCGCCCTGTGAAGGAAAACACAACATAAACTTAGTTCAAAAACAATGGTAACTCAATCTCTGGGCTCATGAACTAAAATCCTAATCTTGTAAGCCTAATTAGATCTAAATCCTTTGGAGGCAATTCCTGATGGATCCACCATGATACCAGGAAACTCTAGCAGCTACATCTTTCCCCTTACACTGTCCCATTCCAAAAGAACCTAACTCTCTCCTGCTTTCTCTCTTCCTCTATCCAACCTGGAAGTCCCTCCTACTTGCCCAGTGATTGGCTCTTTTATTTATTCATTAGGGGATTGGTTCACAAGAAGTCACAGGAGTATGTAACTCACTTGTCGGAAGCCCCTCCCAGAAGGGAGGAATTAGCATCAAAATACAAACAGCCCCAGGGCTATCCAAAACAAACATTTCCAAAACATAGAGAGATTGAAGGAGAGCAAGAAAGACTGGGCCAAATAAAAACAGCAACAACAACAAACAGCAAACAAATAAACAAACATTTAATCCTGCAAATCCTATCCAGCATTTGGGGCATGCTATGGTGTTACATATTTCAACATATTCCCACCTCTCTGCAATTTACAGCACACACGGCCTCTCTAGTTTTACTAGGTACCTGTAGCTTCCTATATATACACGTACAATCTTCCTGCAATGTTTACCTTCCTGGGGTCTCCATCATAACTCCACGAGCTTAGCCTTCCTCTTAACATATTCATGCATAGATTATTCAGTAGTCCCATGCAGTGGATTCCAAACATGTACATTGCCTAGCCTTGAGGGCTTTATTTATTTATTTACTATTTCATCTTGACATAAGCCTTCACAAACCATCACCTTTATATTCTGCATATGTGCAAAACCAACGTTATGGGAATAATACCAAGTACTGTTGCTGACTCAAGATATAACTTGAATGTCCTGGGACCACAGCTACAGTGACCTCTAATTGGCAGAGAAGCTGAACTTTCAATGAGCACATCCTTAGGCTTCCTTTTCAGCAGGGACACTGGACAGTTCTCTCCTTTTGAATGGCCATGTTTTGTTTGTGTTTGTGTTTTCATACTGTAGAGTATTTGATGGAAAACATCTGTCTCTCCAGACCCCTCTCCTTCTGTTCTAGGACAATTTCCAAAGTTTTGTCCTTAATACCGATAACCCCTTTTAAGCACCCACCTTGTTTGTACTTTTAAATGCACTCATCCTCCTCTCCTCAGCCTCCTACACATTCTCACAGCTTTGGGCTCTGCTTTTCCCTTTGATTCCTCACATCAGATATGGCCAGACTGTGAATAACAAGTATCCAGCTAGTATCTTGTGCTATCATGGAATTTCCTCTGGCAGATCAGTCAGTTCATTATTTTTAATTCAGCCCCAATCAGATTGTTCAAGGCAAGGGTAGAAAGCTGCAAGACTGGTTGCCAGAAGTTGATGTAAATAGCCTCTAATGCTTCTTTTCAGAGTGCCAATGCTTTCCTTTCCATTTTCACTCCCAAGTTCTTTACTAGGGAGGATGCTTCACATGCAAGCCATAATATTCCACATCCTAGCCTATAACTAATTTTTAACTTTTCCATATCTTCTTTGAAATGGTGAAATAAAACTACATGTTAGGTTATAATGATTAAACAGTCTAGTGGCAATTTTATATTATGCCTTTTCAAGTACAAATGTGTGTGTGTGTGTGTGTGTGTGTGTGTGTGTGTGTGTGTAAGAGAACTATAACAGACTGAAATAGCTATTTGTTATTTTCATTTCTTTTGAAAACATGCTGATCCCAATGAAGGAATCATGTGAGTAACAATCTGTACTGATCCTGGCTTCTCTCTAAATTAAAGGATGTGGAGAGCTACCTCCCACTGCCCCTCAGTTTCCTAATCTGCTCTGGGATGGATTATCATTCTGAGAACCATATACTTTTACAGATGAAAGAAATAAGAGGAAATGTCCCCACCTCCATGCTTGCTGAGTTGCCTCCAGAACCGGGTAAAGCCATTAGTGTCTTCAAATGTATGTCAACATTCTGGTGTACTCACTTCTGGGTTTAACATAACCTGTGCTGTTAGTTAGCAGGAGCAAACTGGAAATAACTGGCTGAATTATCAGTGGGATTGGTAGCTGAGAGATTTTATAGCAGTATGACAGACTGTAAGTTTACCTGAATCATATGCTTAATATATTTGATTTGGTTTTAATTAAAATGATTTTATTAGATAAATTTATTACTAGGACTCTGTGGATTACCCATTATATCCTAGACACCCAGCAGTTGGAAACATTAACATGCAGCCCTTATCTCCAAGAAAAATGTATTTGGCAGTGAATGTAGACACCTAAAGAGATAGGGTACTATATCCATAGGTGTAGAGCATTATGACACTCTTTGAGTACCTACTATGTGCAGCGCTCTACTTTAAGCTCTGAATATGTATTAGCCAATACAATCTTCCAGGTGATTCCATGATGTAGATGCTGTTTTTACTTTTCTTATGCAGATTAAAATAGTGAGGGAAGCAGATAATTGATCTGCCCAAGGTCATGAAAGCAATTGATGATAGAATTTAAGTCTCAACACCATGTCAGAAAAAGATGATGCCTATTCCAACTGAGGTGTATCTTTAAGTAGGAAGTACAAAAACAAGTGGAATCAGCGTATTCTAGATAGGAAAAGTGCCTTGGAAAAATGTTGGCAGTGGGCCTTGGCTGCTCCAGTGGCCAGAGGATAGATCTTCAGTGTGGTTGAAGAACAACCTTCCAGTGTGAGGGGGTGGGATGTAGGAGCAAAAGACAAATACAGAGACTGTATCTTCACTACCCTGTATCCTGTCTTTTTAAGATTGCGGCTTCACCAATTTTGTTCCCTAGTTGTTGCTTAACTCAAGACCTTCATCTTGAATCTTCATAGGCAGCTCTGCTAAGACATTTAAAATAGTTATTTTATCATGAGTTGATACATCTCTGTAAATAGTAACATTTATTATAAACACCTAATAGTATGATACAGCTTTCAGCATTTTCTATTGTTTAAAGATCAATGAATCTTTCTGTTATTTCCTGTTCTTAGGCCCACTACCTTTCAAAATCTATCATTGGGCAGATACTGCAGCAATAGAGACTTGCTCAGTACATCAAACAGGGAGGAAATGAACAGATGGGTCAATGTGTTGAACCTGTGGGACTGATGGGAGATTTGAATCTGAAGAAGCTAGAATAGAATCAAGTCTCATGAGAGTTTTATCCCCAGTAAGCAAACATGGTGTGTGCATACATGTGTCTCCTTTTGTAGCACCCTTTATATGGTGTGGGCATACATGTGTCTCCTTTTGTAGCACCCTTTATCCCTGAACCTCACATCTAATGTCTCCTTCAACGCAGGATAACACATAATCATGTTTCTTACTCATGGTAAACATGAATGACATTCTGCTGTGTCTGGACCATGGAGAATCAGATTTGATAGGTGGTATTAGTGACTGTGTTGTCACAATGATTATAGAAGCAGCTCACAGGAACAAAGTGTATAGGGGAAAGGAAAACATGGGATCGGCATGTCTCAGTCTGTGGCAAGAATGTCCATGGCCGGTCACCTTTGTGGTTGGAGAAGAGCAGAGAGAGCAGTCCATTGGCAGGATCAGGCTATTACCCTCGCCACCTGAGTGATCCACCTTTGCCAACCATGCCTCCTACCTACCACAAACCTTGGTTACTTTCCATCAATGCGACCAAATCCATGACAGACCTAATTTAAGACAGGGTCGATTGATTTCAGCTAACAGTTCTAGATAGTTCAATCCATCCTAATAAAAAAGGTATGGCGGAGTGGCTGAGTGCACAGCAGAGGGACTGAGTGGTGGTGGCAGCTCTTCACAATACCTTGAACCAGCAAACAAAGGTAGCACTATTACGGGTGGAGGGGCTGTAACTTTCAATGTGCTAACCTGAGGAACTCCCTTCCTCTCAATAGTCTCTGCCTACTACAGTCTCCCTAAACTATACTTCCAATTAGACAATATATTTTTAAAACATAAGCTTATGAGGAAATTTCAAATTAAAACTGTAACATTTTCTCTCTAGCAACCAAGGTCTTATGTCTAGTTCTCAGTGAAAAGCATGAAGTTAGTCCAACCTCAGGAATTCTCAAAGAAAGTCTTAATAGTTACAACACTGTTCCAGAACTCAAGTCAACATCTTAGCTATGCGCTATCATAAACAAAAAGGAAAATTACATCATATTTTCAATATACAGTGGTAGAATAAGCAAACAAACATCCTCAGCATAAGTGGAAGAATAAAAATGTAACAAGAAAATATTCAATTGAAGTAATAAAAGAACACCAACAAGGAAAACCTGGTACCCTACATTTCCATGTCTAGCTTCCATGGCACATGGTGTCAAGGTGTGAGCTTTAAGAGTTGGCTAGTCCCTGCCGGTAGACCTCATCTTTGAACGGGCTGTACTTGCTGCTTTCAGCTTCTGATCACCTCTTCCATAATTTGGGGGTCTCTATTACAATGTAGAATTCATTTCTTGAGCGTCTTACACTCCCTCAAGTGAATCTCACCCTACCAAGTATCACTGTCCTGAAGGCTTTCCCTAAACATCTTGGTACAAGCTCCCACTAAACTATCCCTCTTGAATTCTGCCTGCCTCAAATCTGTCAATAACAGGCCCTATTATCAGCTCAAAAAATTGCTTGACTCCTGCGGGGCATGGCTGGAGAAACCACTGAGTGTCTGTGTTACCTGACTCCTGCGGGGCATGGCTGGAGAAACCACTGAGTGCCTGTGTTACCTGACTAGAACAAACACTTTCTTGTGTGGTTCCAGAACACTCCTGAGTCTCCACCTTGTAAAGATAAGTCTTGCAGACATTTTGAATGGCCATACCTTGGAGCATTCAATTTGTGGGCCTTACTACTTTGAGAAATGTCTTTCAATGCACTTTCCTTTTACCCCACTGCAAAATTGTTGGCTTCTTTATAATGATATTGATCTCTTTAGCAATAGTGGTCACATGTTCCCTAGTCGTTTTCTCTATAACTTCACTTTGATTTCCTCCCTTGTCAAATGGCATGTTCTTTTTTGTTTGTTTGTTTGTTTGTTTGTATTTTGCTTTTGTTTTGTTTTGGTCTGGTTTGTTTGTTTGTTGAGTTGGTTGGTTTGTTCTTCAGTATTTCTATTTTGGTTTAGTATCCTAATTCTCACTGTAAACCTGGCTAAAAGCTATGACCAGTGACCATACCATAATATGAATGCTCTATTATCTTCAAGTTTTCTTTGTCAATGTATTAGTGTACTACCTATGAATTCAGACTTAATAAAAAATGTTTTAGGACAGAGGCACATTGTAAAGACTTTTGTCCATGACACAATGCAAATGACCACTGGTCCAATTTCTAGTGAAGAATTTGTTTTTACCTGAAGTCTCATGAGCATACATTTTTGTTTGCATTCCTGTTAGCATTTGATCCTCTGCACTCCCAACAGTGTCCCGTAATGCTCTGCTTGTAAACAGTTCTTCAGTTCACATCTTAGAACTCAGAAACATCACTCTCACAAATTATTAACAAAGGTCTTTGTACCACATAGCCATGCTAAATTGGTGTATTTAAAGATAAATAAAAATGATTTGCCTCCCATTTTACAATTTTGCCTTACTTTAACCAAGGTAATGATAGAAACAACTTAAGAGATGGAGATTTTATTTGGGGCTCATGTTTTCAGAATGCTTTATCTTCTCACAGTTGGAAAAGCATGCCAGAGTACATCAGTCTTTGGCAGTAGGAATTTGTGGTGGTTGCTCACATCTCAGCAGACCTGTAGAAGCAGTGGGAACAAGCTGCAGTACTAGCATCAAGGCTATAACCTTTTGTAAGAATATTTAATCCCAATCTGGGGTGTCTACCCCACCTTTGACCATTTAGTTCCTGGATAAAAAAAACCTCATACAACCTTTATATTTATAATAAGCCTTAATCAGCATAAGAACTGAACAGATATCCATCCTGTATGCTATTATATCTGTTTCCTAGACAATAATCCCATTATATAATTTGCCATGTTTTGTCTAGGCTGCTCCTAACTGCTCCTAATTAGCCAACCCACATGGCCATTATTTGAAGATTCCTACCCTGGGGCAGCTTTTCCCTCTCTCTACCTTCTCCTTCTCCCTTATGGTTTTCCTGTGACCCCAAGCCCAGGAACCCTAAATCCCGCCTATGTCTCTTCTGTCCAGCTATTGGCTGTTGGTATATTTATTCACCAATCAGGGATAACTTGGGGGACAAGGTGACATTATATCACTTTCTGGGAGCAACCCAGAAACAACATAACAAAAGACAAAACCTCAACAATAACCTTCAAAGGCCACTTCTAGTGACTTAGTTCTGGCAGACAGACCTCTCTTGCAAAGATGTCAGCACCTTCCAAACAAGCACCCTGAGCAGAACCTTAGGCATTCAAAGTATGAGCCTGTGGGATGGGTGCCTTTCAAATTCAAACCATGACAATGCTCAAAGTACTGAAACCTTTGAAAGGTGCACAGCTGCTTGCTCAGTTCGTATCACTGAGAGGACTGTCCCCAGTTTGGACAAGACTCACAATAGCTCTAGTTCTCTGTGCTTGCAAAAAATGTGAAAAAAATAGAGTTGTGTTCAGTTTTGAGTCAGTGATTCAGCACTGGGGCAGCGTTCCAACTTCTGTAAGACAGTTTAAAGAGTCAAAAACACAAGCAACCAAATATTAGGATTGGAATTAGGAAAATGTGTGTCTTTATAGATTTATTTTTAATATAAATAAAATAAATATATAATATAAATATTAAAACCATTCAAATTTTTACTCAGCTTTTCAAAAAAAGACCAGAGTATTTAGGGAAAATTTGTGTATCTTGAATTGATAGTGATTTCTTGGTGAACAATTAAGAGAAGGATAAGTTAGCACACACACACATGCACGCACGTGTGCACATAGGTGCACACACATCCACACTTTTAATAGGATCTAGACCAGTGGGTCTCAGTCTTTCTCATGCTGCAACCCTTTTATATAGTTGCTTATGTTGTGGTGATTCCCCAGTCATAAAAATATTTTTGTTGCTACTTCATAACTATAATTTCGCTGCTGTTATGAATTGTAATGTAAATATTTTTGTAGGTAGAAGTTTCCCAAAGTCATCATGACTCACAGGTAGAGAACCACTTCTCTAGATCTTCTAGGAATAATAACATTAATTAAGTGGCATGTACACTGTACATGTAAACAGAACACATAAAGAACACACTCAGATCTCATATTTAAAGACTTAATATCTTGTTTTCTGTTATTTTATTATAATTGTGTCTATTTAATTTTGTTTTTTGTTTTGTAATTTCCAATGAAAGTTTAACATTTCTGGAAAAAAAAACAAAAAACCCTAACTTGATTGCTCACGCACACTGCAGCAACCCACTCATTCCCTCAGTGTGGAACTGTCTGCTGCAGGAGTCTTGTCCATATTCAGTTCTAGCTGAAGGCATTTTTAAATTAATGGGCTGGGTCAAGTGAAGGGCACTTTGCAGTCAGTGCTGGATGAAAGTGAACACAGATATATTGCCACTGAATGAATATAAAGAAATATTTATAAGGGAAACTGAAAAAACAAAGTCCCAAGACAATAAAATAGCTGAATTGAAGTTGAGAAAACCCCATTGCCTTTGTCGTGGTCTGTAACATGCTACTTTGTTGAGGTAATGCCTTCTTTATCTCTGTCTGGGGAAGCTCACTGCACCATGTGTCTCTCAGCAGTATTCCTTCATATCATAGCACTCAGTGAGAAGGGGTCACCCGGTGGCTTATAGTAATTTATGTGAAAGGGTAAATTCTCCTGGTAGAGATGTTATCAGGAAATGATTATTTTGACAATTTTTAAAAATTGCTTGTTTCAGTGGGAAATTGATTTCAACCCTAGAAATGGATTAAGAACAATATCCTAGCCAAGCAGATGTTAATAGGTACTGCCATGTCAGACTCTGAACCATTTCATAAAACCATGGACTTGAGTATAAGCGTGTTCCAAGAACTCAGAGTCCGCTGTAATAGGCCATTGAGAAAGTTACCTGTATGTCTGTGCATGTAAACAGAACAGGTTAGAAAACATGAAACAACCACAGAGCTCTCCAAGCCTCTTGGAATGGAAAATATTGCATTTATTTGCTCTGAAACCTGAAAGGTAAAGCAGAAACACATATAAGTGTTTCTGTTGTGAGCAGTATTAGCATCTTGTGTTCTACTCACTTCACAGGGCGCCAGGAGCAGAGCGGGACACTTTTCCCTGCTTCAATGCTCTGCGGGAGCCATGCAGAAATCACAATAATTTCATCCCTGAGGCAGACAGTGAAGCACACACAGGGCTCCAGGAGTCTCCAGTCGTGTTTGAAACTCTTCCTCACCGCCTGCCTATCTCCCCCGAACAGGCTTTTAGAGGCTTATTGCCCTCATAAGCCACCCAGTTCATTTACTTCCTGTTGTGACCAGTGACTTTTGTGTTCTAGCCAGGAATTGGGGAGAGACTGGCTGTGAACAGTTGTGAAAGGGCATGCTCACCCCAACGGCAACCCTGAGTATGAGGGAGTATGTCTTAGAGTACCAGATAAGGAGTGCCCAGTACAAGCTGAGAGAGAACCCATGAGATAAAGAACATATCATTTTGCCTGCCGCCTACCTCCCTCCCTTCCCTCTTCCCTCCCTTCCCTCCTCCCTCCCTTCCCTCCTCCCTCCCTTCCCTCCTTCCTTCCTTCCTTTTGCTCTTTCTTCCTTTCTTCCTTCTTTCATGTCTTCCTTTTTCATCCTTCCCTCTTTCCTTCCTTCCTTCCTTCTCTTCTTCCTGTTTCCCTTCCTTCCTTTTCCCTTCCCCCTTCCTTCCCTCTTCCCCTCCTCTCCCATCCTTCCTTCTTTATTCTCTCATTCTCTCTCCCCATCTCTTTCCCTCCTCTTCCTTTCCTTCCTCAACCCCCTGCCTCCATCCCTCTCCTTTCTTCCTGTTTCCCTTCCTTCTTTCTTTCCTTCCTCATTCCCCTTTCCAGCAATCGCAGTCTACATTTTTATTAACATGAGCTCAACAAACTGTGTGACTGGCCTCAATGACATAGAACAGTATCCACAAACAAACGGTGAGCACGTTTACAGTCCTGATACAACCTCATGCTTTTTAATGGAGTGAACCTCTGACACTTTGTCAGGCAAGATGCACATTCAGCTTACTGTCTCTTGGCTGCTGTAATTTTCATGTGTCCACAATGTTCCTTCAGTCATAGGTGATAGAAAATGCCTGGAATAGAGTGAGGTCTTTCTCAAAAACTCTCCCATCATTCAGTAAGAGAGAGGGGAAGGGAGGGAGGGAGGGAGAGACAGAGAGACAGAGAGACAGACAGATAGATACAGATACAGATACAGATACGAGAGAGATAGACAGAGGGAGGGGGAGAAAGAAGAAGAGGCAGGAAGAAAGATAAAATTTTGGATTACGTAGCAAATAGGCACATGAAAAAAAAGATAAAACCTCATTTGTGCATGCATTCCTCCGCCCTGCCACTTGTTCAGAGACTGTGAATGCAGGACTGTTCTCTTCGTGAAAATTTTTGTTTTGCATTCCATTTCGACCTGACTCTGTATGTCCATGAACTTCTCATGTACTGCCCATTCAGCCCAGTGAGTTGTTGGTGTTCCCAGTTCCCAAGCACAAGTGAGAGACCTGACCGTAGTGAAGCTGGGTTGTTATAATCAACCTCCGATCCTGCATCGGACAATACTGACAAACATTTACACAATGCTCTTAAATTTGCCCGATTTGCTAGCAAATTTTACACCTCATGAAAATTATGCATGATTTAATAGAAGCATCTTTCCAAAGAGGGGGGGAAATACTTTGCAAAAAATTCATGTTGTCTTACTCCTTGTCACTTCTTATCTGCAAATTAGAAATCTCACACAATATCTGTGACTCCCTTCAAACATTTTAGAAATCGGAAACTCAGTACTTGTAACTGTGGCTGGAAACATGAAGATAAGTCTAGCGTGGCATGCCCTCTCCCTTTACAGAGGGCTGGCGGGGCTTGCTTTTCACTGTGGGAGGAATCCATTCTTTGTAGAATATTCCCACACATGTCTGTGTCTGTTTCTCAGAGCGGTGCCACAAAGGATATGACCCCTTTGCTCCCAGTAACCTTTCATGGTGCTGAATCTCCTGGACTTCGGTGCCAGTCAGCACGATTTGATTTACTATGGTAAGAATAAGATTATGTCTAAGAGCAGAGGCTGCCATTTCCAGGTTCAATGAGCACAGATTTAGAACTAGTCCTCCTTTTGACCCTTGGGATTCTCTTGAACTCTTGTACCTTCTTTGACAGTGTTTGTGAATGACTGAATTCATGGAGACTCAAGGTTATTTTAATGACAATGGCCCCACAAGGACAAAGGGAGAAAGCAGGGTCCTCTCCCCCAGCCGGGTGTTCCTTTCCAGAGTCCACTTCCTTCCTGGCAGCTGGCTGCATAGTGAATTCCTGGGCATGGTCAAAGGCTGAGAGCTGCTGTGTGTCTGCTGCTGCTACTGATCTGTGAACATGACATGCCTGAGAATATCATGTCACCATGGCAACAGCAAACAAGGAGCTAGATTCCATTAGCGGCAGGGACCCAGTGAGTCAAACAGATAATGTTCTGGGCCTGGCCAACTGCCCACAAAGGCGTATGTGAAAGTTGGTATGAATTAACTTTCGCTCATTAGGACAGCCTTGGTAGAAATTCTCTCTCTTTTTGGTGACTTAAGTCCTTCCATTTATGGCATTTCTTAAATAAACACGTAAAGTCCATTAGGCAGTGCAGTCCCAGGAAAGCACATTTGGAATTTCGTTACAGCTTTCCAAAACACTCAAGATTTCCACGCTTTATCTTCTATGGCTCCTGCTTTTCTAGTTTATTTTTAATCTCCTTTCCCTGCAAATTAGTGACAGAAAATGGCAAAGTGGACACTGTGTTTATCATCAGATGATTTTCCTTGAGACATCCAGAATAAGGTTAAAACAAGCAGCATTTCTGATTGCAATCACTTGGTGGTGTTAAGATTCTTTTTTAAAGGCTAGGACACCTGCCTTAAAGGAACAGAGAAAGTTAAGTCCTTTGATGCTCTCAGCACAATTGGGGAAAATTTGTTCCAGATAGGATCAAAGAATCTCACTCTCAGTACATGCAGCCAATAGCTTTAATTCTATGTGGTACCTATCTCCTAGTATCCTAATTTCAAAAGGTTAATGATTCATCCTCAGAGAAACACATGGTTGTCTTCTACACAACTAGTTTATGGGAGGAAGAAAGAAGTAAGAATGTCTAGGTTTAGGATGTGGGTGAGAGGTAGAGCACGTGGCTGTAGCACTTGTTCCTGGACAGAAAGGAAGAGAGACAACAGAAGAAAGAAGGAAGGGAAGGAAGGAGGGAGGGAGACAGAGAGGGAGAGACAGAGATGAAGATAAGGGATGAGAGATGGAGAGAGAGAGAGAGAGAGAGAGAGAGAGAGAGAGAGAGAGAGAATTCTAAGAGCACACAGGAGCTTGACAATCTGTTTTTACTTGAGACCTCAGGTCTTGCTTGCCTTTACTCCATGGAAGTTTCTAGAGTACATGCTCCTTCTAATTTGGTCCGTATCAACCACATAAAATTTGGCCATGTAAGTGACAAGAGGCCATGATGGTTATAGAGATCATTATTGACCTGAGGAGAACTGGAGATATTGAGTTCCAGCTGCAAAAAACCAGATACAGTCTATGGACCACGGGAGCCAGACATTAATAATTTAGACAAAGGAGTGAATAAACTCAGCCTAGCAGCTCTCATCCTCTTCCACAATGGGGAGTAAGGATTTGAAACATGAGTGTTTCTAGTAATTACAGACACTCATGTTACTGTTCTTCTCCAGGAATTTAAATGAGCAAAATCAAATCACAGTCATCCGTACACACTCCAGAGCTAAATACTTTGACTCTTCTTTTTACCACCAGTGCAATAGGGATAGTAATGAGAGATGTCAGCCCAAGTGTGTCTCTGTCTGCTACCTCCATCTAAAATCAACCCACCTTCCTTTAAGGCATAAGGTGTTTGTTTGTTTGTTTGTTTGTTTGTTTTTCCTGTGTTGGGAGGCAGTGGGAGTGAACACAGCACGCTTGTGTGTGCTTGTCTAGAGAAAGTAGGAGATGTGAATGGAGAGTGATTGAGGAGAGGACAGTTCTCTGGATGCCTGGACTCTGTTGGGGCATTGGCATGAAGGACAGCACATCCTCTCATGCAGACTGAGGATCCACGCCCCAAAGGCTTTTGAACAGGGCAGTGACAGAAAAAAAAAAAAAGTAGTCTGTTTTTTTTTCTCTCTATGTTGTATGTATGTTTGTGTGGCTATCTTCTTTTGAGTTTGTTGAAAGATTACTTTCTTGCTTTTTCTTGGGTGTAGTTTTCCTCCTTGAGTTGGCGTTTTCTATCTATTATTCTTTGTAGTGCTATGTTCATAGCAGCCATATTTGTAAGGGCCAGAAACTGGAAACAACCCAGATGTCCCTTCACAGAGGAATGGATACAGAAAATGTGGTATATTTACACAATGGAATACTACTCAGCTATTAAAAACAATGACTTCATGAAATTCACAGGCAAATGGATGGAACTTGAAAATATCATCCTAAGCGAGGTAGTAACTCAGTCACAAAAAAATGAACACGGTATGTACTCACTGATAAGTGGTTATTAGCCCAAAAGTTCAAAATACCCAAGAGTCACATGACAGCAACCTTAGGGCTGAGTGTGAGGTCCCAGAGAGAGGACATGGAGAAGGGACTGAAGGAGTTGAGGGAGTTTGCAGCCCCATGGAGGGAGCAACAGTGGCAACTGGCCTGACCTCCCAATGCTGATGCTCCCGATGCTCCCAGAGACTGGATCACCAACCAAAGAATACACATGGAGGGACCCATGGTGCTGGCCACATATGTGGCAGAGGAGGGTCTTGTTAGCCATCAGGGAGAGCAGAGGCCCTTGGGCCTGAGGGTGTTAGATGTCCCAGTATAGGAGAATGCCACAGAGGGAAGATGAGAGTGGGTGGGTGGGGGGATATCCCCATAGAGCCAGGGGGAGGGGCAGGGATAGGGAGGTTCCAAAGGGGAGATCTGGAAAGGCAGAAACATTTGAAATGTAAATAAAGTATGAAAAAAAAAAAGTAGTCTGAAGAAAATTGAAAAACAAGGACACAAAACTCCCCAGGTTGAAATGAAATTTCACATTCTGACTCTTGCCAGGAGAGAGAGAGAGAGAAAGAGAAAGAGACAGAGAGAGAGAGAGAGAGAGAGAGAGAGAGAGAATCACACACTTTTCCACCATTGACAGACCTTTCTTTGTGAAAGTGTTGGTGATGATTTTACATGTCTATTTTAAGTATTTGTGTGTAACCATCTACCCAGCAAAACCCACATGTGCTTGCTGTGATGGTTTGTATGCATATGCCTGGCCTGGAAGTGGCACTATTTGGGGGTGTGGCCTTGTTGGAGTAGGTGTGTCACTTTGGGTGTGGCTTTAGTACCCTAGTCCTAGCAGACTGGAAGTCAGTCTTCTAGCAGCCTTCAGATGGAGATGTAGAACTCTCAGTTCCTCCTGTACCATGCCTGCCTGGATGCTGCCATGTTCCTGCCTTGATGATAATGGACTGAACCTCTGAACCTGTAAGGCAGCCCCAATGAAATGTTGTCCTTATAAGACTAGCCTTGGTCACGGTGTCTGCTCACAGTGGTAAAGCCCTCAATACGACACGTGCCTTTCAAGGGTAGCAACCTTTACCCAGTATAAAAGTTTCATTCCCTACTGGCTGTTTTAACACATCTAACCCAGCCAATTATTAGCTCTTTCTTAAATAATTTCTATAATCATGGAACTTTAGCCAGTTAGTAGTAAGTCTAAGCCAATCAAATCATTTGATGTAAACTTGAATAAAATAAATCCACATTATAGGTAAGCCCTTAGTGCTTAGCAAAGACAGGCAGACATCTTCTCTATCACTCTCCCATGTAGAATGATATGGAATATTAGGCAATCGATTCTTTTAAAAGTTATTTGTAATTAGCATACTTTTTAAAAATGAAAACTGAGTAAGAATTGCTTTTTTTCTTTGAAATATTTCCACCTCTCCTGCTCCTTTGTACACTACATTATGAAGAATTAGGAAGTAACCTGAAGCTAATGCTTCTTCTTTGTGTGCTTTAAAATCTAAAATCTACATATTTTAACTGTTCAGACTTGCCCCATGCTCAAAATAATCAATACTAATTAAATGCAGAGGCCTTGTTCATGACCCCAGTGCAGTTGTCCATTTTGTTTCATTCTTGAGCCCTAAGACCTTGCTAGCAGACACTAATTTCAGGACATTCCCTTGGTGCTAAAAGCAAAGCCTCTTCAATATAGTATCTTTAATATGTTGTGAGCCACAGCTTTCTGATTCCCTTTGCTGGAATTTAGGGGCAGGCAAGGTGAATGTCATGCCATCTTCAATTTGTCCCTCACCTCTGTGTGCATGGTGGCTCCCATCACCGTGGCAATAATTTGAATGAGTCAGAATGAACAGTGCCCATGTCTGTGTTTTGAGCTGTTTCCTCAACTCTTGGATGTGCTATTGTTATTTTTCATCATTGCCACTTTCTTTGATATACCCAAGCTGGCCTTCTGTCAGAGTCAATGTCAATGAATACATCAGGTGACAGTGTTATCAGGAAGTTCAGCATCAGCACTGCCCTAGCCCCCACCCAACTGTGTCAGCACCTGACCCCGTGCTGGTTCCCTGCCATATTTTAAATTATAATTTACTTACTCTACACTGGGATCGTCCTGATATTTACAGGGAGAATGAGCTGCGCAGGTGAAAAGGAGACATCGTTTCATTTTCAGGGATTAAGTAAAACCAGAAAGGAAATAAAGCTTGCGCTTCTTGTTTCCAAAAGCAGCCATTCTTCCGATTTCCGACTAGTGTCTTTGAAACAAGTAAGTAACAATCTTCACACCCAGGGGATCTCTCTCTCTCTCTCTCTCTCTCTCTTTCTCTCTCTCTCTCTCTCTCTCTGAAGCTTAGAACTTCTAGACAAGGTGTCCCTAAGATGAAAGAATAAATGTTAACCTCCCGTTTCAGGAGCCTTTTGGCATGTCGGGGCTCCTGGCTTCAGACTACAATCAGGTGTTCTTAAGAGAATGGCCAGTGGCAGTGACAGTCTTCTGACTGGACAACATGGGAGAGACTTTTTAAAGTTCTTCTAGTAAAATATGTCATGCGAATGGCTTTCCCTTCCCTAAGACCTCATAACTTTTCAGAGGAGCATAAGCGAGGTTCTGCTGCCGCTTCTCCGAGCCCTGTTCCCTTCTTCTTGTCTCTTTTACACTTTATACCTTTTCCAAGCCAGGCAGCCCTTGGTGCCAGCAGATTCCATGCCTGCTAAGAATCCAAGTTCATGGATATTAAGTCTTGCTCTATCCTCACATGGGAAAAGAAGTGAGAAAGTTCCCTAGGGACGCTTTGTTAAGCTCCTGATGCCATTCCATTCATGCGGGCTCTGATCTCTTTTCTTTATGTGGCTCTACATTTTTAAAAATTGAGTCTAAAATATTTCTATAAAATATATTTTGATAATATTATTTTGCCTTTCAAAACTGCTCCTAGACCCTACCCATCTTTCTACCTACCCAACTTTATATTCTTGTCCTCGCCTCGCTCCTTCAAAAAAGGTCAAAGCAAACAAAACACCACAAAAGATAAAGGATACCAAACCAAACCAAAGCAGCTGCAGCAGCAACAACAACAACAACAACACACTCACACACACTCACACTGAATTCCATTTTGTATTTTCCAACTACTCCTGACGCAGGGAAATATTATTTAATTTTAACATGCATGAATGTTTTGACTACATGTATGCATATGTACCATGTAAGTGCCTAGTCCCCAAGGCAGTCAGAAGAGAGCACCAAATCTCTTGGAACTGGAATTACAAATGGCTGTAACCTGACATGTGGGTGCTGGGAACGGAACCCTGGGTCTCCACAAAAGCAACAAGTGCTTTTAAACTGCTGCATCATCCCTCTGCCCCTCAAGCCCCACTTTCTATCAGAGTCACCCCAGCAATGAGGACCTAAAAAAACACACTTTCAAAAGACAGATTTTTCCATCTCCTTCAATGTAAGTGTTACTAAGATCATGAAAGCATTTCCATATCTCAGAACCAAATATATTTCCTCAAGAAACTTTAATCATCTGGTGAAAACTAATATAGGCACAAATGGAATCTGTGGATCTTTCCCTAATTACCTCTTTTAAACGCACAGATATGGGACATGAGAGTCCAAAGGTCAAAGATAACAATGAAAAGTTCCAAGATGAAATGAAAATAAACTTTGCGGCGGGCTGCTTATGAAGACCAGACCATTTTAGTATTTTCTCAGAATTCATTCAGCCCATTTATTTAAGACAATCATATATTTTTCTGAGATTTACTTTATAACCATTTAAATCAGTCATTTAAAAAAATGAAAAGCATTTTTTTTAAATGTTCTGCATTTCAGATCATGAGGATGCACATTTAAATTTCATTTGACTTGCTTAACTGTAACATATCTTAAAGGGAATTACCCAGAAGTGGAAGTATCTCAAGACACGTTAGGGAACAGTCAGGCAGATGCCGTGGGAGTCACGACAGGAAGTTACTGCAGTATAGAATGGGATGGAGGACACTGGACAGGCAGGGGATCCTACAGGCAAGGGCTTGGGGTTAACAGAGTTCTGCCAATCTGAGAGCCAGGTCAGGCCAGAGAGAAGCCTGGGAACCAGAATGGCTGCTCTAAGGCTGGAAGCCTGCTGAGCAAGTGCTCGTTCATCCTGAAAGACCTTGAGCTCAGGACAAACAAGGCCAAATTTGCATTTTATAAAGGGCACTGTGGCTGGAGGGGGAAGATAAAGCAGAGCCAGCAGAGACTAGAGATAGAGGAAGAAAGAGATAAGGAGAGCCTCAACTTGGATGGTGGAGCCTCAAAGCCCCTCTGTAAAGTGCATTTTGCCTTTTTAATCAATCTTTGTCCTTAGATATACTCATGGCACATGTGCTACATGTACACATGCAAGTGTGCATACACACACACACATGTATACACTACTAATTCTAGAATTACTTGTTTCAAACCAGACATTTATATTAATAAATGTGAAATTAATGTATTACTTGACCACATGGTGTAGAACACAAATATATTTTAAAATAGTTTGTAATATTATATCTAAAAATAGATACACAGGCTCACACAATCACACACATCAGATACTGTTTGCAGATTCCTGTGGTGTTAAAATTTAAAAAATAACTATTGAGTATTTTGTTCAGTGTTCATGATATTTAAATTAAGAAGCAAACACACCAAGATAAATGAGCAGAAGGAAAATTAAGAATCTGTATAATGGCTTGTGACTGGTTTGCGGGTTTTAAGGTTTTTCTGGGTTAGAAATACAGGCTTATGAAAGTTTTAATCCTGGAATACCACTTTGTTTAGGGACCAAAAATAGAGAGAGTAGCAACAGAGTAACTCCTGGATTTCCTCAGTAGCAACAGAGTAACCCCTTCTGGATTACACAAGTAGCAACAGAGTAACCAACCCCTTCTGGATTTCACAAGCCTCATTGTCATGAGGATGCACTGCATCTCCTTCATTCATAAGTGCCATCACTTTATTCAGAACTGTCTTGGCTACTCTTCATCTCTGAAACTCGATGTCCTGATGTATTGATACATAGAACAAATTAATCAAAGACCTTCAAAAGTGCTTCCTTCAGGGAATGAAAAACATGGTTTTTCAGTCATCACCACCAATGCCCTCTTACCACATCTGGTGAGAACCACAGAAGGAGAGTTCTGTTCATCACATTGTGGTTTTGGTATTAACCAATCAACAATAAGGAGAGTGTTGCAGTTGTTGAGTCGAATTTTCTTTCTGTTAAACATTGGTCACAGCAGATGATGAAACAGTATTTTCACGAAGTTGCTTCAACTTGAGGGTTTTTCTCCCTCTTTTTCAGTGATATAAGAGAACATCTAGGACAAATACTGCTTGAACTTTGGGATCAGATCTTGCTTTGGGATAACACGGCACATTACCATGCTCTTATGGGTGCTTGGCCACGACAGTGAGTTGAAGCTCCAGTCACTCCTGCATTGAAAAGGGGAAATATTCTATACTCTATTTGCACCATTGCTAAACTGTGACTTTCATTAAGCCATATGTAGTGAATGCATTTTTGAAATGTGTACTAGATCCTGTTTTTGATGAATGTACCAGGACATACACACCCTCATTGTACCTTAAGGGAAATTAAATTCTGTCGGACTTGTAATATGACAAGTCCTTAGGAGTGACACACATTAGAACGGGAAACAGTGCAGATGGATATACAAGGAGTCTTAAGTTCAAATACCATAAAAGATTCTGAGCTGTCCATATTAGATACAAAGATGGATATAAATGGATTGTGTCCATATTGGATACAAAATTGGATATAAATACCATATTGTTTCAAAACACAACTTAAGTTCCTAAGTACAAGTTAAATTGGGACATAGTATTAGATACAGCCTATTCCTTGTATGGGTACCTCTTAAATAATTGCCCTTGGGAACGAAATGTAATTAGACACATAGGTGTGTGAGAAATATTTCAGAAGCAAACTAAGCAATTTCTCCAGGTGCTTCACGTGAGCTTCCATGAGCACCACTATGGGTATCCTTTACACCACCCACTTTTATACTTTGAAAAGAATGTATTTCTTGTACAATCAGCCTGCCACTAACTCTCTGTCACTTCAATACTTGAGCGTGGCATTTGGGGTTTAGTGTAATTAAAAATGATAGAAATCCCCTAAAATTCTTTTTTTTATAGGTAGTAAAATAAATTATATTCCTGAAAGTGGATTTTCTCTTCTTTCTTTAATACTTCCACATTTGTCAAAATTGTAAAATGTTTTATGACAAAATTATTTCAAATTATTGGGTAGAGGGGCAAATGATTTTATTTTGTCCTAAAGTTACTGTTGAAAATGTCTGAGAAATCATTACGTTCTTTATTTTTCTCTGTGTGATCCAATTTAAGAAATGTTCAGGGAATAGGGAGGTTCCAAAGGGGAGATCTGGAAAGGGGGAAACATTTGAAATGTAAATAAAGTATCAAAAAAAAAAAAAAAAGAAAAAGAAAAAAGAAAAAGAAAAAATGTTCTTACATAAAGCAGAAATAAAGCATTAAATTTAATATGTATTCATTATTCTAGTTTCATTCAAAATGAGGTCACAGTGATACCAAAAATATGCTGTATGAAAGCAACATGAAACATTGTTCACAAGGTAAACTAGCAAGAAATGTGGAGAAAGGCCTTATGAAAATGTGCGCAGTATTTTACTGTATGATTAGTTTTAGACAATTATGTAACACATCTTCATTTTTTTAGATAATGTATTTATCGTACCTATGTATGTATAAGTTGTGCTGGCCATGGTCACCTTCTCAAGCTAGCGGAGAGCTCTGACTCATTGCAGCACATTGGTTCTTTCAAAGATAAGGTGTAGGAGGAATGGCAGGGCCACCTCTGCATAAACACCGAGGGCCTCACAGCCACAAAGACATCTCCTGCAAGAGGACTAACTGAAGACTGCCTGAGAGACCAAGGTTTGCTGATACAGATAATGCCAGCCAATCAGGAACTGCTGTTTAGAAGAGATGCTTTCTTGGGACCAATGGGGTGTGGGTAGAGGGTATTAAAGGAGCTTGCAGCTGAAGAGGTTGATTTCACTCCACCTCACCTCCAACCCCCAAGGGCAAGTAGGGTCCGGCAGTCCAGGATACAGGCAACATTGAGGCAATGAAATAAAAATTCATGTTCCTGAACAAGATTCCCATACATACACTGCCACCACAAGAAGAATTCTTTCCCTCACACCACAGCACTCAGAGGCAGGCATCATGAGCCATGGTGCTTTGATGGTGTGGGGGTCTCTCCACAGACTCTTTCCGGGAGCCATGGGAAAGCATGGCTGCACTAAGAAAAGCGAGCTGCTAGCAAGCACGGGGATGGGAAGAGATGAGGTCCCTATGATGACCGTTTAACTGAGAGGAAAGAGGGTTCCGTGAAGCTGTCTAGTTGAAAAGCACACTCGTTGGGAATGGGTAAGGAAAACAGTGGATGCTGCTGGTGGGAGAGGAGCCATTACAGTAGGAGTGAGGATTAGAGATTTGCACACAGTTACACAGCCCAGGGAACAGGAGACACACAGCAGTGGATGCCCGTAATCCTCCATCTTTCTGCTCGTGCTTAGCTCTTGAGAGTCCTCAGCCTGCATACTAACGCTGTGGTTCTCACCCATGGTACTACTGGAAGACAGTAGAGCTTTTAAGAAGTGAGGACAAGGAGTGAGAAGTTAGAGCGCTCTCTCAATCTCTCTCTCTCTCTCTCTCTCTCTCTCTCTCTCTCTCTCTCTCTCT
>JADRCH010000031.1:17808850-18002882 GCA_019843965.1 Rhynchomys soricoides | reverse complement strand
TTCAGAATTATGATCTGCATCCTCCAGACAGCAAGAGTTAGGTATAGAGTCTATTGGACCATGTCCTCCTGTCATCTCATGGTCTTCTCTAACAATAATCTCCAGTCTATTCTTGCTTAGGCATCTGATGTGCAGAAGATGCAGGATTCTCACAAGTCCTCTGAATCTATGGTGACGCTACAACTCAATATGAACAAATAGCTGGACCATTTTACGTGTAAGGTGATGGTGAAGGAGCTTACCATACAAACTCGGACCTTAAAGAAACCAGTGGAAAAAATAAACAAATTAGTTATTGTTATGAAGAAAGTATTTGCAATAAAAAATGTCCAGCAAACATACAGTATTTTAATGGAAGAAAAATCTAAGGCTTAAGGGCCTATGGTATTAAAACTAAAAGAATAAATGTGTTAAATAAGATTAAATTTTCAATGAAATTTATTTGAAAAATGCAAGATAAGCAAATGTAATCTGTGAATGGTTACATGAAAAGATTTGCCTTTTTACTATCACTGGGTAGTTTTATTAATTGATAAGCAAAAATTTCTGAACATCTTTTCTGTGTATGGCATGTGTGTGTGTGTATGGCATGTGTGTGTGTGTGTGTTTGTGTGTGTGTGTTACAGTTGCATGAATACATGTGTGTGCACATGTGTGTGAAGGCCAGAGGTTGATTCTGAGAGTCTTTCTCATTCATTCTCCATTTTATTTACTGAAGTGACACCTCTTGGGAAGCCCAACTGTCACCAATTCAGCTAGGAGAACTGGCCAGTCAACCCTGGGAGTCCCCTATCTACAGCTCCCAAGCACTGAGATTGCATGCAGGCCCTATGGCTTCCAGTCTTTTCCAAAAATGCTGAACACCCAAAGTCTAATCCTCCACACGTGTGGCAAATCCCTGATTCACTGAGACATCTCCCTAGCTCTTTAAAAATTATTTTAAAAGTATAATATTGTACATGTTCTAAACATATTTATTGGTTAATTTCCACTTATACGAGGAAAATTTATCAAATCATACAAGGGCTCTGTTCTGTAATCCCAGATTTCCTAAAGTATTTGGTGTAAGGATTTGTAATTATTTGTAATGTGTTATATATTTCCTTACATATCTTTTGTGTGGGTATATACATATTTACTGACATGTATTCATACATTCACATATACACATAAAAATAGCATAGTTAATCATGTATCATAACCTAAGGTTCTGGGAAAGTTTTTTTTGTACTTTATACATTCAGATACTGCAGACATATGGCAGTGATTCTATTTAAGCTACCGCAGTTTCACATGTGGAAAAATGAATTTGTCTTAGATTTCTCATGAGAGCATTCAATTTTAATGTCTCACAAATATTGCAATAACATTACATTTGAGACTATATTCAGAAACAATAAGAGCCACTTATAGTGAAGCCTTGGGTACTTTTCCCATGAAATTTGCTAATGTATATAATCAAAGCAAATAATGAGCTGTGATATGGTGAGCATGCTGTTTTGTTTGAAAGGTATTCACATACAATCTTGCTTTGCATTTCACATTAGTGAGAAAATTAGTAATAATTTGACAAAGGAAATTCAGTAAAGACATATCCCTGTGTGACATAAATCTCCTTTCTTTTTGAAAACCTCCACACCAAAATGCCACATTGCTATGTGTGTATTGTGAACATATACAGCACAGGGAGGAGAGACTTGGAAAAACCAATGCCATGAAGGCACAAAGCTCTAACGAAATGACAGTTCTCAAGTGTGACAGCAGAAATATTGGGCAGGGTTACTTCATTACCTCTTGGAATAAGGGAACAAGGCTCTTGAAACTCATGGTCTCATGTTCACAGACTCAATAGATTATGCTCTACTCTAAGCTCAGAGGAGAAGGGGAGGGGGAGGGGGGAGCATTGTGTGAGGAAGGCACCAGGAAGAGTTGTGGGTGCTGGGGATAGCCCTTGGTGTTGGCATTCCTTCTAGGCTCCGCCCCACAGTTACCTGGCAACAGCCAGGTGGGCGTGGCCCACTATGAAAGGGGCTGCTTGCCCCCTCCTCACTCTCTTCTCCACTTGCTTCCTTACCTTCTTTCCCTACCCCTCTTTCTCCACATGCTAACGACCTCTCTCTCTCTCTCTCTCTCTCTCTCTCCCCCTTTCTCTGTCTCTACCCCCTCAACTCCCCTTCCCAAGCCCTAAATAAACTCTGTTCTATACTATACCATCCTGTGGAGTCCCTCCGGGGGAAGGGGTGCCTCAGCACGGATCTGAAGAGGCACCCCCTTCCCTGCACCATACCGCATGCCTTCCACCGAACATCCCTGGCTTCTTTTTCTTTTTATAAAACGCAACAAATTGGGATGGAACGTGAATAAAATAAATTAACTAATGGGGAAAAGAACAAGTAAACTTCCAACCCTGTACAGGTCTTATTCACACTGAAAAGAAATCCTTGTTTAGGTATAGCATAATGAGTAAAATTACTATCTAAACAAAACAAAAAACAAAGCTAAGACATAGGCACAATCCATGCAACAACTTTTCAGCCATTTGACACAGGCAGAAGCAAGGACTGTCTGGGAATAGGAAAACATAGCAGAGAAGGTGATTGGCCATTTTCAGGCAGGGATAAAATACAGTATAGAACTCTCCAAGACACAAATTTGATATAGGGATGTCATATCAAGCTGACTAGAATTGTCAGAGAGGAAAAAAAAAACAGTCCAGAGAGGAAAATGTCTCTCAGACAGAAAGCTGGAGAGGTTTCGCAGGCTAAAGTCTAAAACCAGAATAATCAGGCAGTGGATCCTGAAGAGAATGGAGCTGGCTTTAAGAGCAACTGTATCAGAAAAGCTAGGTGTTTTCTTGGGGAAGACCAAGGGGTTGCTTTTTATCATCAGAAACATCCCAGAATCGAGGAGCCCATTGTTCAAGGCTTCCTTAGCGTTTTCTCTGCTGTTAATCCGAATGTATATGATGTTGCTTCCTCAAACAATGTCATTTTTCCTCCATGGATACCTGCCAAGCTGCTTGTCCAAATTACTGGGTGGAACCCTGGCTGGAGTTTTCACAACCTAAGCCTTGCAACTCTTAGGGATAAGGGCATTGTTCAGGCATGGTAAATGTCATGTGGTGATGGAAATTTGAAGCATTACACTTATTCTTTCCTTCCACCCATGTATCTGGTATAGCAGGATTAATCAGCTCAGCATTAAGCTTATTAGTTTGAAAAATATTACTAGGTATCAAATTCACATTCACTCAAAAGAGGCCCTTTGTAAGTATCTGAGTAGGAACATCTGAAGCAATTCTGCATTTCTCTTTGCCATGTGGTATCCTGTATTATTAACCTCCCTGGCTTCTGGAGCCCTAGGTGTATATCATCTTATCAGATCGGGCAGTCAGTCAGGAATCCCCCGAATCAAATCAGAAATCTATTCCTGAAGATTCTGTTCCTCTGTAAGAATCCTTAACAACAAAATCTATACTAGTCGGTGTTCTCTAGAAAAATGTCACTAATTCTGTATATAGGGGAAAGATTTAAGAAACGGAGCTTTTCACGTTAATCCAAGTTCTGCCCACTGTGATAAAATGCCTAGCAGAACAACTTAAGGAAGGAAACAGTTCTTTTGCTCACACTTTCAGATGTTTCCCTCCATCAAGCCAGAAAGGGCTGGGCACAAATGCATCTAGTGTGGGAGATAGGAATTAAAGTGTACAGAAAGGGTCAGGGCAATATGTAGTCCCCAAGGACTCAGGCCCAATGACCTACTTCCTCTGACTAGACTCTATATCATACTTTACAGCAACCTCAACACCACTAGCCACCAGTCTGCCAGTTATGGCAGAGCTCTCTGGACCTAGGCACTTCCTAAGAGAGCTCTTCAGCCTGCAAATAAGACAATACAAACCTTCTTAATACACATCATATTCCCAACATGAGCCATGCAAACCAAGGGGCTGTTGAGTCTGAAATCATTAGGGATGCAAGACATGGTACAAACTGCAAGTTTTGAATCAACAATTGCTCTGAACTTCACAGCAGACTGGAAATATAAACAGTTCTAAGACACAATTCCTTCTACTCTTGGAAGCCCAGTCTTTGTTCTCATGATCTCCCATTGATAGGATGAGACCTGGATCTACTTCAATGAAAATTTCTCATTACATGTATTAATCACATCTAACAAAGACCTTCACACACAGCAACATTCAAACTAGCTCTTATGAGCTATACTGGGGTACAATCTTCTGATGAAACTGACATAAAAATCCTCATCACAAACTGTACTAAAAGTAAACACTTTTTATTATTGGTAACTTGAAGACTCACAAAGTAGGACCCAGAAATGCCTGTTTGCTGCTTCTGTTGCTGAGTGTGTCTGTATAGGGAGAGATGTCACCAGTGTTTAGGCATAGCTGTAGAACAGAGGCGGTCCACAACATCCTCAGGACCACCACACTCACAGTACTTATCTTCGGCAGAGGAAGTCGTTTGTTCTCTCACAGTTTCATACATGTACCTAACAGATTGTTGACACTCATCCCTCAACTCTCTCCCCTTCTCCTGACACTCCCAGCAATGCTGCCCCCCATGCCCACCAAGTCCTTTCCTGTCCCCAGGATGCCCTCCTTCCTATCTTTTGTTGTGCTTTACTTGGGTTTGCACACAAGTGTGAAACTTTCCTCTGACACTGTAGCATGAGCTACTACCCACACTCCTGAGGACACTGACTTCCTCTTCTCTAGCAGCCCTGCATTGTGAAAAGCCCTCCATGAGCTCCTGGCCATACATGACTTAATGCTTATGTGCCTATTCTTGTGCAGGCCCTATGTAGGAAACCACAGCTGAAATGTAGGCCTGTTGGCGAGATGTATCAGGTGGCAGAGTCCTACAGGAAACACTTCAACCAGCTGTTAATGTACACCACATATACAATCACACACACACACACACACACACACACACACACACCATAATCTCCACACCTTTTTTTTTCTTTCTTAAACAACGTTTTCTGGGGAAAAAATCAGAAAGCTTTTATGTGGCCATTTGTGTGGGTTAAAGTATATACAGTTTTTAACAATGCAAAACCATTCCAGGTGAATTCACTTGAGCTCACCGCAGCTGTCTGTGTGTCATCGGATACATGCCACGTCTATTTGAATATGGATGCCAGTATACAGTGAATCAGATATCAACCACTGGGACTCAATGAGTGAGCAAAGATTAACTCATAAAGAAAACCTACAGCCTATAAGTTCTCAGAGTACATGGCCATATAAGTTTTGGCAATCAGGTACCTCCAAGGCCAGCCCAAGGGACCTGGTGACAATAGGACCATCAGGTACCTCCAAGGCCGGCTCAAGGAACCTGTCGACAATAAGACCATCAGGCCCCCCCATGGTCAGCCTGAGGGACCTACAACAACTGGACAGGTCATCACTATCTGCCCAGAGGTGACACATTCCCATTGTTGACTCCTGTTACATGTCCTGCACATGTGCCACATCCCCTATAAAAAGTTCTGTTTCTCCTCCATTCTTCCTTTCCTCCACCCAGAGGCAGCTTCTGTGCCCCCCACTCCTCCCTTTTAGTAAACCTCCCATGTGATACCTGTGGCGTGGTGTGATTTTGTTGGATTTTGCAGCTCAATCCAACATCAACCAGGAGGCCTTACAATGACAGGGAGTAATCGTCTGTAAAGTATTTTCCGAAAGGAGATGTGGTTTTGTGGTTCTGTTTGTGTTTTGTTTTTCTTCAAAAAATACCATCATGTTCCTACTGAATAACTGATCATTAGAGTACTAGAAACAGGGGAATTAAAAGAGTGAAGTAGGGCGGGACCCGGCTTCTCTTGCAGAGGTCCTGAGTTCAGTTTCTAGCACCCACATGGTAGCTCACAATGGTCTATAACTCTAGTCTCACAGGATCCAATGTCCTCTTCTAGTGTGCAGACATACATACAGATAAAATACCCATTTGCATAAAATACACACATAAATCTTAAAGATACATAAGAGTGAATTTTTCTTACTTTGAGCCCTGCTTAGAGTCAGTGTCTTGTAGGATACCCATCAGCATATGTGATGTGATGTGATGAATTGCCCCACCCATCAGCATATGTGATGTGATGTAATGAATTGCCCCACAGCTCAGAGCCTCTAAACACTGTACCTATTTCAGAAGCAAAGAATGAAATAACCTCGTTTTATGTTCCAGATTGCAAACTCCCAACGCTTGGGCAGAGTTTTGGAAAATTTATATCATATTACCTTTATTGCTTATGTCTCATAATGCAACATCTAGGAAGGATATCTGTACTTAAGTTTTAGTGAGTCCTAATACAAAATTCCATAAACAAGTGGATCAGTGTGATGTTTCATTAAAAGATGAAATAATCAAATGCTTAAATAGATTTCATTATAATAAAATAACTTGGTTTGGCTTGGCTTGTACTGAACATAAGAAATATATGCACCCACACCTTTCAGAGGGGGAAATAGTCTGTGATATTCTGAGTTTAGTGCCATTAAGAAAACAGTAAGAAGGGACCCCTGAGAGTTTATTGTTTTATCTTACAAAAGTAAACTATTAATTACAACTAGTTAATTGTAGTTAATAATTGATTAATACTGAATTAATTAATTCAAATTGGATAAGACTGACAAATACATGCAGGCAGAATAAAAGCATTCTAGCATTATCTCATAGCACATGCACCAACATGGAGAATCACCCAAGGGGAACATTTTTTCAGCCTAAGGGTATACAGCTGGAAGTTGCAATACATTAGATAGTGTTATAGACCTGGAAAAAAAGACATGCTGAAGAAATGAAGAGCAGTTTACTTTATCTATATCACCACTCATTCAGGCTAACAGGATGCTGAGAGAGACCACACTAGCTCTGGTCTCTCCCACAGGAGAAAATGAGAGGCTAACAAGAAAGCAGCCAACTTTCTTTTTCACAGTCTGAGATCAGAGGCAAGAATCCATAGATCTTTCTAACTTCCTTTGGCTCCATCTTCAAACCTTTCCCTGTCTTGCCTTTAGTATTCCCAAAATGGCCTGAAAAAATATTCCAAGGGCTCCATAAATGTCAGTCTCCACAGAGAAACCACCATGAACATCCCTGGTGAACACTGAATGCCAATATTTGGTACAGACCAGCCAGTATTGGAATTGGAACACACAGATGCAAACATTTTACAGCACTACCCTGGAAATATTACAGACATTCCTAGTATATGGTCTTGATTTTTAAGATCCAAAATATCATACAAGTGTGATGTCCTAAAAGGAAATGAGAGAGATATAGAGTTGTTAAATACATACATACATACATACATACACATAAACACAACCAACCAACCAAACAAACAAACAAACAAAAGACTTCGGAGAGACTCAAGATCTCTAGCCAGAGTGTTTGGTTCTTTTCTTCTAAAGACAGACAAAATAGGTTCTTGTTCATTCAAATCCAACCCAAAGAAAGCATCATGGGGCACAGAGTTTCAATAAAATATTCCAAGGAAAACAAAACTATTCCAGGGACTAGCCCCTGAGAGTTGGAGAGTTAGAAGACGACTCCAGAAAATGCTTGTCCTGAAGGAGCTCTGCTAACTCCAAAGATAAATAAGTTTAATGACACCAGGAAAGTACAGCAATGCAGGACAGCTAACAAGGAGACAGAATTTATGTTATAGGCAACAAATTTTGGAGGTGAAAAATTTTCATGTGTACTTCACGTGAAATTACCCACATTGTAAAACTATTACTTCATAAGACCATATTTAAAAGTTATTTACAGAAATCTGTTGAAAAATTCTCACATCTAATGAAAGGCAGAGATTTGGATAAATGAAACTTAAATACCTTGACTTAGGGTCAATCCAAGTACTACTGTAAGATGTATAGCAGACTGTCAAAAAAGGAAGAAGAGTAAATTCATTGGGTGGAGGAGGAGAAGTGGGAAAGAATTGAAGGAATCAGGAATGATGATGGGAAGGAAAGAATAAAGGTTAACGAACAAGAAATTGCTCAAGTACAACAAGGAATTGCCCATAGACTGATGGAGAATTTCTCATCAAGTCCTTTACATGCAAACAAAGAGTGAATCTACAAATAGAATATTGAAATAAAAATACCTCAACCACATAGACTTTCCTTGCCAAAGCTCTCCTGTAGAAATGAAGGAAAAGCTAGATGTGGTAGCATGTGCCTATAACCCAAGCATTCTGACAGGTACCAGGCTGTATGACCTCAAAGCATGAACCCAGTGACTTATTTGTCTCATCAAATGTCTCCCTTCCTAAAAGTTGTAAACACTCCAAACTGCACCACCAGCCAAGAACTGAGTGTTCTAACACAGGGGCCCATGGGGAATAGGAACTTCACATTTAAACAATAGCCTTAGGTATTAGGTGTTTTTGAATGCCTGTGTAGAAAAGACTTGAGCTCCAGCTTACCTCTAGTAGAAAGGTGGGCTCACATGGAAGGCAGTTAAACTACTGAGGGCATAACCATGAAGTAGCCTATTTAGGCCCTTGCTCTGTCTCTTAGCTTCCTATCCACTGTTGTCCACCATGAGGTGAGCAACTCACCCTCCCACAGCCCCCAAATATGACATGTTGCCTAACCAAAAGACTGCAATAACAGAAATGACTCTCTAAAATGGAAATTAACCTCTCTTTCCTATAAGTTGACTATTGCAGGCATTGTATTATTAACATAAATCTGTTTAATACAACTGACAAAATAAATTTTAAGTCAGAAACTGGAAAAAGACTAAATGGCCCTGCTTAACATTAAAAACTCCATTTTCCTCTCAGGCTCCATTTTATGATTAACTTGCCTTCTGAATGAACTCAGCTACTAGAGAAAAACCCAAGTTGTTCCAAGAACCATGCCACCCTGGCAACAATCACAATTCCCCTGGGCAAATAGCCACATCACTCCTAGCAACAACCAATTAGTACTTAAGAGGAAAAGTAGATTGATTAAGCTAGCAACCATTGTTCATACCAAGCTGAAATCATTACTAGCCAATAGAAGTGTGCCAAGCAAATGTTAACCAATAATTTAACTGCCAAGTTGAAAAATCCCCCACCCTGCAATCTTGATAAATAGGCAAAGCTTGTACCAGCTCAGTGTCTTCCACACCTTCTACTGTTCTGGAAAGCTTAGAGGGTCAGAGCTTGAATAAAGACTCTCTGCTTTTGCATCTGAGTTGGACTCCTGGTGGTCTCTGGTAGTCTCTGCGGACCTTGTGATATGGGCATAACAAGAGATTAATATATCAACAAGTTTAAATACAGTGGTATGAAAGCTGAACTTAACCACAAGTAAGAAACTGAAAAAAAAAAAGTGAAATGCTATTAATTAAACACCATACTCTGGAGAATAAAATGGGTCAAAGACAGAATAAAACTTGAATTTGTTGATTGTCTTGAGACAAAGAAAATGGAAATAAAACAGGCCATATTTAATGTGGTATAATTCTAAATGGGAAGACAGTTCTAAAGGGCAAGTTTGTACCAATAAACACAAGCACTACAGAGAAGGCAGATGGCAGATACCCTGGTGTCATGGGCCAAGAAATAGAAAGAGAGTGAGCTAAGCACCGAGATAGCAAAAGAAAGAAAATAACAAAATCAGAGCAGCAATAAATGAAATAGAAACAAAAAGAAAAATAGCTGGTCTCAGTGTCTCACACATTTAATCCCAGCACTCAGGAGGCAGAGGCAGGCAGATCTCTGTGAGTTCAAGGCCAGCCTGGTTTATATACTGAGTTCCATGACAGCTAGGGCTACACAAACAGGTTCTGTCTCCAATAAAGCAAAAAAAAATAAATAAATAAAAAATGAGAGAGAGAGAGAGAAGAGAAAAGAGAAGAAGAAGAGGAGGAAGAAGAAGAAACAAAAAGTAACAAAATACGCAGTGCTTGTTAGGTTTTTTAAAAAATGAATAAAAGATGAAATGCTCTTATGCTTAAAAAAATTAGCTCAAAATAAGCAAAATCAGAGATGAAAGTCATTAAAGCCCAATACTGTACAAATCAAAGGACCATACCTACTACTATGAACAGGAGAACAACAAATCTGATCATCTCAGATACAGAGATAAGCTTCTAAACATATTGTAACATATCACTTCTAAATCCAGAAGACCAGAAATATGAATAAAACAATGAGTTAGAAATTGATTCAATAATTCAAAATCTCCCATCAGTTAAGATCTGAGATCATGTAGACTTCACTGGTACCATCTACTGACAATTAGAAAATACAACACACATTGTTTTAACACTTAAAAAAATTAATATTGGGTCTCAACACAAAAAATCAAGCTCACCATCTTCCTGTTTCAGTTCCTGGAGTAGGTACTATTACAGATTTGTACAAAATTTAATATGAACAATTCATAAATTTTCTACACAAGCAGACCAAAAGAGAATAATTCAAAGCTTCTTTTACAAATGTAATATTACATTGAAACAAAGCCTAGATAAGGAATGAGCAAGAAAAGAAAAATTACAGATCATCATGCCTGCTGATAAACTCAGGGGTAGCCAACCTCAGCAAAATATTACAAAACTAAACTCAACAATACATTAAAATTATTATAAATCATGACAGAGTTGCTTTCTGCTCTAGCATGCAAAGATGGTTCAACATAGGCAAATCAATAAATCTAATATTCCAGACCCAGACCCTCAGAGAAAGTATAGGATGGTATGATCTCTGCATAAAAAGCAGACAAGTAATTTGACAATTGACCAATCTTAAGCTAAACCTTAGACATAGGGAAGGAACATGCTTCAACACTGTACAAGCTGTGTATCACAACTCGACAACCAGCAACATTCTCATTGCTGAAAAGTTGCACGTTTTCCATTAAGGATTTGAAACAATACAAGGAAGCCAATTCTCTTCAACACAACCCAGCTAGTATTAAAATAAGAAAGGATCTCAAAAACATCAAAGTGGGAATGGAGGAAAAAACAAACGCTTTTATTTCAAAGGGTTTAACACGCACCAAACTGGAGTATCAAGTTACATGACCACCATCAATAGATGAGTGATGAGCGCATTTGGACTCATAGAGACTGTGGTAGGGTGCACTAGACCTGCAAACAGCTTCAAGCCAGAAGGAGTTGAAGCACTAGGAGGGGGAGTGGACAAGGAGACATACCCCTAACCAAGAAACGATAATCAAGAAATACCTTCTGCCAAAGGGGAAATCCATTCTGGCTGCCAGTGGGCATGTTGACTCCACCTGAGGGCAGATTGTGTGTCAATAAGTAGCTGATCCACACAAAACGAACTCAGTGGTCTGTTTGCTTCATTTTGCTTTGTTTTGCATTTTTAGCCTTATTGACTCTTTGTTTATTATTATTATTATTATCATCATCATCATCATTATTACCATTATTATTATTATATTATTATTATCATTATTATTATTATATTTGGTTTGGTTGTTCTTTCAGGTTTCCTTTTTCATTCCTTTGTTTTTGGTTAGAGAGAGAGAGAGAGAGAAATGTGGGTAGAGAGAGTATGGGAGGAGTCGGGGGGAAGAGAACCTTGAAAACTAACAAAACTAACTATATAATAGAAAGGGGTTCTTCCAAATCAATTATTTCCTGCTTTAAAAAGAAAACAAAAATATATATAACAATGGAAACTATTTACACCTAATATTTGATAAAGGATTTACCTTTGTAGTTTACAATGAAATCACAAAAATAATCCAAATAATTTTATTTTGCAAATAGGATAGAGACCTGAATAGATAAGGTACAAACTATTATGTTGCAGCTATTTAACAAGTGTGTTCAGAAATATCTAACACCTTTAGTTTCAAGGGGTTTCAATACAAGCTTCAAGGGAGTTGAATATTACCAAGAAATCAAAAGACAAGAATATATGTAACAATGTGGACTAAAATAGCCCAAACCCTGTTGGTGTGGATATAAACTAATATTCCCTTTATAATGCATAGTGCAAAGACACTGAAAAAGTGAAGATCAGGGCTCACAGATAATCCAGAAATCTCATTTCTTGGTATAAATCCAAATGGGATTAAAAACTGATTTTTCAAGGAGGTATTAGATGAAATAGAAAACAATATATTTGAGCATACATGTATTTATATACATGTATCCAAGTAATACATACAGGTGCATTATATATGTACATATATGTATACATATACTTATGTATACATGTATGTATATATACATTAACATACATGTATAAATATATGTATACACACACACACACACACACATATATATATATATATATATATATATGCAGAGAGAGAAAGAGAGCACATTTGGTGCTGAGAAGTGTCTTTGCCTTGTATGTCAATAGGTTATTGTGGTGTTAGTCTTCAGATAGTTAGTCTTGCTTCCCATTCATTCAAGAGATTGGGTTGGAGGCTATGTCTGTCCGCAACACTCTGCATGGTATTTATATATTTGCAAACTGTGCATTAGATTCTTATATCCAAAGTGATAGTCTGGAGAAGTAGAGGTATCTGAGGGGGGACTGCATCACCAGGGCTCTGCCCTCATGAGTGAGGGTAGTGATCTTTACAGAGGAGACAGAAAGGCCTTTTTCCTTTTACTAAATGAGGATGTGTAAAGTCAGTTTCTAGAAGAGAGAGCAGCCAACATCAGATACAGAATCTGCTGGCACATGATCTTGGCCTTTGCAGTCTCTAGAGCTGGCTAATTCATTTCCATTACAGTTATTTAGCAGTCGTTCAGTCTAATGCACAATAGACAGTGTAGCATTCTGAACAGAGTGGGCTATTATCCATCATGGTAAGCCATATTAAGACTGCTTTCCTGAAAGCCAAAGTTAATGTGCTCTTGTGCATGGGGAATGTTTACGCATGCACATCAGATAGGCACCTACCGTTCATGAGGGTTTTCTACGTAACTCTTTACAGTAGGTTTTTGACAACACTTGGCTGCTTCTCATGGGTCTACTTTGCAGCCTAGCCATCGGCCCAGACCCTTGTTTTGCACTGATGGGGTAAAGTGGCATTACCCGTACTTTGGAATTGCTGTTTCTGTGGGACTTGGTACTTAACTTCGAAGCCCATGCATGTATTGTTCCTTATTCTCCTATCTCAACACCGTGCCTGGCTTTATCGGACATTTTTCTGTATACTTGGGTAGTTTTCTTGTGAAGTACTGAAGTACATGGATTTCAACAACGGGGCAGCAACAACAGGAGTGGAAAGTATTAGGTAGAGAAAGACTGTGTGTTAGTCTTAAAAGTTCAGCAGTGTTTAGATGTGGGTTGATGTAGAAAGAACACGTACGAGGAACATCACAGCGAGCCAGACAGAGCCCTGGAATGGTGAAGTACCACGTGGGGGCCTCCAGCAGGCCAGGAGGTAGAACGCAATGGAAAAGGTCAGATGCTTCTCCTATGCAGTTTACAGTAGTGTCAAATCGTTTGGAAAGCCAATTCATAATGTCTGAATACTTCTAAGGGAGTGATTTAAAGACAGTTCCGCATCAGTTGGATGCGCTGTAGGAGAGTGGTCGGATTTTCACGCAGCGCTTACGGATAACAGCAATAGGGGCTTGCTGCTGTGATGGCACCAGCCTTGTGATCTGGGCTTCCTTTTCTCCACGTATCATTGTTACAGTGCACATTGGAGTCGCCATCTCTCTGCTCCTAATCCTTTTAGCTGATTGCCAGTATTCTCTCTTCAGTGCTGACTGATGGCATCACAGCAAAACCCTGCCACTTTTGTGAGTGACGAGACCTAGCATTGCTCAGGCAAATGTGTACTTTCGTAGCTACCAGAGCTCACTCAGGGATACTGACTTTATTAAACATCTACTCAAACTCATGGATGCATTTCCAGTGTAATCCATCAGTGACTACAGGAAACTAATTCCCTTCACCCTTCAAAGCATCACTTGCAGGCTTTTAGATGGCTTTAAATGCTATTAACTGTAATATATTTTGGAAGAAGTACAGTCTTGCTTTGAAGACTCCATTGTCTCTTATTCAAGATCCCCCCCTCGATTATTATTTTCTAAAGTAAACTTTGAAGTTCAGTTCAATGATTGTTAATATTTCTTTTGATAGAGGTTACCTGATTTTATTATATGTGAGGATTAAAATCAGGGGCAGAAGTAAACACAGAGAGCTCATCAAAATTTTTTTCTATGACCTACTCAGAGAAAATTCAAGTTTCTTCTGACAAAAGAAGTTTCCCAGAAGGTTGCATCTTCATTCCACGTAGCAAATGTCATACAGGATTAGTCACTGAATGTCACTAACAGTGAGCTATTTTGCCACGACACTGGAGAAATAGCACATGCAGTTTTGATGTGCATACAGGTGCTGAGGAGCACATCGGCATGAAATAAAATTAAATTAAACACCGGGCAGCTCCATATGTTCTGTTAGAAATTATTTTCAACATAAATTCCAAGTTTTGATGTGGCTTCTACCAACTGATGAACTATGTTACGAAAAAAAAGGACTATTAGCTCACTGTTTAATTCCCATTTTTATGTGTTCAACTATATTTGAATTACTCAGCCAAGATTTTAATTGATCTTTTGTAGTAGCTGGTTGTTAATAGGACAATTTGTCAATATAGAAATAAAACAATTGTCTCTGCTAACTTGGGGAGTTCAGCTCATCAGATAACAAAGTTGACTTTTGTTTCATTAATCGGTTGCAGGTGTGGGGCTGTTGGAAGAAAGCTACAAATCCCCATGGAGCTGTGGAAATCTGCGTCAGAGGTCAGGGAGAAATTAGTTAAGCCTTATGGGTCAACTGTGCTCTAGACAGGTGTCTCAGCCTTGTCTCTCTGTCATTTCCTGTGCTTTTTCTTAAACACAGGTCTGTTGCACTGGGGCATAGGTCAAGAAAGGGATTTCTCAGTCTAATAAACCAGAAGCCAAAGCCGTGTTGACCCTGTTCAGAAACATAGAACCCTCCATGTCTGAGCTAGTGTTAATGTCTCAAGGTAAAATGTCTGCCTGTCTTGTATTGTTTCACAGACATTTGTGAAAGGTGGGAACACCCAGTCTAAAAAATGAAGGATGGTCCCAAAGGAGACATGCACCTAATTTTTCAAGAAAGGAAAATTAAGTGGAAGATATCCATTCCCAACTGAAGGAAACAGTTCCAGAGGAGACTTGATGTCAATCAAATGGCATTTATCTATCTATCTATTTATTTATTTATTTATTTATTTATTTATTTATTTTGGTTTTTGATTTTTCGAAACAGGGTTTCTCTGTATAACCCTGGCTGTCCTGGAACTCACTCTCTAGATGAGGCTGGCCTCGAACTTAGAAATCTACCTGCCTTTGCCTCTCAAGTGCTGGGATTAAAGGTGTGTGCCACCACTGTCCAGCAAATGACATTTAATATTTTGAAATTTTCAGTTTTCACATTCTTTTGCTTATCTATAGGCATGGCACTTGCAAATCTTGGTTCGTTCCTTGTTATTATACTGGTAAGAACTCTTTCCTTATGATGCATGTTTTTGTGTTATTGCTCAGTAATGATGTAATCGCTATTTTCTACGACCTACACAGTAGTGCAGGACATAGGCTGGATGCAAACTACGGCATCTGGCAGTGAAGAAAATCCGTGTAAGGACTTACGAACATGCCAGTTTACAAAATGAACAATCACACTTAGAAGACTGTAACTTTTAAACTGTCTTGCAAATAAAAAGCAGAGTTTGCAAGGCTTTTATAATAAAGTTTGAGTTAAAAATGTCTGGAGGCCTTAAAGCCCATTCACATACATACCTGGTTAAATCTATGTTCCCAGCAACACGTTTCCTCAAACATGAGTTGAAGACCAAGGTGGGCAAACATCTACCCCTGCACCTTACCCCCAACTTTCTATTTTTGGTGTTTTATTTTGAAACAGGGTTTTGATCAGTTTCTGAGGTTCTCTGGGCTCTATTTATATTTCAGATTGGCCTTGAATTTCCAGTCCTTTTGTCTTAGCCTGGAAGGGAGCTGCAATTAAAGACAGCTGCCACCATGTCTTTGTAAAACCAAACCAAAACAAAAAACATTAAAATCTAAAAGGAAGCTTAAACTCAGGGGAGAAAATAAATAACAGAGTCGAGGTGGAAATAATCACACTGATATCGTCTTCTGGTAAGTTAGTAAGTCCGTAGGAGAAAAAGTAGAAGAGCTATGTTAACACAGTTGAGATTGACTTGAACGTCTGATCGACTGCATTGCAATAATTACTTATGCTTCTTGCTAAGATAATATTATATAACACTCTACTATTTGGCAGTATGGCATCGATAAAATGGACATTTTTTTCTAGTTTTAATTCTGGATTCTACTTCCCTTCCTCTTTTTTTATTTTCTTTTTATTTTTGTTTTATGTGGGCGAGTGTTTTGCCTACAGATACAAATACAATACAAATACAGATATAAATAAAATAGCTACACTGTGGCCATGCAGTTCTCAAGAAGACCAGAAGATGGCGTCAGATCACCCGGAACTGGAGTTAGAGCTGGTTAGGAGCCTCCATATGGAAGCTGAGAACTTAACCAGAGTCCTCTGCTTTTTTAGTCAATGCACATAACAACTAACCCATCTCTCTAGCCACCAAGTCTAATTTCTAAAGTGTGTGTGTTTTCATTATCACTTTCTCCTAAGATCACTACAGCACTGGTGTTTGCTTGTTTGTTTTCTCTGAGTACGTGGAAATGCTGTAGCTGGATTTTAATGACTCATGAACACCTGTTTCTATTATGCAACGATTGAATCTCAGATTAGGAGAGACATTGATGCCACTAGGCCTCCCTTGAACCATTTTAGATCTTTAGTGAAATATTGCTTTTAGGTTTACTTGGTTATTTAAGGCAAGCATTAGTGATTGTAACTCAGGACAGCCTTGAACATGAGCCCTCCTGACTTTGCCTCCCAAATCTGGAGTTGCAGCTGAGCTGCCCTGTCTGCCCTATGGGACATTTTTTTTTCAGTCTATTCAAGCACCATCCTGTCACTTCACAGCTGGAAAATCTGGCAATTATCAATGTCAGTGCTGAGAACTAAACATAATTCACTAGTAGCTGGTTCCACGCAAGGGGAGTTTGGCTCTTCTGTTCCATGTGTGCATGTGGTGTCAGCAAGCCTCATTTCAACACTGAGTGGTGATTTATCAAACACCCTGTTAAACAAATTAAATGTTCAAATGATGCATTCTCCTAGCAAGTCTCTGAGTGAAGGGACGGGTAGGCAGGAGACTTGAACCGAGGAAGACAGAGGGAGAGAAGTTGGACAGAAGATGGGGCAGAAGCGCATAGCCTGGAAAAACTGCAAGTAGCAGGGGTTTCATGGCTGGGGAAGAAAGTGGTGCTGAGTCATATCTACCCAATATAGGCATGCAGTTTATAAATATACAGCTGAGTTACGTTTTCCTTGAATGGGCTTAGAGACGTGCTCAGACTACGATGTGAACACAGACAAAGAAGTTGGCCCACACCAAAGGCTGCGCCACCAGTTCCTGGTCTTGAATATTCACCCTTTACAACGATGAGTGATGGCTCCCCTGTTCATATCCTTCCTAGTCAGGGGAATTTTGTCATGAGGGCTAACAAGGACTAAGACTCTAAGTTGAGAAATAACTCATCAGCTAAGGTTGTGTGTGATTGCCTTGAGATGGTTCCTTCCAGTGAAGCTGTTACCCTTCATGTACAGCTGTGTACTGTCAGAGTCCCAGTGGAGGCCTGCTAATGCTAAAGCCAAAGAACCTGGGAGATTGTGTGTATCTCTCTCTTCAGACTAAAGGAAGCCTCGAAGGAAAACCAACAGAAGGACTTTCAAGATGTAGCAAGAAATGACCACAGTCCTTTTCTTTAATGTTAACATTCAAGATAGCAAGTTGCTCATGGCCTTTCCATACACCAATGGTGTAAAATGAATTATTGTAATATATATATATATATATACATATATATATACAGTATACAGTGGATTGATTTGGTCGCTATATTTATTTACCTTTGTTAGCCCCTCCCCCCCAAAAAACCCCACAGAAACCAAAATTTATTTCCAAGCTATACCTCTGTTAGGGTCTGTAATTTGCTGAAGAATAATACCCCAGACTCAAATAGTATGCAAAAGTGAAAAACATTGATTCAGCAGAATTTTCTGCAGGCAGGGGTCTCCCCATTTGGGAATGGAGACCCCTAGTGGGATCGTAGGCCCAGCTTTTATTGTCAGGGGAATATGTGCCTTTTTACCTTGATTGGTTAGCTTTGTCTCTAGGGGTCTGACTGAATTGTACAATTGGTTAGGCTCTGGGGACCTCCTGCGGGGATCGCTTGTTCATTCTAGCTACGTATTCAGGCCAGATGACAAGGTGTCCTCGGATTGGCTGCCTATAGCTGTGGTCGGCTGAGCGCAGATTCCTAGATCCCGATTCTCCTTTCTGGGAAACAGACACATAGGCCTATTCTCCCAAACTGCCAGTTTGCAGTCTGTCACAGAGTCGGTCTGTCTCTGGCTAACTTGGTCCTCTCACTATCTGGGCAGTTAAACAATCTAACGCTTTACGCTAATCTGGCTACCTCCCATACAAGTCCTCAGGATACTTGTAGTTTAATATTGTTCTAGTGCTCTCTGCCACACATGTTTCTGCTGTGCTGTCTTCATGGACGCTCTCTTCCTCCTGGCCTCCCTCTTTGCCCCTCCTGCTCCCTCCACCCTTTTCCTCTTACCTCTTGCCCTGAAGCACTCTACATCATCTCTATCCCCTCCTCTCTCCCCCCGCCCCTTAAAGCTTCCCTCCCCCCCTTTTTAAAAATTGGATATTTTCTTTATTTACATTTCAAATGTTATTCCCCTTTCCAGTTTCAGCCCGGAAACCCTCTATCCCATCCCCCCTCTCCCTGCTTCTATGAGGGTGCTCCCCCACCCTCCCACTCCTTCCTCCCTGCTCTAGCGTTCCCTTACACTGGGGCATCCAGGGAGCCTTCACAGGATCAAGGGCCTCGCCTCTGTGGATGCCCAACCAGGGCATCCTCTGCTACATATGCGGCTGGAGCCCTGCGTCCCTCCTTGTGTACTCCTTGGTTGGTGGTTCAGTCCCTGGGAGCTCTCGGGGTGTCTGACCAGTTAATATTGTTCTTCCTGTGGGGTTCTTTATTCTCCTCCCATGACCCCTCTTCTTTTCTTACCGTTCTGAAGAACGCCGGGTCTATATCAAGGAGCAAATGGCAGGAACAAAAATTATGGTTCACTAATAGGAAAACACTGGGACAGGCATTCATTTACAGCTGCGTAAGTCAGGACCGAGCAACTGGCAGAGTATTTAGCCGTGGCCGATCTTCAGAACTTCAAAAGCTCCACCTCACATTTTCTGAGTCCCAAAGTCCTTTATACACCACCAGCTCGGTTGCATTACGAGAAATTGACTAAGTGAGACTCCTTCCCCATAGGTAACACTGTTCTCTCACATTATTTTCAAGGAAGCACTGAAAACAAGAAAAAAAGGTCAATACATTTACTTTTTATTCCCGGCAAATTCTTTCCGCTTGACTGAAGACCGACGCTAACATTGTGTGGTCTTCGTACTATTTTAAGGACTAGAATTTTAATCATCTTCAAGTAAATTCTCTATTATATAACTGTATTTTTCTACTATGTAAATTTGATGTACACACATTAAATTGTTCTCAAATACCAATAGTGGATATTAAACTTTAGTGCCCGGATTTTAAGATTTAACTTAAAAGCGCATTAAGAGCCACTTTATTTTACATGCCCCAATGCAAATTAAAATCAGTTTTATGTTAACAAACTCAAGCACTGGGTACACTAACTAGAAATGCAGTGTTCTCGTTGAATAATAAATACAGCTATGTATCATGAGGCATTTACAGCGTTAGGATACAGTAGACTGTCGATATACACACACAGTCAGTCTGATGGAGGGCTTGGTGGCTGAGACCCTCTGCACTGTCTGATGCTTCTGTTTAGTTAGTCCTGCGCAAAACATTCACAACAAAAATTTCAGCTGGAGACATTGATTTAAATTGCTCAGACTGGTCGAATAAAACCTAGAGACTCACTAGCTGTGTCCCAAATGCCTCTCAAGGAAGTACAAACTCCACAACTTGACATGGTAGCTCACTGCTATTTGTAAAGATTTAGCTCAGGTCTTCAGAATGATTCTTGCTCACTAGGACACTCTTACACCCCCTGCTCTGGCTAGTGACACTTTGCTGTTGTTGTTGTTGTTGTTGTTGTTGTTGTTGTTGCTGTTGTATCACGAGATAAAACAAATCAGGTTGTGTGGTGGGTGTTTATGGTTTGATTCTGGACAATTAGAAATAACAGTTTTTCCCATCTTGGAAATGTAGCTCTACTAAACTTAAATTCTTTCCATCAAAAGTTTGTCAAGAAAGGGGGTATGTTATGAAATATTTTTTTTATTCTCTTATTGTCAATGCTATATGACATTCCTTGCTGAGGTACCCTCAGGCAACACACGGGGAATTACAATAAACGAATCTTCATGCATACAAAAGACAAATGTGACCTCACTTGAAGGTAAAATAACTTTAAGCCATGTTTTATCCAGTATTAATTTTCCGTTAATTATTTCTGAAACCTAATATTAAAAAAATAAAGCAAAGGCATATCTTTGGTAGACTTAAATATCTTAAGACAAACAATTTCCACTTGAAAACAAAAGAAATGAATCATAAACACTAAGCTACCAGATGGCTCCAATACAATGACATAAATCGGATGAATTTAAAAATTATACACAACTATTTGAAGTGATTTTACATTTTATATTTATATATTTTAGAGTTGGCAAGAAAATAAATGTCATAGTTTTCCTACTGTTTTAAAATTAAATAGATGCACAATTTTGTAGGTGAGCTCTCTATTGGTGCCAAACAGTGATTGCCAAGTGTGTGGCAGACAGTGCCAGACTGTCATTTGCCTTTATTCTATTACAAAGTGACTACAGAAAATGTCTTTCTGTGCTGTCCAGAACTGTTGCCCATGGATTCCCACTGCCCAACTCCACATCCTTTTGATTTCAGTAGAATTGAATATGCACTCATCAAAAATTAATAAAATTGTTGTTTCTTTGCTTTCTCAGATCCTAGTACCTAAAAGTGGCCCAAAACTTGAAACTAGATACACCAAAGGCCCTAGAGGAAACCCACCACATTATTCTACCAAATGAATGTAGTAATAAATTGACTCCAAATATTGTTATGTTCACAAATTACTCAGCCCTCATCAGAGAAGCCACTTCTTGCAGTAGATGCTTATTAGCACAGAGACCCACAACTAGACAATGTGCAGAGGTATAAGCTTTGGAGAACTCAGCCCTAAATGTGATATCTTCAAAAACCCTTTTCCTAGAAGTTCAGAGACCCACACAGAAGAGGAGACAGAAAGAATGTAAGAGACACACCGGTGGTGGATGACTCCAAGAGACCATCTCCCAGACACCACAGGAATGATGTGTGTATGAACTCACAGAGACTGTGAGAGCATGTGTAAGTCATGCATGGATTTAAAACAGGCAAAGTCCCAGCACTGAAGCAGACGTGGACACAATGTTCCACCTGTAAGCAAGAAGCTATTTGCAATCATTACCTGCTAGCAGAGAGAAAACATCAATTTTTCTCCAATGGAATGTCACTTGGTATATCAACCACACTCCAGGGCAGGCCTCATGCCCAGGAGAAATTGACCTATGTTTTCTGTGTGCTTTTTGTTTTATCTTGTCTTAGTGATTTTATTGTTTGTTTTGATTGTCAGTTGGTATTTTTTCCTTTTTGAAAGAGAAGTCACATGAAGTTGGGTGAATGGAAAGGTGTCAAGGAGAAATTAAGAGGGAAAGATATGCTAAAAATAAGTTATAAAAAATTTTTGAATAAAATCATGTTCTGAATGACATGCCAAGTTTTTTTTTGTTTTTTGTTTTATTTGGTTTTTTTTTTTTAAAAGCTGTGCTTGGTGTGACACAGCAAGCAGAACAGATGGAAGACAAAGTGATGCCATGTTTTATGTCCACCAAAGCAGAGTTTTAAGTACAGCTTCAAATAAGAATCCATAGATATTCAGGCTTCTGCAAACGTCTAGAAGGTATGCATGTATCTCCTGTTGAAGGCAGTGAAAAGTATATCCAGTTATATTAACGTTGCTTGGCAATATCACTCAAAACACTCTATTCTGCACATGTTTTATTTTGTTTTCTAGTCATAGATAACTTAAACCATGTCTGAATTGAAAGAGTCTTTTTTCTAGACTTACTAAATTATCCATTCTGTTCACTCCTATGCTATGGAGAACCAACTGCATGCACCCTCAGCCCCACCACCTCTAGCCCCAATATTGAAATCATCATATTCACCTTGCCATTTGGGAATTGCGAGATAATGCTACTGAGGCACAATTAAACACCATATCTTTTTGACTAGGTAAATTGGTTATCAGAGAGCACATATATGTCATAATAGCCTACTTCAATAAAAATAAGCAGAAACAAATACTGAAAACAGCATAGCTTGGACGCACAGAGAATTGTGGCTTCCAAGATTCCAGCCATGTCCTGTATGATCACGTTGGCTCAGCAGCCCACAGCCTTATAGGCACGTGTAGGAGACCGGCCATACAGGGGAGGTAAGCCTCGAAAGTCCATACAGCTGCCCTAGAAGGTGGAAGATTTTAAGATTGTCACTAGGAAAGCTGCAGACTCATCTCAGTATCCCATTGCCATCTGTTGATTCTCCAAAGATTTCAGAGGGCAGTATCTTCCATGTGAATGCATCTAAAATAACATTAAAATGCATTTAACCTAAATGTTATGATTATATTTCTACTGCCTGCTCCCTTATTGCTGCAAAAAATATGTTAAGGATAGTGTTTATAAACTGCTGATAGGTGGATTCATTTTAATGATATCAGAAAAGAAAAATAGGAACCCTTGAGCTTTCTAATTAATCTATATTTTTAAAATTTATTAATAGCTATTTGGTAACAGGACTCTGTAAATTATACCCTTGTTTTCTAACACCTTTGTTTTTACATATACATTTATAGTGTTTGATGAGCCACATGCTGATTTCTTCTGCAGCATTTAATAAGGCTTTCTTATTAAAGGTTAAACTTCATGAATACCGTATTTACTTAAATATATTCCAGTGTGAACAGGGGAACTGTTATTCAATCTGCAGTTAATAATACTTTAGGGACTAAAAGGACTGGTGGATAATATGTGGAGCCGTGTGCATGTGTGTGTGTGTGTGTGTGTGTGTGCATGTGTGTGCATGTGTGTGCATGTGTGTGTGCGTGTGTGTGTGCATGTGTGTGCATGTGTGCATGTGTGTGCATGTGTGTGCATGTGTGTGCGTGCGTGTGTTGCGTGTGTGTGCATGTGTGTGTTGATATGCGTGTGCATGTCTGTGTGCGTGTGTGTGGTTGTGTTTTATGTGTGTGCATGTGTGTATGTGCGTGTGCATGTGTGCGTGTGCATGTGTGCGCGTGCATGTGTGCGCGTGCATGTGTGTGTGTTTATAAAACTGTGTTCCTTCTCTTAAGGCTGCACAGGGCATAAGTTGTTTGCACGCAAGCCTCGGACTCCTACAGCTCCAGCTGTCATGTGTGATTAAACATTTGGCCTCCACAATTACTCTACCGTGTACATATGCCAGCATCTCAAGCCTGGAATATGCATTTCAAAGAAGTATAATTCCCTGGAAATCCTGACTTGACAGGAACAAAGACAGCCTGAAGGAAAGCAGTCACCGAGAGCTGTAAGGTCGGGGTCTGATGATTAAAAATGAAGCTCCAAGAAGGACGGCCCTTAAGTAAACCAACAGGGAAAGCAAGGGCAGTCCGAAAGCAGATTTCCGCATTGGGATTCTGACTGGGAGCCTCTTGGGGTAGTTTAATATTATCAGTGTGGTTCACCTTGCTGCATTCATCTTGCCATTAATATCATTTAAGCAAATATCTTTCCTAAAGCATACTTAGAATCACTGATTTCCTCATGAATCTTTAAAACATTAAATTGATGATTCATGTTAAGTCTGGAATTGATCTTTTCAGAAAACATTCCTCTCCATCTCTGTCTGCCCATCACCCTGCTCTTGAAACACAGATGATTCCACTTTCCGATAGATTTTGATATTGCAGAAAAATAGAGGCACATAACGCTGAGTTGACATTTTCACTACAAATATGTTCGTAGCAATTTGTCTCAATTACATTTCCAATTGTACAAGAATAAAGCCAGTCATATAATTGCCATTAAAATGCAATTTTTAGTAGAGGCATTTGAATAAACTAATATATTAACAAAACTGCCATCTATTTTTTTTTTCAGGCAAGTCTCTTAGGTGTAGTCAGCATTGTGCATGCTGTATTCAAAAAGTACATAAAAATGTTCGTAAATAGCTTCAAAAAGAACTGAGATAACTAGGCAGCATCCTTCCACTTCTCAGAAAATATGAATTCACCCCAAAGCCAACCCACACTTGAACTGTCTCTCCCCCTAGCAGCGGTAAAGGCATACGGCAGACAGGATCATGAATGCTCAGGACAGACTTCCTTATTCTGTGTCAGAATTTTCCTGGAAGATACAACTGTATGACTTACGACTCATACTCTTTGTGGAATGCAGTTTTTAAAATTTCACCTAGAATGTAATGCAAGTATTTATTGTTAGTCTTCATCAAGGTACCACACAGTAAATAACACCTTAGCATCTACCAAACGCCATGTGATGCAATTGCTACCGCTGTGGAAGTCTTCAAAAGATAAAAATGAATAGTTTCCCATCTCCCTTTAAAATGGAAGGATTTACCATCATTTAAGTTGTTCCGTGGTCTTTGCATGTCAGATGAGACTTGGGAGTGTTTTCCAAATTAGGAGAGACGACTTTGACAGAGCGAACAAATCTTTACACTAAACAGTAATCATCTCCGAAGCCTCTAATTTAGTACAGAGAGAAGAAATCAAAGAAACATCTGCATTTTCCTACCTCAGTAAGTCTTCAAGGATTCATCTAAACCTTACCTATACTATTATAATGACATCAGACAAATTTGGTACAAATGTTGCATTTCGGGCAAAACAGGAAAATAACAAGTAATTGGAGATGAGGAAGTTGAACGTTCTGAAGACAAAAAATAGATGTAAGCAAAACGGGCAATTTTCAAATAGACAGGATGCAAGTCATTGATCCAATTATGTCTATGCGATAAAATAAATGTAAAGATTTATTGCCTCGCTTATCTCTGGCTATAGGATGTGAGCAGACCATAAGCACTTTCTGTGTATACAGCATACTCTATTAAAGATGACAACTTTTGGACACTCTCAAGACCCAGGACAGGCTGCACTTTGTACTTTCAGAATGTCTTCCAATCCACCCACTCTGAACTGCATCAGATTTATAAAAAAGTTCTTGGGGCTGACAAAACAGCTTAGAGTTTAGGCTTGCTGCCAACCCTGACAACCTAGGTTCAATACCCAGGACCCATATGACAGAAGAGGAGCAGGTTGTCCTGTAACCACTACATGGATGGTAGCTCACATACCCATGTGTACTGGCTGGGTTTGTGTGTCAACTTGACACAAGCTGGAGTCATCACAGAGAAAGGAGTTTCAGGTGAGGAATTGCCTCCATGAGATCCAGGTGTAAGACATTTTCTTAATTAGTGATCAAGGGCAGAGGGTCCCTTGTGGATGGTACCATCCCTGGGCTGGTAGTCTTGGGCTCTATAAGAAAGCCAGCTGAGCAAGCCAGAAGAAGCAAGCAAGCCAGTAAGAAACATCCCTCCATGGCTTCTGCATCAGCTCCTGCTTCCTGACCTGCTTGAGCTCCAGTCCTGACTTCCTTTAGTGATGAACAGCAGCATGGAAGTGTAAGCTCAATAAACCCTTTCCTCCCCAACTTGCTTCTTGGTCATGATGTTTGTGCAGGAATAGAAACCCTGACTAAGACACCATGCATGCACATAACAATGAGAAATAAACCAGTAAAATAAAACAAAGAAACAAAACCCAATTCTAACATATGTTTTCTTCATCTGTGGATTTCACAGTGTTAAAGTTGTTTGTTTTGTTAAACGGGTTCTTGAAAGAGGTGGCAAAGCATATGATTATAGCTGCATTGACAGATGACTTTAGTATATATGTAGAAAATGTCAAATAATCTGAAAAAAATCTACCAAGTAAGTCTAATAAGCAGATTTGGCAAGAGGCTCTGAACAGAAGCTAAATATATATAATATGACTGGATTTCTAACAGAAGCATTAAGAAGTTTAGAAACTAAAAAATTTTAAAGTATCGAGATAACATAATATGAAATACAGAAACATAAATCAGTCAAAATAAGTGTGGGACCTGGTGGGAAGTGCAAACAGAGAAAGAAGCCAAGGAAGATATTGCCAATTGAGGTGTTTTGTAATGTGTACAGTATTATGTGCAATGATGTGTGCTGTGTTGTTTGTTCAATGTTATGCAATACACCACACTGTGTGTTATGTGCTATGCGATGCTGTCACACTGTGTGTTATGTACTAGGCCATGCTGGGTGCCATAGTGTATGCTGTAAGTTTTGTTATGTGCCATGCTGTGCACCATGCTGTATGTTGTGATCTATGTCATGCTGTGTACCATATTGTATGTTCTATTCTGTGTTGTACACCACGTTGCATGCTGTATTGTATGTTCTACGGCATGTTTTATACTGAGTCATATGCCATGTTGACAGCCAAGAGTCTTAGTGTCAGTAAAATGGTTGTTCCATCCTGGTTCACAGGCTAACTCCATCCAAACACAATCTTATGAATTTTAGAAAATGACACATTAATCTGAAACAGTTTGTCAGGAATGTGGAAGAGACATAGACTAGCTAGATGACTGTGAAAACAATCAGTCCAAAGTGCTTACATGTCCATAATGGTAAAGCCAGTTGGTGCTGTGTTTAAACAACAAAAACAAACAAACAAACAGAACTGTGAGAGTCACAGACCGGAAGCCAAACCGTGCTGTGAGGCCAATGAAATCACTGATTTTAAAAGAAACTGTTCAGCAGAATGGGAGGGGAAGAAACTTATTTCAACATAAGCACCAGAAATAATTGGATATTTATATCCAAGAAAAAGAGCATCTTCTAAGTATACTTTTCACATTTTAATGTGAAATAGATCTAATACAGTTGCAATGCAGCTCTAAGAAAAAGCTGCAGAGTGGAAACCTTTGGAAGATAAACACAGGAGAAGATGCTTCTGATCCTGATGGAGATGAACATTTCTTAGCCCAGGCACTAAACGTATGATTAATTAAGGGGGAAACTGATAGTAACTTGAAAGCTGTTTGTTTGTTTGTTTGTTTGTTTGTTTAAGAAGACTACTAATCTAGGCTTAGTTAATTCTGCTACCCTGGAGGGTAAGAGGTTGAAAGGAAACCTGAATGACAGAGCAAGACCCTGCCACTAAATAAATAAACAAAAAAATAGGAATCCACAGACAACTGTTATGTCATTTACTGGAATATTATTCAACATTGAAGAGAAGCAGACCATTACTAAAAAAAAAAAAAAAAAAATATGAATCTAGCCAGGTTCTAATCAACACGACTCAGGCTAACACTCTTTATTCCATGCACGTGACACTTTGCTGACACAGCCGAAGCCCTCTGGTTGCCAGGACCTTGAAGTAAGGAAGGCACTTGCCTGCAAAGGCAAGTATAAGATGTATAAAGATGTGTACGAAATAGGTCAATATCTTTTCCTCTATGTCACAATGAGAACACAACACGACCTTTGAAACTACGAAGGAATATGATAATACACGGTTACAGCTGCAACTGGATGGTTGAGCCAGGAGGACTGCTTGAGCCTAGAGTTCAGGGATAACCTGGGCAATACAGAGAGACCCTATACAAAAACAAAACAAAACAGAAAAAACAATAAGCTTAAGTAGTTCATTTCATTAATGCAAATTATATCAGAGTAAGAGAAAAGCGGACTCAGAAGTTAGAAGCGATTAACAAGGAAAACTAATACCATTATAGGGGTGAAAGGTGCTTTTCAATAAAGTTGATTAGATCAAGGGGGTATGGCAGATATTTGAGGGAGTTCTATACAATTAAGTGAAATAAACCGTCCTTTGTGAGGATTGCAGTGACAGACCCTAGAAGAGCAAGTGTCAGTATACAGATAGTCCTTGCCTGTGGTGAATACAGTTTACGGTTGCTACTTTGCATTCCCAGAAGAAACACTTGAATTCAGTGTGACTTTCTAGATCCAGGGAGAGCTTCCTTTGCAGCAAAGGAAAAAAAAAAAACAACTAGTGAAGTCAATTTTGGTGAAGTCACTTAATTACCTGGCTGAACTATGAGCAATTAAGTAGAGAAACAAACCCAGCTAAACAGCCCAATATTCCTCAGCCAAGGCACCTCCACAAAGAGGCTAAATTCCTGCCGACAGTAGATCAATGTCAATGAAGATCTGAAGGAGACGGTGTCTCAAGAATTTGATAATCAGATGAAGGTTCCTTCTAGTTCAAAAGGACCAAAGTGACACCAATAATCCCTTCTGGGAAAAACAAAGAATGTTATTTGAAGATGAAATTCAATCAAGTAATAAAATCAAATTAAACACACACACACACACACACACACACACAGACACACACACACACTAAACCTTAATGACAGGAGATAAAAGCTAGCTTGGATATTTTTTGGGGGGGGTATTTACTTTATTTACATTTCAATTGTTTTCCCCTTTGGAAACCTCCTATCCCATCTCCTATCCCCCTGATTCTATGAGGGTGATCCCCACCCACTCCAGTCTTCCCTCCCTAGCATACCCTTACACTGGGGCATCGAACACCCTCAGGCCCAAGGGCCTCTCCTCCCACTGATGGCCAACAAGGCCCTCCTCTGCCACATATGTGGCCAGCAACATGGTCCCTCCATGTATATTCTTTGGTTGGTGGTCCAGTCTCAAGGAGCTCCAAGGTGTCTGGCCAATTGACACTGTTGCTCCCTCCATGGGGCTGCAAACCCCCTCAGCTCCTTCAGTCCCTTCTCCAACTCCTCCATCCAGGACCCCATGCTTAGTCCAATGGCTGGTTGTAAGCATCTACCTCTGTATTTGTCAGGCTCTGCCTGAGCCTCTCAGGAGACAGCTTATCATGCTTCCATCAGCAAGCACTTCCCAGCATCCACAAGACATAGACTAACAGACTGGATACATAAACAGGACCCAGAATTTTGCTGCATACAGGAAACGTACCTCAGTGTTAAAGACAAACGCTACCTCAGAGTAAAGGGCTGGAAAACAATTTTCCAAGCAAATGGTCCCAAGAAACAAGCTGGAATAGCCATTCTAATATCTGATAAAATTGACTTTCAACCAAAAGTCATCAAAAAAGATAAGGAAGGACACTTCATACTCATCAAAGGAAAAAATCTACCAAGAAGAACTCTCAATTTTGAACATCTGTGCTCCAAATGCAAGGGATCCCACATTCATAAAAGAAACTACTGAAGCACAAAGCACACATTGCACCTCACACAATAAAAGTGAGAGACTTCAATATCACACTATAATCAATGGACAGATCTTGGAAACACAAACTAAACAGAGACACAGTGGAACTAACAGAAGATATGGACCAAATGGATTTAACAGATATCTATAGAATATTTCATCCTCAATCAAAAGAATATACTTTCTTCTCAGCACCTTAGGGTATCTTCTCCAAAATTGACCATAACAAAACAAACCTCAACAGATATAAGAAGGAAATAATCCCATGCCTCCTATCAGATCACTAAGGATTAAGGTTGGTCTTCAATGGCAACAACAACAACAGAAAGCCCACATACACATGGAAGCTGAACAGCACTCTATTCAATGATAACTTGGTCAAAGAAGAAATAAAGAAAGATTTTTTTAACACTTCTGTATGCTTACTACACTAGTACTAACAAACATGTTGGTGATTTAAAAGGAAATATAATCTACAGGCACAAATACATAGATGGGTAGTAGATTGCACACATGCATGTGACCAAATTGACTACTTCATCTTGGGGCAACACAGAATGATGCTAAGACTAGATAAATGTTTATAAAACAAAACCAAGCATCATTAGCATTATTATCTCATTAAAAATATCTTTCTATAAATTTTCTGGATGAATAAAAACATACTGAAGACTCCAGGATTCCAATTGTGTTCTCTTCCAGTCGTTTAGGTAACAGAAGCAGGCACTCTTTGGAAAGTGACCACTCATGGTATTTCTTTGTGAGTGACAGGGAGTGCCAGTGTTTCTTAGTCTGCTTCCCATATTTCTAAAGCATTTGGTAATAAACTAGAAAAGAAATAAGAAGACCATGTGAAAGCCATAGCAGGCACCGTCTTCCATTTGCATGGAAAGGAGCAGCTTTGACGTGATAATACACAATGCAGCCATGTGCTGATCTGAGAGGAAAGCATGTATCTCAGTCTGTAGACCAGGTTGGCCTCTGCCTCCCAAGTGCTGGGATTAAAGGCGTGACCCACCACTGCCCAGAGCATGTATCTCTCTACATTGATACTACAATGAATGTGCCAGACATTGGAACAATCAATAATGCATGGTACATAGCTGCCTTTTCTACACCCCAAATGTGAGCTGACAATCTGCCTAGAGCCCAGTGTTTGGAGTAACAGCGAATCTGAACTGCTAGTTTCCAGACTCTTAGACTCCTTGCTTCAATCATAATTCTATAAAGCCTAGGCACACACACACACACACACACACACACACACACGCGGCAGCTTTTATCTTTGAAGCTCCAACCTTGAAAGTCAGCATGTCAAGCAAAACTCATACTTAATTAAGTTTGTATGTTCTTCCCTATTCTTGCTTGGTTTGCATTGTATTTTGTTTCTGTTTATTTGTTTGTTTGTTTTACAGATGCCTCTACAGGTAAGGAAAGAAATCCCTCTTCCATACCATAATCAAAATGATATGGAACACACAGACACACACAGACACACACACACATATACACACATACATATACACATGCATACACACACATATATATACACATACACACATACATACACAGACATACATACATACATACACATAGACACATAAACACATACACACATATACACATACACACATAATACACACACATACACACATATACACATATACATGCACATATACATATATGCATATACACGTACACACATATATATACATATATATACACACATATATATACACACATACACACATATTTGCACACACATATAGATACACACATGCACACATATACATATACACATACAAACACATACACATGCATATATACATACACACATACATATACACACATACACACATACATATATACATGTACACACATACATACACACATACATACACACATATGCATCTATATAACATATTTAGATTAATTGCGGGACTTTAGAGAGTAAGCCTTAAAGAAGATCTGAATAGGCTGACAGTAGGATTATGGACACTTCCTGTGCTGCTGCCATGGTGTATGGTGTTGAAGGGAGAGGGAGGTCTGTTACACAGCACCTGAAAGCTTAGTGGACTTAAGGTGTGGTGACAAAAAGAAACATGTCATTCCCCCTGAAGAGCTGCTAAAATAAACTGACAGGGTTAAAATAAGAGAGAAAGCCCATGCAGATCGATTGCTACAAAAACGGGAGAAAAGACACAACCTATGAGAAAATAAACACAGGAGTGTGATTGCCTACTTCTCCAGAAGTCATGATAGCCAGGAATGGAGGCTCATGCCTGTAAACTCGGCTTTGAGGACGCTGAGACAGGAGGACTCCCACCAGCTTAAGGATTGCCTGGGCTACAGGGTGAGAACTTCGCACATTATCTCCAAAGTGTATCCCCCTCCCCTTTTGTAGGAAAATGGAGAATGAGAAATTTGCATTCATTTGAGCAGTTATGAGTAATTATAGAGGTGTACGGACAGCCTTAGAGACTTGGGTTAGCATGGAGTAAAGTCTAAGAGATCACCGGGGCTGCTTCTGAAAATTCATACAACATCCAAGCACCCACCCCCGGGACACTGACCACATTCTCTGCCGAGGCCGAAGGCGATCTTTAAAGTGCACATGCTTCTTAATCAATCTAGGGCGTAGGGAGCTCTAGGGAGCGGTTCTGGACAACTCTCAGTTGAACCCAAAGAGAAAGGACTTTGCTTCGAATGCTTTGTGGAATGTTCTTTTCTCTTGTGAGTTTCATCTTGAGTTTCTTTTCATGTTCTTTTCATCTTGAGTTTCAATAGTTTTATTTTGATGTTCGTCCTTGGTTCTTAATGCAGTCTTTCTGTATACTCCAGTTTAACCTCCTACTTCAGCCGCCTAAAGCTGGTTTAACAGGCATGTGCCACCACCACATCCAGCTGGATCTCCAGGAATTAGCTTCATATAACTGAAGCTTCTCGGTTTCATAAAAGTTGTCATCCAGTGGAGTATAGATAGCCTCAACTTCACCGGACAGCATGAGGCCAGCATTAAGAAGGGCCTAGAAGATCTGGATTACATTCCAGAAAAGAGATGGACAGAACCAGCCAGTTGTGTAACTGTGGTTTTTTGGCGTTCAGAGCATACAAGTTCAGTTCCTAGCGCCCATGTCAGGCTCACAACCTCACGGCCACCTGCAACTTCAGCTCCAAGAGATCAAGGGATCCAACTACCTCTTCCTGCCTCTGAGGTCAGCTGTACATACATGGCATTCACTCACAAAGACATATACACACACAGTCATGAAAATTTAAATAAATCAAAATTATTTAACAGAAATATAAAGGAGAAAACATCATCTTAGTGGTGGCGCAAGCCTTTAATCCCAGCACTTGGGAGGCAGAGGCAGGTGGATTTCTGAGTTTGAGGCCAGCCTGGTCTACAGAGTGAGTTCCAGGACAGCCAAGGCTACACAGAGAAACCATGTCTCAAAAAACCAAAAAAAAAAAAAAAAAATCTTAAATCAAAGAAACATCAGTCAATATGCGAAAATGAGACTATTTTTAAAAATGTGCTCCTTTTTATGAGACGGAGTTTATCTTTTTAAACTACCTTGGCCTGAACTTACAGGCTTCCAAGTTTATAGGTTCGTACCTCTGAACCTACAAGCTTTGTGCTTTACAAAGGAACAAGAAGAAGCTCCACTTACTTTCCTTTCTCAAGTCAGTGCATGCTTACCATAGAAAATGTAAAACAGTGGATTTCATTGAAATACTTCCTTGCGCACATCATGTCTTGAATAATATTCACCTCCCATTACACTGCCTGATCTGTCCAGTCCTTGTCACAGTTCTCTTCCCAAACATCCCCGCAAATCTCCTGATTGATTTATGTCTTTTTTTGAAATCCAAGCCCCTGCATGTGAGAGACAACATACAGTATTTGTCTGATTTTTGGGCTTATTTTATTACAATGGTACCCAGTTATTTTTTATTTACCCACATATAACGCAATCACCTCTTTTTTTTACAGTTGACTGACACTCCATTTCACACACACCACGTTGCCCGTTAGTCTGTTACTAGAAACATAGACTGCTCCCATGATTTACCTACTGTGAGTTGTGTTCCAGTACAGATGGATCTGCAGTAACCTAGGTGTAGGCTGATTGAAATTCCATTCGGTATAAGGTCAGAAGCCAGTTAGAATGACTAGCATCAAAACCTTCCTTTTTAACCTTTGACTTAAAGTTAAATAAACAAAAACAATAAAGTCCTCCTCCAGTTTGTTATTACATGTCAGAAATAGGCTGTGCATACCTGCAATCCCAGCAGTGGAGATGGAGGGAGATGGAGGGAGTTCAAGTCCAGCCTCACCAATAAGGGTACTTGATCTCATAAACAAGATACGTGGCCATCTCTCACAATAAACACAGGTTTGTCTATGTGACCAAGAGAACATAGTGAAGCTGATGATGCATTACCTCAGAGGCATACCTGGGTTATGAAAGACAAAGTAACCATTTGCTTGTGCCACTTGCCTCTTCGGCAGAAGGCAACAACTATATCATCAGCTCATGAGCAGGCTTATGGAGATGGCCATCAAGTAAGGACCTGAAACCCACTTCCAGTAGACATAGAGCAAATAAATCGGTATCTAAGCCTTCAGACAGCTGCAGACATCACTCATATCTCACGGACATCTTAAGATGAAACCTAAGTTACACCCTTCCCATAAACCACATTCCAAGTCCTAACCCACGGAAACGGATTGAGATGAATAGGTCACTAATTTAATGGGTTAGGTCAAAAAAGGTTTTTTGTAGTTATTTTTTGTAGCTATGACAAACTACCTGACTTAAGGAGAATAAAATAAAAGGGTTGTTGTTGTTGTTGTTGTTGTTGTTGTTGTTGTTGTTTTGTCTCACAGTGAGAACGCACAGTCCATAATGCTGAGAAGGTAGGGCATCAGGAATCTGAAACCACTGGCAAAGTTTTATCCATAATTACAACAAAAGAGGGAGGGACAGAGACTTTGATGATCAACTTACCTTCTCATTCAATCTAAAGACCCCAATCCTAAAATGATGCTACCCACTTTAGGATGAGTCATCTCAGATGACATACTACGGAAACTCCACCACAGACATACTCAGAGTTTCATGGCAATCTAAATCTCAAGATATCAATTAACATTAACCATCAAATGTTATTTCTTCCCAAGTTATCATTTACATAAAGTAAGCACAGAAATCTCATCATAAAATTCTTTTTAGAACATGAAATGTTAACTAACCCACCCTCAAATCAACTTACGTAAAATCATGTTTCCAAACTCATAAAATCCAACACCTAATTGCTATTAATCAAAACAGCAAAGAACAGAGAACATGCTCACTCTACTCATTGCCTAAATTTATGCCACCATGACTTCATGTGAACATGCACCATGGGGGAATTTAACAGTTTTCAAGAAATGATTGATACTTGGTGTCTTAGGTAGAGTTTTACTGCTGTAAACAGACACCATGACCAAGGAAACTCTTATAAAGGACAACATTTAATTTAATTGAGGCTGGCTTACAGGTTCAGAGGTTCAGTCCATCATCATCAAGGTGGTAACATGGCAGCATCTAGGCAGGCATGGTGCAGGAGGAGCTGAGAGTTCTACATCTTCATCTGAAGGCTGCTAGCAGAATACTGACTTCCAGGCAGCTAGTATGAGGATCCTAGAGCCCACACCCACAGTGACACACCTACTCCAACAAGGCCACACCTCCTAATAGTGCCACTCCCTGGGCTAAGCATATACAAACCATGACACTTGGATATGTAACTAAGGCATATACAGAAGAATTCTTGCCACTGTTGTTCTTACCCACCTTGGTAGGCATACCTCGTGGACTCGGACTGACTAGAATTTGAGGTGTCTATTTTGGTCTGTGTGCTTGCCAATCCTCCAGTCCATGATTGGGCAGCAACTCACAACCACTGATGTTGTTTTGTTGTCAATTAAAGTCACCTAGAGAAGACAGTCACTTGGCTGGAAATGGATGTCTGTCTGCAGAGCTTACAGACAGCTAAGATGACAATTCTTGACCACAAACTAAGACCCGTTAGAGTGCCAGTACAGCCCTGACAGCTGCAGCAGTTGGCTTCTATGTGGCTATTGATTGGAAATTCTCTTTTATTTTGTTTTATGTTGATTCTTAATTTTTGTTTAACTTTTGAAACCATCCGTAGAAACTTTGGTTCAATAAGAGAATGCCTATGATGTTGACAGATATAAATTCATCAAACTGTTTTAAAATGTAGGGAACAATGCTGGCAATTACAGACAAGCTAACTTTTATGTTGCATACATTGATATCATACTGTAACAACAAATACTTACTCGGGGCCATAAGGTTTCAAAGAGCAAGCTTGAACAAATGGCATGATCAGCACTTCTTTATTTAGAAACTCACTTCAATTATGCCAGAGAGCTGTGCTTGGCTGATGTGCCCAATGGAATCTCAATAAGGCCTGAGTCAAAGTCATACTCAGTCATAGCTTACAAAAGAAAATGCAACAGGGGCAGATGCATGGGGCATTAACACCAGGCGTTCTTCTGGACTTTACCCCATAACTCTACAGATCAGATTACCAAGAGAGTCTGTCTACAGCATCACCGATGTCTCTGCCAGCTTCACCACCCCTGCAATAGGGCAACAGCAGGAATGCCTCAAAGTCATTAAATCAAAGTCACTTCCCATGCACCTGCTAAGTAAATGCTATTGATACCAATGACCTTTGACCAGCATCCTGCTTCCTGTGGCATAGAAGAAACCCTGGGATGGCTGAGAATGGTAACATTGGGAAGGAACTCTGATCTTCTGGTAAAGCTGATGTGGGATGAATTGTGTGCAATATTTCTATTCACAAAGCTGGAGAGCCATTAGAGGAAGGCAGGGCATAAAACATTTGCAGCAGTGTGTGTATCTCAGCGTTGGGGACTCTAGCTGCTGTTTCTGTCACATGGCACCTCAACGCCACTAGATTCAGAGGGATTAAAACCGCAGAAGTAGGTTGCAGCCACTAGAATTTATCCTTTACACATTGTCTGTTTCCTCCTTCCCCATTATGATTCTCCATCTATATGTCTGTGCGTCTAAATATTTTGGCAAGTGGGAGGAGGTTTCAATGGAATAAAATTGCACAGCTGTGCTCTTGAGAAAATGCTTTATATATACTAATGAATATGCTTCTTTTAAAGTTTGGATGTTTGAATCAGACAAGCCACCTAACATTTCATTACTTAGTAGAACCTTTTATAAACCTTGTGATATAAATATCCACGTAATAATAATCACAGATACAGAGTTCTTATAACTTGATTGAAGTTATTGCAAATTGCTGGTTAGCATCTGGGTCTATACGGATTTATGTATGTGCTGCGCATGTATGTGAAATCTAGGAAGGGAAAATGCTCGAATGGATGGATCCAGATGGAAAATAAAAGAGGTCAATTGGTTCACTTGGTTATTTGTCTGTCAAAACCTTAACTAAAACATTGATTATATTAGTTTCCAAAATACCAAAACTCCAGTGTTTTCTGTTTTTAACAGCATTGGGAGATAAAGACAGCTTAGTATGAGCAAATGCCAACTATGGCCCAGGATGATCACACACAGAGAAGATCTTATTTATCTACAGTTCAATAACTGGTGCGCATTCTCTGCCATCTGAAAAAATATTATCAGCTGTTCTCATTTGCATGTGTGCTCCCTCACCCACTTACTTGCTGGTTTGGCATGCTTAGTGATTAGTGCTTAAATATATGTATTTGGTGTTTCAATAAAAATAATTAGTTAGTAAACACTATTTTTGTCATGGGCAGCTTCTTTGGTTTTACTGTGTACCTTGAAGTATTTGTGTACAGATATGTCAATGTCTTAATTTCATGTCAAAATAAAACTTTACCAGTGTTTACATATATCAGTACAACCTCAGAGATCAAGTTTATTACAGTGGGAAGCAGGACTAACAAGATGTCTCAGGAGTTTGTAGTCCACAGTGTTCTTCTAGAGAACTCAGTGTCTAAAGAAATACAACACATAATATCAGTCTGATCTTCTATACTCTCACTAGCAATGGTTCCTAAATTGTATCAATGCAAAGAAACAATTGCGTATTGACTGGTGTTTTATACTAAACAAACAAAGATATCTATAACCATCAGCTTGACTAAAAGATACACAAACACTGGCTATGTCATTTCTTCTACTAGAAGGTCAACACAGAAGCCAACCAAATGAAATTTCAAAGTAGGGTTAGGGGAAGAGCTCATTGGTGGCAGGCTTTCCTAAAGCACATGGAGATCTGAGTGTCATCTCCAACAAAACACATACATGTGCACACACACACCTTAAGCTTTGCATTTTCTGAATGTATTTAATGCCATTCCAGTTTAAAGGCCGCTCTTTATACTTTGGGACATGGGCCATGTTCAGACGGCCCCAATGTTTGCTTAAGATCCGAATTTCTCAAACCATGGCCAGCAGCTGGACCTGGTTTTAACTCTTCAGTATAAAACATATGAAAGCAATGATGACTTCTCTCAAGCAGTTCAAATTTTCATTATTTGATAAAGTAGATATTCTTGTATTTAGAATGCCTGTAGCAACTCAACATGTCAGGAGAACAGTTTGAAAAATCCTGATGTGAGTCCCCCATGCTGTAGAAGGAGCATGTTATTTTCTACCCAGTTATTCATCTGAACCAGTTATTCTCAACCTGAGGCTCCTAGATATGTCCTCAGAGGCTGTCTCGAAAGACTTCTCAATTTCATTTTTACTATTCCATTAAAAATCAAATGATTTTTGTTATTTTTGTGGCTATCTCTTCACCCAATGACATGGATCTACGTTTAATGCCAAGTGGTGCGTGATCTCCTAAGGCAACATTTCCTGAAACTCCTCTCAGCATGCTGGGGACAGTTGTAAGAAAAGTTTGTGAGGTTCTCAAATGTAAGAAGTATGTATATGAACCAGTTTAGGAAAAAACATATTATTTGTCCCCTTTTCTTTATAAGAAAAACTCAAAAGCAACTTCTTATATTAATAAGACTGAAAGTGAAGTAGCAAGTGCTTTTGCCTTTTGATTATTTTCTTTGTGATGCTTACAGTTATTTGTTTCTCTCTGCACGGAATGATAATATGAAACTCTCACCTGCTCTGCTGCTGCCATTCTCACCCCCACCACCCCATGAGCACTATGGTAGTAAAAATGTATATGGTATCCAAAACATGTTTATACCTACATTTTTCTCATTCCAATCAAATAACTCTATAGTCAAAGTAGATACCTAACAAATTTTTAAGTAACTTTCTCTCTCTCTCTTTCTCTCTCTCTCTCTCTCTCTCTCTCTCTCTCTCTGTCTCTCTCTCTCTCTGTCTCTCTGTGTGTGTGTGTGTGAGAAAGTATGTCACATGTGTGCATGCCAGGTTCGACAGAAGAAGGCATCAGATACCCTATGGCTGGAGTTTCAGGTGCTTGTGAGCCACCTACAGTGAGTGCTGGAAACTAAACTCAGGTCTGCTGGAAGAGCAGCAAATACTCTAAATGACTGATGCATCTCTGTGGCCCCTTTGTAAGAAAGAAAGAAAGAGAGAGAGAGAGAGAGGGAGAGAGAGAGAGAGAGAGAGAGAGAGAGAGAGAGAGAGAGAGAGGAGGGAGGGGATGGAAGGAGGAGCTGAAGGGAAGGAAAGGAGGGAAAGAGAGAGGAAAAGGAAGGGGGAGAAAGGGAGGGAAGGAGGGAGAGGAGAAAAGAAAGAAAGAAAGAACGAAAGATTCTCATGTAATCCTGAGACCATGTGTTCAGCAAAGAAGTTTCTAGTGAATAAACAACCCTGGTTCCTCATTAAGCAAGTCTAATAATCATCTCCAGAAAGAAAGAAATACACACTTTAACCACCAGGGTATGTGCTACAAAGAGCATACACCACATACAATGAGTGTAGACATACAATGAGTGTAGTACAGAACACAGCAGAAGTAATGAGATCAGACATTAACAACAACAGGATTCTTGTAAGGATTTTCCTCATTCATTGTGTGTGTGTATATATATATATATATCTTTTAAAAGAAGCCATGAATTTGATAAGGAATGGGAAAAGGGACATGGGAGAGGTGGAGAGAGGAAAAATGGTGTAAATACAACATACATAAATTAATTAAAATTATTGCAAAATAAAAGCTGGCAAAAGCGGTCTAATCAAAGTTTAGTTTCATTTTCTATTCTCTGCTCCACTCTTTGTCTCCATATTTCCTCCTGTGAGTATGTTGTTCACCCTTCTAAGCAGCACTGAAGCATCCACATTTTGGTCTTCCTTCTTCTTGGGCTTCATATGGTCTGTGAATTGAATCTCGGGTGTTCTGAACCACATGTGTGGCGGAGGAGGGCCTTGTTGGCCATCAGTGGGAGGAGAGGCCCTTGGGACTGAGGGGGTTCGATGCCCCAGTGTAAGGGAATGCCAGAGTGGGAAGATGGGAGGGGTAGGTGAGTGGGGGAGCACCCTCATAGAGGCAGGGGGAGGGGGGAGGAGATAGAGGATTTCCTAAGGGGAGACCTGGAAAGGAGAAATGTAAATTGGAAATGTAAATAAATGTAAATAAATCCAATAAAATATTATTTCAAAAAAAAAAAAAAAGAAAGAAAGAAAGAAAAAGGAAAAAGAGTAAGGGAAGGAACGTTGTAAGGAAAGAAATGAGAAGTGTCTGGAAAAATTCAGCATTTAATTTAGGTAACAAACAGAAAAAAGAAGAGGTGAGAAAAAATAACAGAGGGAACTGTGGTGTCACAGAATCTCACAGAAAAATCAGAGGAGAATGAGAGCAAGACACCATGGCATCACCTGGACAGACAACAGACTAGAAGCTAGAGAATACCCACAAACATATCTTCGATGATGGCTTCACAGAGCAGGTAAAACAACTGATGACATTTCTGTTGACTTCTGCATATCAAGAGGGAGGAATCAACAGTTTCACCCCTCAAATTAAAACCTGGAAAACTGGAAAATTGCTTTCCTTCGCCTTATGCAAAACAAAGACCACTACCACTCTAAAGTCTGGAGTGACCAGTGCATTCTGAATGATACAGTGCCCAAGATTTCCTATATGGGGCAGGACTACTGCCCAGGGCCCACTAAACACCTAAATGTAGCTGCAGAATCCCTCACAGTCATTGCAACAGCATGGGATTAATAAAAAAAAAAAAAAAAAAACCTGAGCAGCCCAAGCCACAACAAATCCCAGAATGGAAATGGAAACTGGACATAAAATCCCACCCAGCTGTGGAACTATTGACCACTTGTAGGTGTTGGGAGAGAAGGGACATTTTCCCCTAACAGTGTAGCTCACAGTGAGTCAGCCACACCCCGATAGAAGATCAAACAGCCAAGAAAATTTGGTCATACAAATTGGCCTAAATAGGTTTAAAAATTGAACTAAAACTGGACAAAATGATGGGTGGGCAAGGAAGGAATAGGTGGATCTGGGAAAAGTTGGGAGAAAGGAAGTGAATATGATCATTGTATTAACTTTTTATTATTTTTATTTTTATAGGAAAATAGGAGGTAACTAAAAGCCCCTTCAGAGAAATATTGCCATCAGTCTACCTGCCCCATACTTCCATGGACTTACTTTGAGAGACACCACAAGATTCTTAGTCAATACAGGGGAAGATTCCCTCTGGAGATGTAGTAGCTATTACAAGATCCTCACAAGCCTTGGATTTCTTGGATTTTTTTTCTATTCAAAGGGACTTTTTTTTTTTTTCAGAAATAAAAATAAACTTAACCATGCCTCAAAGAATCAAAGTTAACTCTAGAGTCATGGGAAATGAAAATCAGAAAGAGGTTCAGTCTATAAAAGGGATAGAGCACTTGTGGAGGTCTCACCTCTGCCATGACCACAGAAAGACTGAGCTTTAATCAGTATGATCCATGTTAGCAAAGCATCCCAACAAACACCAGTGAGTTCAAAGAGCTTAGAATTCACAGCCCTCTTCTCTTCTATTCTTAAAGGTAAGCTCTGAGGCTAACAATGGGGACATATGTATGACACTACCATACATATATCTACAACAAACACTTAACTCAGCCCACATTCTACATGGAGAAATACAGATGTTCAGACTGAGTGCCTATGTAGGGGAAATACTTCCCCTCAGAGACTGAAAACAGGAGAACATTCACACAGCAGGAAATGGAAAGGACACTGAAACAAATATCACAGAACAACTAGAAACTCTGTGCTTCAGGGATGTTCTCAAGTCAAAGAGTTGGGTCCTGGGACACAATGCCAACTCTGCTCTTTATACATGAAGAAACTGACATAGCTCAAAAAATGGAATCAGAACAAAAGCATGTTGTAATGGAATAATGAACAATCTATGTATTCTCTTACTCATAATGACAAATCAGAGTTACAAAATGCTAACAACACATAATGTAATAATAGGCTGTGAAGGAAGGAAAATGATGAAGGCTACGCCAGGAAAGATGCAGGTGAGACATGAAAATACTCTTAATAGGCAGCATCTGTCAAAGCCGTGGAGGGGTGTTCCAAGAGGAGCTTGGTATTTACGGTTAACATTTAAAAATAGTTATTAAAAGTGATCATTCCATCACGGAATGTGTTAAGAGAATAAGGGAAAGGGTACATCTAAAAGAATCATAAAAACATAGCAATTATAAGCAAGAAAATAGGCTTTTTACAAGGGGGAGCTAAACACATAAAATGGATAGAAAATATTTGTCAGGACAATGACTGTTAATAGTGATTATCAGTGTAACTTGGAGATGGTCTTCAGAGGGTGGTTAAAAAGTAGTTTCTTGAAGTTTTAAGACAACCGTAGTAAAACTCAGGTACACGCTGTGTATAAGGACACATTTGAGTACAAAAACTGATTCAAAGCATGAAGACAGAGAAAAGTAGACCCATGCCAACATCCATCAGAAGGAAACTACTGCCTTCCCAAAAGAAACCACAATAAGGAGACAGAGCCTGACAGATTGATAAAACTCTCAGGAATCCAAAAGCACAAAGCCTCAACATGCTTGTGTGCAATAGACAAGATGCCCTCAGAAAAAGTATCTGAAGGAAAGCCATTGAAGGGGCTGCATGATAGAGTCTTGGCAGCTGCCAGTAGCTGCCAGTGCAGGCAGGCAGATAGGACAAAAAAGACAAGTGACCTAGACTACAATCTCCCCCAACGTGACCAAGCAGATTTTACAAAGTATTCCATTTAAGGACAGGAGAACACGAATGCAGGAAATACAAGACAAAAAGAGAGAGGCTACAACACTGCTCTTGTCAAATTTTCATTCAAACTCTAAATATTTGAGGATATTGTTAAAATCTAGATTTTAAAACAAGGTGCATGACACGTTTTATGTCACTGCTACCTTATGTTTTTCTTTATTCTTGAGAATTGTATGCATGTGCACAATGAAATATCATTGTTTTGCTAACCCAATATGTTCAATTAGTACAGACAAAGTGTGCAGGGGTGTGAGAGTATTCCTGGGCATTAGCAAACCTACCAGTGGCCACCCCATTTAAAACAGAACAATCCTTTCCACCCCAGCAGCTATCAGCTGTCAATGGCTACTCAGCAAGAGGACATGCTTAGAGAAGCCATCCCCCACCTACCTTGAATCCAAGCTGGCTTGGACAGATCTTCTGTTAACCATGGCTGCTATGAGTTCATGAATGTGACAGCCATGTCCTGTCTCACGACAGCGCTTCACAGTATTCCATTGCATCTGTCAGCAATTCTGTTCTTCTTTTTGACTCTTCAGAGCTTTTTCTTTAACCCTTAGTGATTAATAGAAGGTATTTGATAAAGATGTTTCATATAGGATTAAGTAATGAGTCTCTTATTCTTGGCCTTTGGACCAGTTATGATTTTGCACTGATCCACAGTACATATAGAAGCATCTCTGTTCAAGGCTGAGTGTCATCCAGGTCTATGGCAATACATATTAATATTTAGAAGGCATTTGGTAGCATGAGCATTCATCAAAATAACAATAGCAGCTTCCTTTCTAAAGACTCTGACATCCCATCCATGTACTTTTGACCAAGGTTATAGTACTGGGTATGAAAATTCCCTCCTGCCAAGTAGGTCTCAAAACCATGTAGAAAGCTAAGCGTTATCTCATGTGCTGGGACAATCTTACACAACTTGTCTGGCAGGTCAGTTTCATAGCATACAGGGTAAAACGTTGGCTAAGATCATTTATATCACGTCTACACAAAGCAACCAGCATAGTACAACCTTCTAAAATTGTGAAAGTTATTCATCAGGGATGGAAATTCCTGGTTGTTTTCAGATTCTCTCTGTCTCTCTCTATCTTTCTATGTCTCTCTCTGTCCTCTCTGTATGTCTCTCTCTTTCTCTCTCTCTCTCTGTGTATGTGTGTCTGTGTCTCTGTCTGTCTCTCTGTCTCACTCTGTGTCTCTGTCTGTCTGTCTCTGTCTCTCTCCCTCTCTCTCTCTCCTTCTCCCTCCCTCTCCCTCCTTTTCCACCTCCCCTTCCCCTCCTTCTCCCTCTCCCACCTCAGGGATTGCACTGATGCTCTGTCATTTGTACATAACCTACTATCTCTCCTCCCTGTCATACCCCTCCCTAAAGCTCCTTTCTAGTTTCCTGGTATTTACTTGTGTTTCAAGCTAAACACACAAAGTAAGGGATTTGAGGTCAGGATGTACTGATGAGAGAGAACTTGTGGCATTTGTCTTTCTGGGACTGAGTTACCTCATTCGGTGTCTTTTTCTATCTCTGTTCATTTAGCTGCCAATTGAATGATCTAGGTATTCTTTATAGCAGAGTAATATTCCAGTGTCATACGTGTCCCACTATCCTTAGCCATTTATCTGTTGATAGACTTCATGGTAGACTATATATTTTCTAGCTATTGTGAATAAAACAACTAAGAACAGGGATGTGCTAGTCCTTCTGTCATGGAGTATCAAGTATATCCTTAGGAGGTATATCCGGATATATGGGGAGTTCTATTTCTAGTTTCCTAAGAAACCTCCAGACTAGCCTCCAAACTGGTTACACTAGTTAGCACTGCCACTAGCAGTTTGTAAGCATTCCTCGTTCACCACTTCTGTGCCAGTATATGTTGTCAGTGGCATTCCTGATCATGGTAGTTCTGACTAGGGTGAGACTTTTAAAGGAGCTGTAATTTGCATTTCCCTGGTGGCTAACGATATTGAGATTTTAAATAGATTTCCCTACCCATCTGTATTTCTTCTTCTTCTACCCTTTTTTCTCCTTGATTCCATAGGCCATTTTTAATTAGATTGCTTATTTTTTTAATGCTTAAGTTGTATTATTAGTTTCCATAGTACAGACACTAATCCTCTGTTAGGTGAACAGCTGGCAATGATTTTCTCCCTTTCTGTGGACCACTTATTCACTCATCTGACAGTTTTCTTTGCTGCACAGAAATTGTTTAGTTTCATGAAATCCCACATGTCAGTGGTTAGACTTATTTCCTGTGCCACCAGAGTCTAGTTTAGAAAGTCCATTCCTGTGCCTATGAGCTAAAACACTTTTAGCTAGTTTGTTTGTTTCTTCCTTTCTTTCGTCCCATGTGAAATCCAATTTTTCCAGTGATATTTATGGTAAATGCAGTCTTTTTTTTCCTCTGTATATTTTTGGTATCTTTATTAAAAAAAATCAAGCCACTTTATTTGTGTAGACTTATGCCTGGTTCTTTCATTTTATCCCACTGATCAACATGCCTGTAAAATAATTTGAAATTAAAAATGGTATGCCTTTGGTGGTACTCCTTTTGTTTGGGATTGATTCAGCTGTAGTTGGTCTACTGTGTTATCACATAACATTTTGGATTATTTTTTTCTTTGCCTCTTAAGAATGGTGTTGGAATTTTATTTGTAACTGAATAGAATCTGTATATTGCTTTTGGAAGGATGGCCATTTTCACAAGATTATTTTTTTAATCCATGAACATGGGTTGTCTTGTCTTTTCTGGTGCATTCTTCAGTTACTTTCTTGAGGGTATTACATTTTTCATTATAGAACATTTTCATATCCTTTGCTGGGTTATTCCCCAATATTTTTAACTTTCTTGTGGTTATTGAGAATGGTGTTGCTTTCCTGAATTCTATATCAGTGTGCATGTCTTTGGAGTATAGAAAAGCTGGTGATCTGTATGGCTTAATTTTGTATATTGTCACTTTCTGAAGCTGTTTATCAGCTCTATAACTCTATAAGGTTTTTGAGTGGTTTTTTTTTTTTTTTTTTTTTTGGTCTTTAGGGTCTCTTAGGAGTGGAATTCAATCATCTGAAAACTGGGCTATTTTTACTTCTACTTCTTCTGTTCTAGCCTGTTTTCTTCTCTTGTCATACTGCTGTCATGAAGACTTCAACCACTATATTGGAATGAAGTGTCTTGTTTCTGATCTTAGTGTGAACACTTTAAGATTTTCCCCATTTGGTATAACGTCAGTTGCAGTATCGTCATACAGAGTCCTTCTGGTCTACACATTTCTTCCATGTATCATAGAAAGATGTTGAATTTCTGAAAGGCTTTTTCAATATCTGTTGAGATGGTGTGAATTTTATCTGTTAGTTGATATATGTGGAAAATTTTAATTATTGATTAATGTTTGATGAACCATCCCTGTGTCTTTGATATAAAGCCAGATTGGTCTTGATAAATAACCTTTATCATGTGATATTAAATTTGATTTGCAAGTGTTTCATTGACAATTTTTAGAATTGTCTTCACCAGAGATAACAGGTTGAAATATTTCTGTTTGTGGAATTTTTATGTGTTCTGAGTAACACTTAATTCATCACAAGAGTTTGGAATCATTCCTTCCTTTTCTATTTTGTGGAATATTTTGAATCTTATTGGTATTAGTTCTTTGAAGTTCTGATAGAATTCTTCAGTGAACCCATATGGCTCTGGGCTTTCTTCAGGTGGGAGACTTTTATTACTACTTCAATCTCAAGATCTATTTAAATTATTTATTATACCTTTGCTTAAATTTTTGTATGCCATAGGCACATTGAATTTCATCAATTTTCTTTATGTTTCTCAATTCAGTGAAATATAAGTTTTAAAGCTATGTCCTCATGGTTTTCCATATTTAGTGGGTATCTGTCTCACTGCTCCGTTTTCATCTCAAATTGAATTAAGTCTTCTCCTTATTTTGAAAAATTTGGCTAAGGGTTTGTCAGGTAATTTTGTATTTTCAAAACTTAATTTTGCTTCATTTATTCTTTGTAACATTTCCTTTCACTTTTATTTCATTAATTCACATACTGATTTTGATTATTTCCTCTAGATGATTCTTCTGGGGATTGGCTTATCTTGTTTTTCTGAGGTTGTAAGATGTATCATTACTTTATTCAGGTGTATCTCTCAAATTTGTTGATGGAGGTGCTTGGTTTGTGTTTTGGTTCCTAGGAGCACTTACTTATCATGATTTCTTGTCCTTGTGTCTTTCATCTTCCCAAAGTCACTTTTAACTCTGTCTCTGCTGCTCCCTCTCATGCTTGCCCTGTAAATTTTAAAAAAATATCTGTCATAATTCCAAGAGAGATGTGTCCATTTTGCTTGCCGCCTCGACTTCCTAATGGTTCTAAAGCAGAAGCCTGGGAACACAGGAGAACTCAGCACTGAGCCTTCTTTGTTTTGGAGAAGAAGCCAGTCATGGTTCAGGCAGCCAGGCATGGAGGGGGAGAGAAAATACAGACAGACAGTATTTTAAGTGTCAATGTTTTGAGAGCTATGTTTTCAGCAGCAACATCACACAGCTTCTACTAATGAAACTTCAGATCATCTCTTTATACCTCGTTCTAGGTCTCATGGAGCTGGATTACAATACTGACCAAAGTCATTTGTAGAGATGTGTGATCTTATTCTTATAATCGCTTATTAGAAATGACAATTTGCAATCTTCTACATGTAGACTGCCAGTTGAACCAGCACCATTTGTTGAAGATGCTGTCTTTTATCCACTGTATGGTTTTAGCTCCTTTGTTGAAGATCAAGTGACCATAAGTGTGTGGGTTCATTTCTGGGTCTTTGATTCTATTCCATTGATCTACCTGCCTATCACTGTACCAATACCATGCAGTTTTTATCACTACTGCTCTGTAGTACAGCTACAGAGGTCAGGGAGACTGATTCCTCCAGAAGACCTTTTATAGTTGAAAATAGTTTTTGCTATCCTGGGTTTTTTGTTATTCCATATGAATTTGAGAATTGCTCTTTCTAAGTCTATGAAGAATTGAGTTGGGATTTTGTTGGGGATAACATTGAATCTGTAGATTGCTTTCAGCAGGATGACCATTTTATCTATGTTAGTCCTGCCGATCCATGAGCATGGGAGAACTTTCCATCTTCTGAGTGTAAAAAGCTCAAGTCCAATTGGATCAAGGGCCTTCACATAAAACCAGATACACTGAATCTAATAGAAGCTAAAGTGGGGAAGAGTCTCGAACACTTGGGCACAGGGGAAATGTTCATGAACAGAACACCAATGGCTTGTGCTCTAAGATCAAGAATTGACGGATGGGACCTCATAAAATTACAAAGCTTTTGTAAAACAAATGACACTGTAAATATGGCAAAACGGCAACCTACAGATTAGGAAAAGATCTTTACCAATCCTACATCCAATAGAGAGCTAATATCCAATGTATACAAAGAACTCAAGAAGCTAGACTCCAGAGATCCAAATAACCCTGTCAAAAAATGGGGAAGAGAGCTAAACAGAGAATTCTCAATTGAGGAAACTCGAATGACTGAGAAGCACCTAAAGAAATGTTCAACATCCTTAGTCATCAGGGAAATGCAAATCAAAACAACCCTGAGATTCCAGCTCACACCAGTCAGAATGACTAAGATCAAAAACTCAGGGGACAGCAGATGTTGGTGAGGATGTGGAGAAAGAGGAACACTCCTCCATTGCTGGTGGGAATGCAAGTTGATACAACCTCTCTGGAAATCAGTTTGGCGAACTCTCAGAAAAATGAACATAATACTACCTGAGGACCCAGCTCCTGGGTATATACCCAGAAGATGCTCCAACATGTAATAAGGACACATGTTCCACTATGTTCATAGCAGCCATATTTATAATAGCCAGAAGCTGGAAACAACTCAGATGTCCCTCCACAGAGGAATGGATACAGAAAATGTGGTACATTTACACAATGGAAACTACTCAGCTATTAAAAACAATGACTTCATGAAATTCGCAGACAAATGGATGGATCTTGAAAATATCATCCTGAGCGAGGTAACGCAGTCACAAAAGAATGAATATGGTATGTACTCACTGTTAAGTGGTTATTAGTCCAAAAGTTTGAAATACCCAAGAGTCACTTCGCAGCAACAGTATGGCTGAGTGTGAGGTCCTAGATGGAGGACTTGGAGAAAGGACTGAAGGAGATGAGGGAGTGTGCAGCCCCAGGGAGGTAGCAACAGTAGCAACTGGCCTGAACCCCCTGATACTCTTGGAGACTGATCCACCAACCAAAGAATACACATGGAGGGACCCATGGTGCTGGCCACAAATGCGGCAGAGGAGGGTCTTGTTATCCATCAGGGGGAGGAGAGGCCCTTGGGCCTGAGGGTGTTAGATCCCCCAGTATAGGAGAATGCCAAGGAGGGAAGAGGAGAGTGGGTGGGTGGGTGGATGGGTGGATGGGTGGGAGGGTTGGAGAATATCCCCATAGTGGCAGAGGGAGGGCAGAGGGAATGGGGATGTTCCAAAAGAGAGATCTGGAAAGGGGGAAACATTTGAAATGTAAATAAAATATGAAAATAATAAAAAAGAAAGAAATGACAAATCATTTCTCCATTTCTTCTTTTGTCTTCAACTCTCACCAGTGGAACTTTGGGTATTTATTACCCCGACATTTTAGCTTTTCGTAAAAGATCATTTCCTTTCTAAAATTTGTGATTTACCTCCTGTACCCTATCAAAGGTTTTGCTACCTGGGTTACAATTTGTCTTTGACTATCATTCTGGAAAATTTCCCTCTTCTGTTGGTTTTTGTATGGCCAGTGTGTCACATTATAGCAAATTAATTCCACAATGCATACAGAGATACTGAAGAGTGCTTTATGGGTACCCACAACAGGTAGCAGCAGATTGGAACTCCGTGCCTTCAACCTAGTCATCAGTCCTGTGTGAAGCACTCCAAATTACTTATTTAGAAAAGGCCATATTCTTTCACATCAGAGATGTCAGCTTGGAAGGAAAATGAAGTCAGCATTTTGAGTTACTTGCTTGACATAAATCAGTATTTATTTTAGGTAGTGGATCATTTGAGAGCCTGCATTTGAGTAGTTTGTTTCTCTATGGTATACTACAGTGCTCCCTTTGGAGAATCCATTGAATTTTTCCCCAATAGGTTTTGATTGTTTTACTGAGACATGACAAACCATTTTTACTTTTGCCTTATATGTTGGTCTTTGCTGAAGTCTACTCATAGGAGAATCCCAAGAGAAGATGGAGCATGAAGATAAAAGGTGAGAGATGGCCGTATCTGGCATTTTCTAAATGACCCTTGTCCACCTCTCTCACACTGAAGAGTAATGTCTAATCTTCTCTTAGAAGATCTCCACTGCTCTTTATTTTTTGACAAATTATTACTCGCCCTCAATCTATAAATACCAATCAGGAAACTCATAATGAAAAATATCATGAACCACACAACTCATCACACTACTATATTTTCAGAGATTCTGTTACCTAGACAACTTGAACATGCTTTGAAATTGAGATATTTGTATCATGAAATTAGAGCAATTCAGTGAGCAGCATTAAGCAATGCCATATATTGAGAGACCACAACCAGAGGGCTTTTTTTTTCTTTAATATAAGCAATACTATCTCAAGTTTCTCGTGTTATTAATAAGAAGGCATTGAGGATAGAAATGTAAAGCAAACCCCTGAAAGGAGTTTTCAGTTAGAAATCAAGATTTTCAATCATGTTTCTAATATTAGTTCATTTGGTCATATTAAATTTCTGGTACTTGATATACACATTAAAACAGTGCAGGCCTTGTTTTATGGCTTTCCTTCCTTATAACGAAGTTATATTTAGTTACTTTTCTTGAAGTCTACTATTTAGTCAACAGTGAAATGGTATGCTTAGAGTTAAAAAGGAAGACATGGCTAAGGGCTATAATTATCCCAAAGAATGATCAAAATTTCCAATATCTCAAGTGGTTGATACTAATACTTCAAAATACATTGTACATAAAAAATATACAGTGCTTATGTCGATTGAACATAATTTAAAATTTACGAATAAAGCAAGTGACCTATTTAGTTCCTATTAAGTATATATAAAGAGTTAGCACTCATCAACAGCTTAGGATCAATTCTGTGTGAGGCTGCTATGTAGAGTTACAGATCCAGGAAGACACAAACCTAAATCATTACAGCAGTGAGAGGGCAGTGAGGAAGAACAAGACTGATGCTTTACCCAGGAGATTGTTGCAGCATTGATCCACAGCATCTTGAAATCAGGTGGTGATCCACATTTCCCTCCTAATTTTTATTCTGCATTTCTACCACACCATATGGAAGGTACAGATTTGTGATGGACACTTAAGAACCTGGATAAGCATTTCTTCTCATAAAACGCTACTAAAGCCAGTGACAGCATCTGGACTGTGACACAACAATAGGGTTTGCTCTGGGGGAAGGTCTTTCTATTTTGTTTGAAACTTTTTGTGAAACTATTTCAAACGTACATCAAAGAATCTACTCGTAGTACAGCCATGCACTAGGTAATGGTGCCATGAAAACTTTGATCAATGTATGTGATGGTGGCCTTCTATGATCACATGTCCTAATGACATAATAATTTCTCTTTGCCATGAAAAAGCATTGAGAGAAGTTAAAAGTTTTCTGAGCACAGGACCCTGCAATAATGGCCGCTTATTTTCCTTTTAACCGTGCCCTCCTTAGCCTCAGACGAAAGCTGGTAAGACAATGGACTGCTCACCTGGCAATTATTGTTTACTCTCTGAGAGGATTTTCAGCATTTTATAACATTGTCACTGATAGAACTTTAAGATATAAACTTCAGTATCATGTGACAAAAAGTATCACATGACTAGTGTCACATGACAAAATACCTACATTTATAGACTTTACTTCAGAAAGAAAAGCTTGTGGATCCACCCAACAAACCTTGAAGATAACAATGACTATTATTTCCTGAGATTCACCTCTCTCTCTCTATCTCTATCACACACACACACACACACACACACACCTACACCTACACACACACCTACACCCACACACACACATACCTACAACATACACATATACACATACACACACAGACACAGAAAGGCACACACAGATGCACACAGATATCTACAACACAACTAAACACTATGGGTAGGGAGAGAGTAAGGAAGATTTCTTGGGGATATGGCAAGATGGGAGGGGTTATAGAACAATGTAGAGACTGAAGACACACGTACATGCATGCACACATGTCTTAGTCAGGGTTTCGATTCCAGCACAAACATCATGACCAAGATGCAAGTTGGGGAGAAAAGGGTTTATTCAGCTTACACTTCCATGCTACTGTTCATCACCAAAGGTAGTCTGGACTGGAACTCAAGCTGGTCAGGAAGCAGAAGCTGATGAAGAGGCCATAGAGGGATGTAACTTACTGGCTTGCTTCTCCTGGCTTGCTCAGCTGGCTTTCTTATAGAGCCCAGGGCTACCAGCCCACAGATGGTACCACCCACAAGCGCCCCCACCCCCTTGATCACTAATTGAGAAAATGTCTTACAGCTGGATCTCATGGAGGCATTTTCTCAAGTGAAACTCCTTTCTCTGTGAGGACTCCAGCTTGTGTCAAGTTGACACAAAACCAGCCAGTATATAACACACACACACACACACACACACACACATATTAAAATGTCCTAATGCAACCCCCTTGTTTGTATAATTAAAATATGCTACTAAAAAATGATACAGGAGCCAAAGAGATTGCTTAGTAATTAAGAACATGAACTGATCTTCCAAAGGACCTGAGTTCAATTCCCAGCAACCACATCAGTTAGCTCACAACCATCTGTAACTCCATCATCAGGGAAGCTAACACCTTTCTCTGGACAACATGGATGCCCACACATGTATACACATGAATAAAAATAATAAATTTTGTTAAAATATGTTTTTCTGGAGTAGATCCCTGGCTGCAAACTGTCACTCAGATCCAAAGAGAAAGGAAAATAGAAACAACAGATCTGGGATTGCCATGGCTGGATGCTGCTGGGGCCTAACTAGCAGGAGGAATATATAGTGATTTGGACAAACAACTGAGGCTCAATATGAATTTTCAGGAGAGTGAGAACAACCCAGTCCTATAGCTTCCTTGGACATTCTTGAGTTCATCCCTAGGAACCTTAGCCAACTATCATGGTGAAAATCAACATTCTTTCTTGACAGTGGAAGGTGGCTAGGAAACATGGTTCATGACTGATATCCTTCTCCATAACAAATGGTACTCCGAAAGGAAAGACATCTTACAGGAGCCTTATCATCCTGGAGAGAAAGGCATTTCTCCCTGTCTTTTCCTTCCAGCCTTCCTTCTCTGTAGTCTAGGGAGGATACAACAGAGAAGCACCCAAGGAAGATCATGGACCATAGTTAGACTTGATAAAACACTGAGATGAGTAAGAATGTGGGGTACACTCATGGTCCTGCATCTTTCCATCCAGGTAAATGCAGTGAATCCAAATTTTAATGATTCAGCTTATGATTCTTAACTTTATATGTGGTACATATTAAATACACAATAGAGTTAAGTGAATAAAATAATAAATTATAAATACACAATAAGGGTAAATTAAATTCTGAATTTTGAAATTGGATTTTTCCTAACAGTGTGTGTGTGTGTGTGTGTGTGTGTGTGTGTGTGTGTGTGTACACATACACATAATGGGGATTGATTTGATTGGTTTACACAACAGGGCTTAAAAGTCCATAAAGGGCTCTCTGCAAACTGGCAGAGGCATAGCTCCAGTACAGTTCTTCTAAGAAACCTCAGCAGTCTCAAACCACATCTGAATGTTCTCCAGAGAGTTTGCTTGTACCTTGTGTCAAATCCTTATTGACAGGTCAAGAAGGTAAAGCAATAAAGTCACTGGAGAATCACAGAATGGTTATAGATTCTCCTGTTCAGAAAAAGGAGATGATATGACAAAGTCACATTGCATTGCTCTTCCATCTATTAGAGATATTAGAGATAACACCCACACTGAAGGTAAGGCTCCCCACACCCCAAGTTAACTCTCTCTGAAAACTGCCTCAAAGGTATAATCAGAGGTATGTTTCCTAGGTTGGTTGACAATCCAGACTGGACATCAGAGTTCATCCATTATGATCTTGGCACTGAACTCTTTTTCCTTATGGCATGCTTAGTACCAAGATAACGATTTTATTATTGCACTAATTCTTCTTCCAGAATAGGCAGTAAAATCCCTTGGGAATCTTTATTCTTTTGACACTTATAATTTAGATATGATAACATTTATTTAATATTTAAATACTGATCTTAATCAATGCTATTCTATCATGTAAAGGAGTAGGAGAAGAGAAAAAATGCATGTATCTGTGTTTTACACACACACACGCCACACACAAACACACACACACACATATACACACATATACATTACTAATGAAATAATTGGAAAGAAATATTCATGACTGTTTCAGTGTCTACTCATAAAACTGGGAACCAGCCCAACCACAAGACCTTTGACCTACAATATGTCTTGACTGCCAAATATGCTAGGGTAATGGTGGCACAGAACCTGTGTGACTAGCGAATCGATGTCTAAGGTCCACTCCATAAGTGGGAACCCATATCTAATGCTGATTGTGTAACCAAGAACCAGAGACTAGATAGAACAGAGATCTGGAGTAAAACGAAATACTATTTGTCAGAGAAGGAATAAATAAATAAATAAATGACTCTAATGACATTCTGCTATAGTTATAGATCAGTGTCTTATCCAGTCATTATCAGAGACACTTTCTCCAGCTGCAGATGAGTGGGAACAGATGTAGAAACCACAGTCAGACATTTATGGGAATAGATGTGACTTAAAGGCAGCCTCATCACTAAACACTTGCCCCAGCAGAGGTGGTGCATCATGGAAGGGTCATCTGTGGAATTCTGGCATGATTTGTAAGCAGGCCCATAGGCCACAGAGTCTCCTCTCTTTGGCAATTGTTTTGTGCTTATATAATCTTGGGAGGGGACTTGACAATCTTACATTTTCAGTTTTCCTGGACTTGAGTTTATTTCTGAGCCTTGAAAGATCATTGAGAATGGACTCCTACCTCATGGTCAGCTTTGAACCCCATCTTCCATCTCTGTAATAATACTACGAAGATAAATATCATAAATTTCTCCCCTAGATTTAAAAATACTATATGAAAAGATAGAGGTATCTGGTCCTTTTTTGAGACATAGTAAGTGAAAGCTACTTCTTTGGATCAAAACTTGGAATATGAGTTCTACCCCCACCCCAGGATAGAAACATGTATCTGATCTGCCCCAAAGGCTAAAACATTACATTCTTTTTTCTAATTTCTTGAGAGTTAATCAAGCTGGCCCTACCAATGAATTGGCCAAACCACCATCCTTCAACAAAGCTAATTCACCAAAAGGTATGCTAAGGATATGGGAGGAATAATTAATGAAACAGTCTTCTTAATGAAACAGTGTGGTTCTACTCTTCAGAAGCTCCTTCCTTGATGCAATTCTGAGACTCCTGCTAAGCCTGCCAGTTTTCCTGAGTTCTGACTCAAAAATCATAGTGTATCACCCACTTGATACTATACAAATGCCTATGTGTACCTTCCCTGACACTCTATGCTTTCTTACCCTTTCTGTGATGTCCCCCTTCCAAATTTCACCCTGTAGCTTCTCGTTGACATCTACTGCTGAACAGGAAGGCCTGTGTGGAGCCTATCTCAAGCAAAACATGACCTTTTCTGTCTTCATCACTTTCTGCCCAACATCTACTGGGATTTTCAGCTTGCCTATCTATCTTTCTTTCTTTCTCTACAATAAAATGGTCCTTGAGATTATTTCTAAGTCTGTTTTAAAATTATTTTATTAACCATACCAAGAATCCACAAACAAGAACCCCAAATTCACAGGTAACAGTCCTATACAATTTCCAACCCAAGTTATAGGATTCCAGAGTCTTTTCTTCATGTTGCCATGATTATAATTGCAGACAGCTTCTTAAGCTAAGACAACTCATTCAATTCAATGAAAAGCTTTGTGTTGGTTCTTAGCAATTTTGATCATTTGGCTGTAGTAAACAGTAAGATTCTCCGAGTACTTTTAGAAGACTTTAGATTGTTTATGCTCATCTAGAGCTGGGATATTATATCTCAGAGCTAATATTTAACCTTTGTTTCTTTATCTGGTGAAGCTAGAAGTAAAAAGTTGACATTGACATCATTATATTTCTTTTCTTTTTTTAAAGAAATTTCCAAAAGTGTTATGCATAGTCGCAAATCTCTTTGGTTTTCACATGTGAGTTAAGTGTATCAAATGCACGTATTTTGAATAAATTTTTGATTATCAATGCTACTACAAAAATTTTCAGCACCTTTAAGTACAACAACCTTGAGCACTGACTCCGTATACTATCAAATCTACTGGAGAAGTCCATCCTTATAATTCTGCCTTTCTAGAAACAGTATTGTGGATAAAAACTGTTTTAGTTAAAACTCTCCCGATGAAAAGACAAGCAGCGTTAAAATTAAAATTGTATGAGATTGCAGTTTATGATAGAGACTGAGTAGGCTAACAATGGTCATTCGCATTAATTGGGACAGATAACCTAGTAGCTTTTCGGTCCAAGATCTACTCACCTCAGAAGTACCACTGTATAGCAAAGAGCAGGAAAGACCCCAAAGATACTGATACTGGGTCCACGAGCTAGAGTCTGATATCAGCAGACCATCACATCATAACAAGAGATTCACTAGTTCAGAGAGACAAAATAAAAACAAGGGCATGTGCTTTGTTTCATGTCAGAACTCTTATGTTTAGGCTACCTGGTGGAAGGCTCTGCCCACACTGATGATGAGTTTTCTTCCCTCAGTTAGTTCTTATTGGGAAGAGCCTGACAAACAAATCTAGAGGTAGGTGACCTAGGTGATTCTAAAACCAGTCAAGTCAACAGCTAAGCCCAGTCATGGCAAAAGATAGGAACTAAGATCTGCTTTAATACTGGAGCCACAGCTGCAAAATGAGGTACACACAGAGACAGCCCATTGTCTAAAATGTGCTATATTTCTGGGCTTCAGCATTTAGTAGAATTGAAGTGGTAAATACATTTTTAATCTTATGATGTTCCTTTCAAATTTACACTGATAATCATAATTTGATGAGCATTTTAAAGTCCTGTCATACTAACAGTAGATTACAGTTAAAACGCAGATCAAGAACAAACTTCCTCTACAAAAGATTATGACTAAGTTATTGACAAAAAAATTCAGAACCAAAATTCATTAAAAAGTAAGGCAACTGCAAAATGATAAAGGATCAACATTCAAGGAATCATGACCATCCCAACTACGTTATTCTTAAATATAATATGTAGGGAACCAATAACGGAGCCAGGGAAAAAACAGACAAATCCATTATTGAATGAAGGCTTTACCACCCTCTCTCCAGTAATTGACAGTTGAAGTAGGCAGATAATCAGTAATACCAAGCGTTGACCTAAACAGTACCATCAATCAAAGTAACAGCATCGACATTTGTACAGTACTCCATTCCAGGAATAGGATTCACTCTCATCTCAGTCTCCTGTGGAACATTCTAGACAGACTGCATCCTGAATCTCAAAGCATACATGAAATGGTGCAAAATAGTAGAGCCCTACAACTTACATTCTGAGATCACAAAGGGATTAAACTACAAACTACAACATAAAGATTGTTGGTATACCTAAAATATTTGGAATACTTCTATCACATTTTAAGAAAAAATCAGTAAATCTACTTTAATTAAAAATATTTTTATCAATTTTGGGGGATAAAATAAAAGTATATTTTATACATAAAAATAAGGGGTTTACTGGGAACTTTAGAAATAATAGAAAATCAATACTAATTATCTAGATCCTTACTATAGGAAACTAAAACTGTTGAGCAAGTTAAATTAAATAATAGCAATTAAAATAAATATAAATAGAATTAAATATAAGGAAACAATAGAGGCAGTAAAATCAAAAGCTAGCATTTTAAAATACAGATACTAAACAAAAAATATGATAAATTTCTGCCAAAACTAAGAAATCATAGAGGGAAAGCCTTGGCATTATCAGAAATAAAAGAAATATATTCATTGCTGAACCCACGAGGGAAGTAATTAAAAATATTATTGAAATCTCTGTGCTTACAGATTTTATAATTCACTGAAAAATGACAAGTTTCTTGGAAAATATGAAACCAAGATTCAGACACTGAGAAAGAGCAACTATGAACAGACTGACTTCAGTAAAGTGAGTAGGGCAAAACTGAACATTAAAAAACAAGAAAATAAAGGCCACTGAATTCCCTATAAATTCTAAACAGTGTTTAAGGAATTAATTAAAATTGTAATGCCATTTAGTCAGTAAGAAGCCTAAAAAATTCCTTTAGTTCAGCCTAAGTGGTCAGCATCATAAAAATGTACATCAACAGAAAATCATATATTATAATATCTCAATGACAGTGATCCAATAAGCCCTAGCAAGATGAAAGCAAATCAAATGTATTAATACATCAGAAATGTTTAGACAACTATTGAGTGCATTGTGTTCCAAATGTGCAAAGCAGGTACAACATTGAAAAGACTATTATTAGTCTATCACATCAAAACAACAAAACTCGAATAGGCATCGCAGACATAACAGTTCTCAGAAAAGGAATATAGTAGAACCTTTCCCTCTTGGTAAACTAATCTTCATAATACTGTTGTCTTAGTTAGGGTTTACTGCAGTGAAGAGACACCATGACCAAGGCAACTCTTATAAAGGACAACATTTAATTGAGTCTGGCTTACAGGTTCAGAGATTCAATCCTTTATCATCAAGGCAGGAACATGGCAGCATCCAGGCAGGGACAGTGCAGGAGGAGCTGAGAGTTCTACATCTTGTTCCAAAGGCAAAAAGGAGAAGACTGGCTTCCAGGAAGCTAGAATGAGGGTCTTAAAGCCCTAGCCCGAAACACACACTTCCTCCAACAAAGCCACGCCCTACTACAAGGCCACACCTCCTATTAGAGCCACCCCCTGGGCCAAGCATATACAAACCATCACAACTATGGATGACATCACAGCTCTAGGAAGAGTCTTGATGCTTTCCTGTAAGAAAGAAACAAAGCAAGAGCCTGTTTCCTCCTTACTCCTTTTCAAACATGGATTCTGTGAGGGGTTGTAGTAGCTTGCTTTTCTGTTTCCGTGGTAAACACTAAGCAAAGCAAATTGTGGGTAGGATGGGATTTATTTGTTGTATACAATCTGGACCAATGTATTTTGCACTCAAATATCTATCATCAAGAGAAACAAGGCAGAATCTCAAAGCAGGAACTAAAACAGAGGCCTGGAGGAGACCGATGCTGATTGGCTGGTTCCTCATCGATTGCTCAGCCTGGTTTTATGCACAACACAGGAACATCTACCCACTGTGAATATTTTAAAGCACAGATAGTATCACATCAACCAAAAAAATTAAAAATATACACCACTCTTTGTCACAGGCCTGAGTGTGGTTTTAACTGTAGAGGTCTGAGTCCCATTCCCCAGCACTGACAGAATTAAAAAATATTAAAATAAAACATGAAAAATGCTTATTGAAAGCTTAGTGTGTGAATGGGGCAGTGGAAGATACCTCTGGGATGTCAACTGTAATTTAGACGTTTATTTTAGTCTCACCTTCTCCTTAAATCAGCTGAAAAAAATTACAGTCCAGAAAATGCCCATTCCCAAAATCCATGGATCAAATTTTCATAAGCTGATGATGACTGAACATCCTCAGTATCATAAACACACAGTCTTTCCTCATGTGACCAGCATGTGGGTCAGACTTCTTTTTCCTCTTCCTCTTGCTCTTCTCCTCCTCATCCTTCTCTTCTTCTTCTTCTTTATTCTTCCTGCCTTCCCTCCCTCCCTCCCACCTCCCTCCCTCCCTCCCTCCCTCCCTCTCTTCCTTCCTTCCTTCCTTCCTTCCTTCCTTCCTTCCTTCCTTCCTAGTAAACCAAAGTGACTTATCTAAACTCAGAGAAACATTTTTAAAGAGGAAGAACTGAATTTGACTGCCATTGGCATTTTTAATATGCCCTCCAGAAGGACCGTGGATTGTCTCAGTGAAACTGATTTTAGTGGAGTTATGAGGATAGCCAGGCAGGGTAAAACATTCTCCTGAGAAGGAAGTTAATCCCATTATTTTATATTTATTTTTATCATAAACACTAAAGGCAAATCAGAAAATCTCTCATAATGGTGTTTCCCAACTTACAAGGTAATACTAAAAATATTTCTCACCAAAATATTCACTATGGCCTAGGAGACTCTGGTTTGCTAAAGTCTGAGTGAAAGTCAGGAAATTTTCTGTATTTGTAGATTTTTGTAGTACTGATGCATTTTAAAAGAAAATCTAACAAGTATGGCATAGCCCCTCATTTTTCAACTCCTCTAAGGAGAGCTAATAGAAAATTAGTCATAGAATTATCAATGAGTTAGGAACTACCTACTTGTTTATAAGTTTTAAAAAGTTGGGTAGAGTCTTGCAGCCAAAATAAAGATTTTCCTTTCTTTTGGGCATGACCATTCTGAAAAACATTTTAGGCTAATCCAAGTAAAGTAAGGGAAAAATCCCTCGGGTATTTTGAGATATTTCCAAAGAGATAGGAAGAAAATGAAATCCTTTCACCTTCAGTAGGTTTTCTTTGCTCTTACTACTACAAAATACAATATAGAAACATTATAGATAATCCAGAAGTTGGTAGGAATAAAATAAAGACCATCTCTAGTCATTTAATTTCTTTAGAAAGCATTATTAACATGCCAGCATAGAGAGTTGAGGGAGCAGCACATAGTAACCTCCTTACCAAACTATTCAAATTATTTTTTTAATTAATTTTTGATACTTCATTTACTTTTCAAATGTTTTCCCCTTTCCAGATCTCCCCTTTGGAACCTTCCTATCCCCTCCCCCCTATCCATGCCTCTATGGGGGTATTCCCCACCCACCCACCCATCTACTCCCATCTTGCATCTTTGGCATTCCACTATACTGGGGAATCTAACACCCTAAGGCCCAAGGGCCTCTCCTCCCCCTGATGGTCAACAAGTCCCTTCTCTGCCACATATGTGGCCAGCACCACGGGTCCCTTCATGTGTACTCTTTGGTTGGTGGTCCAGTCTCCGGGAGCACTGTGGGGTCAGGCCAGTTGACACTGTTGCTCCCTCCATGGGGCTGCAAACTCCCTCAGCTCCTTCAGTCCCTTCTCCAACTCCTCCATCTGGGACTTCACAGTTAGTCCAACGGTTCCAATAAAGTGAATCTTGGGTATTCCGAACATTTGGGCTAATGTCACTTATCATTGAGTACATACCCTGTTCATTCTTTTGTGACTGAGTTACCGCACTCAGGATGATCTTTTCAAGTTCCATCCATATGCCTGTGAAGTTCATGAAGTCACTGTTTTTAATAGCTGAGTAGTATTCCATTGTGTAAATGTACCACATTTTCTGTATCCATTCCTCTGGTGAGGGATATCTGGGTTGTTTCCAGCTTCTGGCTATTATAAATAAGGCTTCTATGAACATAGTGGAGCCTGTGTCTTTTTTACATGATGGACCATCTTCTAGGTATATGCCCAGGAGTGGTATAACTGGGTCCATTTTTCTAAGGATCTGCCAAACTGATTTGCAGAGTGGTTGTATCAGCTTGCAATCTCACCAGCAATGGAGGAGTGTTCATCTTTCTCCACTTTCTCACCAGGATCTGCTGTCACCTGAGTTTTTGATCTTAGCCATTCTGACTGGTGTGAGGTAGAATCTCAGGGTTGTTTTGATTTGCATTTCCCTGATGATAAAGGATCTTGAACATTTCTTTAGGTGTTTCTCAGCCATTTGAGTTTCCTCAGTTGAGAATTCTCTGTTTAGCTCTGTTCCCCATTTTTTAATAGGGTTATTTGGTTTTCTGGAGTCTAACTTCTTGAGTTCTTTGTATATATTGGATATTAGTCCTCTATCAGATATAGGATTGGTAAAGATCTTTTCCCAATCTGTTGGTTTCCGTTTTGTCCTATTTACAGTGTCCTTTGCCTTACAGAAGCTTTGTAATTTTATGAGGTCCCATCCATTGATTCTTGATCTTAGAGCACAAGCCATTGGTGTTCTGTTCAGGAACTTTTCCCCTGCGCCCATGTGTTCGAGACTTTTGCCCACTTTCTCTTCTATTAGATTCAGTGTATCTGGTTTTATGTGAAGGCCCTTGATCCACTTGGACTTGAGCTTTGTACAGGGAGATAGAAATGGATCAATTTGCATTCTTCTACATGTAGACCTCCAGTTGAACCAGCACTATATTGTTGAAAATGCTCTTTTTTTTTCAATTGGATGTTTTTAGCTCCTCTGTCAAAAATCAAGTGACCGTAATTGTATGGGTTCATTTCTGAGTCTTCAATTCTATTCCATTGATCTACCTGCCTTTGACTGTACCAATACCATGCAGTTTTTATCACTACTACCCTGTACAGCTTGAGGTCAGGGATGTTGATTTGCACAGAAGTTGAGAGTAGGTTTTGTTGTTGAGAGTAGGTTTTGCTAGCCTGGCTCTTTTGCTATTACAAATGAATTTGAGAATTGCTCTTTCTCAGTCTATGAAGAATTGAATTGGAATTTTGATGGGGATTGCATTGAATCTGTAGATTGCTTTTGGCAGGATGGCCATTTTAACTATATTAATCCTGCCAATCCACAAGCATGGGAAATCTTTCTATCTTCTGAGGTCTTCTTTGATTTCTTTCTTCAGAGACTTGAAGTTCTTGTTATACAGATCTTTCACTTGTTTGGTTAGAGTCACACCAAGATAATTTATATAGTTTGTGACAGTTGTGAAAGGTGTCATTTCCCTAATTTCTTTCTCAGCCTGTTTATCCTTCGAGCATAGGAAGGCTACTGATTTCTTTTATAGTTTATTTTATATCTGGCCAATTTGCTGAAGTTGTTTATCAGCTGTAGCAGTTTTCTGGTGAAGTTTTTCAGCTCACTTAGGTATATGATCATATCATCTGCAAATATTTTTATTTCTTCCTTTACAATTTGTATTCATTTGACTTCCCTTTGTTGTCTAATTACTCTAGCTAGAACTTCAACAACAACTATATTGAATAGGTAGGGAGAGAGAAGGCAGCCTTCTCTAGTCCCTGATTTTAGAGGGATTGTTTCAAGTTTCATTTAGTTTGATGTTGGCTACTGGTCTACTGCATATTGCTTTTACTATGATTAGGTATGGGCCTTGAATTCTTGATCTTTCCAAGACTTTTGTCACGAAGGAATTTTGAATTTTGTCAGATGCTTTCTCAGCATCTAATAAAATGACCATGTGTATTTTTTCTTTGAGTTTGTTTATGTAGTGAATTACATTGATGGATTTTTGGATATTGAACCATCTCTGCACCCTTTGGATAAAGCCTACCTGATCGAGGTGAATGATCGTTGTGATGTGTTCTTGGATTCAGTTTTCGAGGATTTTATTGTGTATTTTTGCATTGATATTCATAAGGGAAATTGGCCTGAAGTTTCTTTCTTTGTTGGGTCTTTGTGTGGTTTTGGCATCAGTGTAACTGTAGCCTCATAGAATGAATTGCATAGTGTTCCATCTGTTTCTATTTTGTGGAATAAACTGAAGAGTATTGGTATTAGGTCTTATTTGAAGGTCTGATAGAATTCTGCACTGAACCCATCTGGTCCTGGCTTTTTTTGGTTCAGAGACTTTTAATGACTGCTTCTATTTCTTTAGAGGTTATGGGACTGTTTAGATGGTTTATCTGCTCCTGATTTAACTTTTGTATTTGGCATCTGTCTAGAAAATTGTCCAGTTCATCCAGATTTTCCTATTTTGTTGAGTATATACTTTTGTAGTAGGATCTGATGATTTTTATAATTTCCTCAGAATCTGTTGTTATATCTCTCTTTTCATTTCTAATTTTGTTAATTTGGATACTGTCTCTGTGCCCTCTGGTTAGTCTGACTAAGGGTTTATCTATCTTGTTGATTTTCTCAAATAACCAGCTCCTGAATTTGTTGATTCTTTGTATAGTTCTTTTTGTTTCTACTTGATTTCAGCCATTAATTTGATTATTTTCTGCCTTCTACTCCTCTTGGGTAGCTTCTTTTTTTCTAGAGCTTTTAGGTGTGCTGCTAAGCTGCTAGTATATGCTATCTCCAGTTTCTTTTTGGAGGCATTCAGAGCTATGAGTTTTCCTCATAACACTGCTTTCATTGTGTCCCATAGGTTTGGGTTGGTTATACTTTCATTTTCATTAAATTCTAGGATGTCTTTAATTTCTTTCTTTATTTCTTCCTTGACCAAGTTATAATTGAGTACAGCCTTGTTCATCTTCCATATGTATGTGGGCTTTCTGTTGTTGTTGTTGCTATTGAAGACCAGCCTTAATCCGTAGTGATCTGATAGGAGGCATGGGATTATTTCAATCTTCTTATATCTGTTGAGGTTTGTTTTGTCACCAATTATATGATCAATTTTGGAGAAGGTACCGTGAGTTTCTGAGAAAAAGGTATATTTTTTTTATTTAGGATGAAAGGTTCTATAGATATCTGTTAAACCCATTTGGTTCATAGCATCTGTTAGTTTCACTGTGTTTCTGTTTAGTTTGTGTTTCCAAGATCTGTCCATTGATGATAGTGGGGTGTTGAAGTCTCCCACTATTATTGTGTGAGGTGCAATGTGTGCTTTGAGCTTTAGTAAGTTTCTTTTTTGAATGTGGGTGCCTTTCTTTTGGGGCATAGATGTTCAGAATTGAGAGTTCTTCTTGGTAGAGTTTTCCTTTGATGAGTATGAAGTGTCCTTCCTTATCTTTTTTGATGATTTTTGGATGAAAGTCAATTTTATCCGATACTAGAATGGCTACTCCAGCCTGTTTCTTGGGGCCATTTGCCTGGAAAATTGTTTTCCAGCCGTTTACTCTGAGGTAGAGTTTGTCTTTAACACAGAGGTGCATATCCTGAATGAAGCAAAATGCTGGGTCCTGCTTATGGATCCAGTCTGTCAGTCTATGTCTTTTTATTGGAAAATTGAGTCCATTGATGTTAAGAGATATTAAGGAATAGTGATTGTTGCTTTGTGTATTTTTGATGTTATTTTTATGTTTGTGTGGCTATCTTCTTTTGAGTTTGTTGAAAGATCATTTTCTTGCTTTTTCTAGGGTATAGTTTCCCTCCTTGAGTTGGCATTTTCCATCTATTATACTTTGTAGGACTGGGTTTGTGAAAACATATTGTGTAAATTTGGTTTTGTCATAGAAAAAAACATATATGGTAATTGAGAGTTTTGCTGGATATAGCAGCCTGGGCTGGCTTTTGTGTTCTCTTAGGGTTTGTATGACATCTGCTCAGGATCTTCTAGCTTTCATAGTCTCTTGTGAGAAGTCTGGTGTAATTCTGATAGGTCTGCCTTTATATGTTACTTGACTTTTTCCCCTTACTGCTTTTAATATTCTTTCCTTGTTTTGTGTATTTAATGTTTTGAGTATAATGTGATGGGAGGAATTTCTTTTCTGGTCCAATCTATTTGGAGTTCATTAGGCTTCTTTTATGTTTATATTCATCTCTTTATTTTAGGGAAGTTTTCTTCTATAATTTTGTTGAAGATATTTACTGGTCCTTTAAGTTGGGAATCTTCACTCTCTTCTATACCTATTATTCTTAGGTTCTGCCTTCTTAATGTGTACTGGATTTCCTGGATGTTTTGGGTTAAGAGCTTTTGGCATTTTGTGTTTTCTTTGACTGTTATGTCAATATTTTCTATGGTATCTTCCTCACCTGACATTCTCTCTTCTATCTCGTGTATTGATCTCTGTTGGTGATGCTTGCATCTATGACTCCTGATCTCTTTCCTAGGTTTTCTATCTCCAGGGTTGTCTCCCTTTGTGATTTCTTTATTGTTTCTATTTCCGTTTTTAGATCTGGATGGTTTTGTTCATTTCCTTCATCTATTTGATTGTGTTTTCCTGTAATTCTTTAAAGGATTTTTGTTTCCTTTTTAAGGGCTTCTAGTTGTTTACCTGTGTTCTCTTGTATTTCTTTAAGGGAGTTAGTTATTTCCTTCTTAAAGTCTTCTATCATCATCATGAGATATGATTTTTAAATCTGAGTCTTGCTTTTCTGGTGTGTTGGTAGGAGAACTGGGTTTTGATGATGCCAAGTAGCCTTGGTTTCTGTTCCTTATGTTCTTGCCCTTGCCTTTAGCCATCTGTTTATCTCTGGTTTTAGCTGGTCTTGCTCTCTCTGACTATGGCTTGTCCCTCCAGCAAGCCTTTTTGTCAGTACTCCTTGGAGATCAGTTTTCTCTGAGAGAAATTTGGGGTTGGAGAGCTGTGGTACAGGGTCAGCTCTGGGGTACAGACAGAAACCAGAAGTATTCTGTCCCAAGCTGTTCCTTGGTTCCTGTGTCCTGATGGCTCTGCAAGGGTCTCTCTTGATCCAGGAATTTGAACAGAGGTTGTGGTCTTGCCTGTTCTCGATGGTATATGGGACCTGGGATACCAGCTCTCTTCTAGCACTATTTGAGTATGGAGCCTTGTGTCACAGGATCAGCTCTCTGGCTGCGGAAAGAAACCAGAAGACCACTCCTCAGTCCCTGTGTCCTGGGGATTCCAGGTAGGTCCCTCTGAGCATTACATATTTGTCCACACTCCTGGAAGTCTAGCTTTCTCCAGGCACTATTTGGTTATGGAGCCCTGGTGGCCCAGACAGAGGTCTCCTACCACAGATTCAAATTATTACTTTACATCAATAATTAATAATTATCTCACTACTGAATTATTCAATTAAAAATTATTTTCTGTTGATGACTTTGATTTCTTTCACCTCAGAGCTTGGTGACCATGGGCCATACTGACTTTGATTTTTCTATTCTTTCAAGCACGACCAATATATTGAGCTACAGTGTGATTCTTAGAAAAATGAGGTTACACCAGGAACCTTAAAAATGGTCACTATGATATTAAGTGTTCTAGCCTATTCTGGGCTCTTATAACAGAGTCTGGCACCGAGAACCACTCAAAGCATCAGCTGCTACGGTCATCACCAGGGACCATACGTGCCCATTGAGAAAATTATGAATTGATATAATATATATATATATATATATATATATATATATATATAATAACAAAATTGTGGAAGTCAGCAAAATTTGGGTTGTTTTTTTTTTTAATGATCTTTAAAAATAAATCCTTAAAAGGTCAAATACTTAATTTTTAAGTGAATGCTGCCAACACATCACTGTGTAGGAGGATGCATACATGATTTCACCCTTGGAGGATAAGAGGAAAAGAATGAGGCCTTTCTTTACAGTGCTCTTTAGAGATGTAAGAATAAAAGTTGTCATCGATTAAATCTTGCATCTCAGGCTAGCATGAATTCTATGTGATCATAGCTTTGCATCTTCTGATTATTAATGAGATCATGTGACCCTTCTTCCAGGCGGTGCTGAGTTTAGCTTAATCATTTTGTGTTCTGTGGTACATGCCTCTCTCCATGTTTTGATACAGTTCCTATTCAGAAATCTTTTGTAATTTCCCTTAATGAATGCATTTTATAAAAACAGAGGATACGGTGATTCTTTGAAAATCACAAGACCATGAATGGCTTGCCTTTAATCTTTTGTTTCCAATCATGGAGTGATCAAAGATGTTTTTATTTAAAGCAGGCCATTTAACACACTAAACAACCAGGTACAGTTTCTATTGCCTTTAGCTCTGACTCATGCTTACATTTAAATTAATAAGTGTGTCTAGGAATAGAATGTGGAGTACTCACATCGTAATCCCCTTTAGCTACTCTTAGAATCTCATGAAACCCTCTTTCTTTTATCAAGAAAAGGGATATTGGAAAGGAAATAAATACCTTTGTAATGGTCTTTTGCCTTTTAAAAGTCTATTTGTATTTTCTGCTTTTTTGTTAAAAGCAAACACTTTTATTCCATGAACTGTTTGCAGACCAGAAACATTTTTTATGATATGACATATGACTTTGATTTAATACTCATACTGACTTCCTTCGAAATAATTTAGAAAAACAATATGCAAAATTGCACCTCACCTCCATTCTCTCGCTTCCTGCTTTGCACGCTCCTCTCATTCCCCCCTTGGTTTTTACTTGCTCCTTTTCCATACTCCATACTTTGGAGAATAGCACTGCCTAAACCACAGAGCCACTGCTGGAGCAGAAGGGATCAGGTGCAGTCTGACAAGAGTACTGTAGGAGTTTCAGACAGATGAAGGAGATAAGGGCTGGAACATTTTCAGAGATGACAGTAAGCACAGAGAGGATAATTTGCTTGGAAAGGTGGCCCTCTGTGTCTGTATCCAGCCAACCACACAATGGAAATGTTCTAAAAGGTTTATATGTGTGTCAAACAGGTGGAGACATGCCCTTCTTGTCTTGCATGCAGTGGAACTTAACACCAACCAGGCAGCATTTTTATATTAAGCATTTTGATTCTACTAGAGATGGTTTGAAGTGTATAGGATGAAACTATTTTATACGAGGGCAGGAACATCTGTTTTATTTTTTAAATTGTGTTCCCAGATTCATCATTCTCAGGAAAAGAGAGAGAGGAAAGATCTCTCTCACACACACACACACACACACAGAGAGAGAGAGAGAGAGAGAGAGAGAGAGAGAGAGAGAGAGAACTACCTTACTTTCATCTTGCACAAGCTTTCTTGTTAAATGAAGCACTCACTGATGATTTATAACATCTTTTATCTTGGTATATTTTCTATTCAGCCACTTCCATTTGAAATGTAAAATAATAGTAATCTGTGAACCATATTGATCTGCATGGAAGAGGGTCAGCATCTGAGTAGTGATGCTATGCGACCTCCCAAGAAGTCATACCCAAAGCTACACGTCTCTGGGTCAAAAATCACAATTGTCACAGGCAGGGAAAGGATCATGTTTTTCTTTCAAAATGTAAAACATTGCAGTTGATATGTGTGTTCCTGTTTCTGGAGATATCCCAAAGGGACCCATCAACAAACTCGGCTGGGACTCTAGAACATAACCACTTTCTCACAGCAAAATAGACTAAGCCACCAGGGGAAGCCACCAACACTGGTATGCCTTGGCAGTTGCTGCTCTTTTTCACTCATGCTCAGGTTCCTTTGCTAGCAGGCTCATTAGGCTCACTTTAGATTGTGGTAGATGCTCACATAGCCTGTACTTTCTTACAGATAAGAATAAGCTAAATCAGTGCTGAGCACTATCTGAGAGATCTATTGACAGGACTCCAAGTTTAAAAATGGAGCATCTACAGAGAAAAAGGAAGACATCTTCAGCTTCAAAAATGCTAAACAGCCCTCCTTCGACTAAAATGATACATTTATATATTTCATTTTATACTATGCAATAATATATTTTCTATGAGCAACTACATATTTCATTAAATATGTTATTAGTTGGTACATTGCTAGCAAAAGTTCTCTTTCAGAAAGAAATCATTGCTAACTTGGTGGAAATAAATCTAGATTTATTTTGTATTCTACAACAGATCTCCCCTATTATGGTTTCTAGTGAAATCTATGCGTACTAGGGCAAAAAAAGATAAGTATCATGGAGAGAAATGACAAACACTTTGTAGGAAACACAGCCTCATGTTGCTTCAGAGTCATGCCATCTTCTTTGGGGTCATTAAAATCTCAGAAGGCTTAGTCTGTCCTAGCTGCTCAGACAGAATTTCCTGGACAAAAATCACAGATTCTTGGGAGTAAAGTTTTTCTCATCATAAACTCATTAGGATAAGAGAATAAATAATGGTCCTGCAGAAATGAGGATACTGTTAAATAAGCGTTTGTGAAGTTGGTAAAATCTACATCAGAATAAAGAGGAGCCCTTAGTATTGAATAAATTTGGATAAGTAGTTTTAGGCATACAGTTGTCCGTTAGGATATGGAGGAATGCTAGAGAATGAACTTGAAGATTCTAAGAGTATTGGATGAATGAGTGTGAATAGGACCTGGTCTTGTGCTGCAGGCAGGTTTCCACACGATCCACTGAGAACAAGTAACCATTTGCTAGTTTCTAACATAACACAGAAATATCTGTTAAACAACATAGAGTGTCCAAGGCAGTGATGATGACAATGATGATGATGATGATGACGACAATGACAATGATGATAATAGATTATTACATTTTATTTATTAGTATAATTTTGTCTATGTATTTCAGTATACGATGTGGGCAGAGCACATGTGCACGATACTACATGTGTAGAATCAGGGGTCAACCTTGTGGAGTCTGTTTTGTTCTTTCTTTCTGCCCTTGTGAGGTTGCCAGGGCCTTGTGTCACCAAGCTTGTATTGGAAATGTTTATCTTTGTGAGTTAACGCTGATCGTCCCATGAGTTCATCAATGGTAAGAACTGGGAATTTTTACTGGGTAGCCTATAGCTAATGCTCACCAGGGACTTCCTGAAAAGTTAAGACTTTGACCACTGACTTTTTTTTTTTTAATACAAATGTCTGCAAAGAAAGCAAGTGTCTGCAATTTTCAGTTTAGCATTTATGTAATTGTCTATAAAGTAATGACTTAGGAAAGTGTTGTTATTTATAGTGTACATTCTATCCAGTTTCAAATCACACTCAGCATTATAATTAGACTCCACTTGGTTAGTCTCTTTCCCATGTTCTTACATATAGCAATTTGAATTCACCAACTTATCATTTCAAGATATACATTAGGACTCAAGTATTTTTAAGTCACAGACATCAAGAGAACTCTATGAAGTGTGGTCTCCAGAACCAATCTGAGGACTGGCTCTGCAATTTACAAGCACACTTAGGGAAAACTTAATTAGCTTATTTATGTACTGTCACACAGTAAGATGGAGAAGACAAATAGCAATATATCATGGAATCGTTAGGAGCATTAAGTGAGTTATGCAGCTATTGTCTAATGGATGATAGTTATGGTCATTTTAATGGTTTCTGTGGAAACCCTGACAGGCAGGTGTTCTAGTGAGGAATATCTCTGACCGAGTATATCCACTTGTATTTGGCACACTGAAGGGAAGAAAAATGGTAATGTTTGGTGGACATAATGAAATAAAATTATACTTAATGCTATTAAGACATGTAAAATCTTTATTCTTGACATGAAAAAATGACTTCTTTCAACTCTTTTTCCAATTCATTTCCTACTTTGAGCTAAAATTTGAGATACTAATATATTTTCAGCCCCTTAAATATAGCAGCAATGCCATTGTAGTGCATGAGACCCTGGTAGACATCAGAGGAAACTTAAAGCTGTCATTTAACAAACCTACTTTCATGGTAGGAAAACAGAGGTTCCAAGAGATATGTAAAAGTGTCTGGTGTGAAGCCTTGCCTTGGGTCAGGATACATACAAGGATCTAAAGAAAAGATAGCATTACATATACTGTTACTCCATACTTTCTTCTCACTATTCTCTCTCGTATTTTTCCACATCCCCACTGTTACAAACACCTGTACAGAATCATTATATATATATAATGATATATATATATAGATATATATATATATATATATATATATATATATAATTAAGCATTTCATTGGCTTTGATTCATATAATCACACAAATGCAATTTTGATACAATGGCCATTGTTACTCACATTAATAATAGAATATGAATTTTGGATTTGAGTATAAATCTAAATTTTAGGGACATGATATTTTGTTGATCTACATCATGTTGATTATTAGCATTTACAAACACGCTTCATTCAGTCAAGAAATAAAAATAATAGACTTTAGCTTTTTAACCTATTGAAGCTAATTCATAAAAGCCAACAGGAAGCCCCAATCACACTGAGTTGGCACTGTACATTAATCTCAGTTAGAATGGCTTTACATAGTGTACTGAATATGTTCATTGGGTACAATAAAAAAAATATTTATATTTGAACTATGACATCACCATGTGAAAACATACCCAATGAAGAGCATAATTGTGTACAGTTTTTCAGCTGCACATACCTAGCCATCCATCAAGATTTCATGATAAACTAATTTGTTGCTCCTTATTCAGGCTTATTGGTATCCATGTTGTTTCTTTACTAATTGAATGCATCCTGCTTCTGCTTCCGTACCCAGACTTTCTTAGAAAGGCATATGTACAGCAGCAGCATGTCCTTGCCTTCCACCCAGACATCTATGCTTCCTTTCTACAGTGGAAAGAAGAGGAGCAATGCAGAGACAAGCATTTGCATCTACTACAGAACATCAGGATGGACCTGGAGGAGTGCCTTATAGATCATGTATCTAGCCATACATTTATCATGTTGGTGCTCACAGGTTGAATTAACTTACCCAACTGTCTTCTAATTAAGACTGAGAGGATCATTGGTTGGCTTGCTTGCTTGCTTGTTTTTTTCAGTTTCCTCTCTATATGTTTGCAACAAGAAAAGGGAAAACATTTCCTGAAAGTGCCCTTCAAGGACTTTGCTTTTTTCTACATCAGTCTCTGAAATAGCAAAGCTGACTGTTGAGAAGAGCTTTCCCATCATCCCATGGTTGCTGGAGCTTCTGAAGAGGCAGCTTGGATTTAGAGTCTCAGAGAGGGTAAGCAAAATGCAAACATTTCAGCATCCCAGATCCTAACCCTCTTCTTCTGCCTTTCTCTCTTGCTCCAGGAAATGCTCATTGGCTTGAGGAGACACACTTCCACTTCTACACATCCCCTTCTAGGCAAACCCAATTAAGTTTTGCATCAGATTTACTGTGATTCTTGATTTTTGGCTTCTGTACTTAATATGTGGTGATTTGGTCTGTCTAAACTGAGATCTGCATTCCCTGTGGTACTTTCCTAGAGATAAGCATAACTTAGGCATATATATATCTTAAGGAATGCACCACAATAAATTTAACAAGGTTTGTTTGAATCACAACAGAGAGTTCCAGAGCCTGGCAACATTTCAAACCTAAAACCATTCATAGTCATTTGCTTCACCATATGTTCAGGTAACGCTTATAGCTGGAGGAAAAGAAGTGACAGAAGCAACCTCAGTAGCTGCAGTCAACATTTCCTTTATATGGCCATGGTCTAATCACTATGTGCCTGTAGTTGGCTAAGGGTCTAGTGTTGAAACTACTTCATATTCAACTGTGTATTATAAAATTGTACCTTTTAGGATGTTTTCAAGTTGACATAACATTTTGCATTTGCTATCAATAGATAAATTTGGGCCCAATTTTATTCTATACATGTTTTTTTTTTAAAGACATGCTATACTTAATCACTAAGTACCATAACTATTTAAATATGGTTATATTGATTAAAATGCTTAAAGTCTGCGTTTTACCTAAAGTACTTAAGGACTTCACTAAAACGAACTTTTATTTTTTGAAGAATCTGTCTTCTTGGATTCATTTACAAGTGTAGTGCTTTGAATAAGACTGACCCTAAATATAAGTGTTTGAATGTTTAGCTCACAGGGAGTAGCAACATTAAGAGGTAGGCGCGTTGGATTAAGTGCGTCACTGTGGGAGATTAAGCCCAGGCTCAGTGCGGTTCACAGTCTCCTGCTGCTGCCTGCAGATCCATCCTACGTTGAACTCTCAGCTCCTTCTTCAGCACTGTCTGCCTATATGATGAAATGCTTCCCATCATGATGATAATGGACCAAACCTCTAAAACTGTAAGCCAGCCCCAATGAAATGTTTTCCTTTATAAGGGTTGCTGTGGTCATGGTGTCTCTTCACAGCAATAGAAACACTAACCAAGACAATGAGAAGGTTCCATTAGCAATAAAATATGGCATTTCTTTTCTCACATTTCTCAAGGCTAATGATATCCAAGATCAGGGCTCCAGTGCAGTTGGGTTCTAGTGGGGATTCTGAGGGGACACAGTTGACTTCATAGCAGAAATGTAAAACTATTGGTAGAGTTCACAGTACAGACATACAGATGGTCCAAAACCAAAGACCTAATCTAAGCTTGCAAAATCATAGCCTTCTTCATAACTTAAAAATTACATCAAAGTAAATCTTCTGTGTAACTCAGAGTTATAACTTAAATAATAACACTTGATGGATAACACTTTCAAAGGAATTTCATTAGGAAATACAAAGAAAATAAGGACACTAAAGGAAATTTAAGGTCTGGCATCTGCAGAGAACATTAGATACACCAACTCTCAGCCTGATGAACTTCACACGGAAGATTTGCCTCTCCCCTTGCTTCTGCTTTACACATCATGTCTACCTTTCAGCAGCAGCAACAATTACTACAAAGTATGACACATGGTAAGATAACACTACAGTCTAAGGTGGCAAAGGAAAGGTCAGAACTAGACTCTCATGTGGATGTGGAGATGCTGAGACCAGGAACTCCAAATATGTTTAAATTGTTAACAAGTCTAAAAGAGAAAGTCGATCATATGCAAGAAAACATTGGTAATGTCTTCAAGGGGATGGAAACAATAAAATCAAAATAAAATGCTAACAGTAAAAACACAAGGTATTTTTGATGGATCCATTGCTGGAACAGCTTTAAATGTATATTTCAAAGACTCAAGCAACTGTTCAAAGAAAGGTTTAATCTATACAATATCTGAGGAAAGAAGTAAAATGCTCTATAAAATGGCGAAGACAAAAAAAAAAGAGTAGAAAACAAAACAAACCTACCCTGAGGGAAAACAAAGAGTAAGGAGAAAAAGAAAGCTACTGTCAATCCGTATGTTCCAATTACCACTATAAATGTGAATGGTTTAAAAACACCAACTAAAGTGCAGAGAATGTCCATTAAGAAGTATCCAGGGATATCATAAAACTATAGGTAAAGAAAGGGAAGTTAAGAGTGAGAGGCTGAGACAGGTATACATGATAACAAAATCAAAATAGAGTTGAGGTGTCTCTCTTAATTTAAAAGACAACTGAGAGAGACTGAGCCAAAAACAAAAAGATCCAGGTTAACAGGAGCATTGTGTAGTGACAGACTGTCCCAAACTGCAAGAGTTCAAGAGCACAATTGCAAGAACATCAGAATGCATATGAAAGAAAGGCAGAGAGTAAAGGAGAAGGGAGGAAGGAGGGAGGAAAGGAAGGAAGACAGGGAAAAAAGAAGAAGAAAAAGACAACAGAAAGAACCTGATCTGGCAGAGTGGATGTGCCTGTGATCTAACAGTTTAGGGAAGCAGAGGAACAATCAGGAGTTTGGGTCCAGCCTGTGTATAGCAACACTCTCAAGAGCTGGAAATGGCAAACATCAACAAAATGCTTGCCTATGTTGCCAGCACTGCCAGTGTAGAAAGAAATACCCAATAGTATAATCAAGGAAAATGAACAGAGTTACAATTACACATAAATAGTTCAAGATAAATCCCTTAATACTAACTGTCAGGTCCAATAAATCAAGGATCTAGTCAACCAGAGCGGGGCTGTCATGCTTCACCATGTGACACCTGTAGAAACCAACATGAGGATTCAGCCCCTATCTAGCTTGAGGTGTGTTATATGCTTGATGTAAAACACACCTTAAACAGAATTACACTTGAAATCAAGACCACAAATACAGTTAGAAAAGTAAGAACATTTGGAAAGTATACAACACTACTAAAAAACACAATCAATAAAATTTCTCCTGAGAAATTTCAAAGTCCTTTAGACTACATGAAAATGAAAGAACAACTTACCAGAATGGGCAAAAATGACACAAAGCAGTGCTTGGAATTTTCAAAATATTAAATGTGTATGTTAGAAAACATGAAAGATATAAACATGAGTAAATCAAGATTCAGGAGTACATTAAATCTAACATAAGCAAATTTCATTGTGCCATTTTTTTAACAGCAAAGTAATACTCCATTATATAAATGTACTACTTTGTAAAAATCCATTCTTCAGTTGAGGGACAACTGGTTTGTTTGCAGTTACTGAGTATTAGGAATAAAGCTGGTATGGACATAGCTGAGTAAGTACCCTTCTAGAAGGGTGGAGTATCTTTTAGGCATTTGCCCAGGGTTGGTAAGACTGGGTCTTGAGTCAATTACCAATCTTCTGAGAAACTACCATATTAATTTCCAAAGTGGCTATACAAATTTGCACTGCCACCAAGAATGGAGGAGTGCTCACCTTGCCCCACATCTCTACCAGCATGAGCATGCCTGTGTACTCAGCCATTCTGACAGATTTAACATGGAATCACAAAGTTCTTTTGATTTGCATTTCTCTGATGGCGAAGGCTGTTGGACCTTTCTTTAAGTGCCTCTCAGCCATTTAAGGTTCCTCTGTTGAGGACTCTCTGTTTAGATCTGTAACCTCTTTTTTTTAACTGGAAGAACATAGTCAAATTTGGGACTCAAGTGGGCTCACAGAGATCAGAGAGCCTATATGAGTCTGATCTAGGTCCTGTGCATATTCGTTATTGTTGCAGCTCAGTGTTCTTGTCTGATTGTTAACAGTGAGATAGGAATGTCTCCAACTCTTTGACCTGTCTTTGGGACCCTTTTCCTTCTACTGGGTTGCCTTATCCAGGGATGAGTGACTATGTGCCTGGTCTTATTGTAACTTATTATGCTATAATTGGTTGATGTCCATGAAAGTCCTGTTCCTTTCTGATGGGAGGTAATAGATCCAGGGAAAAGGGGAGGTAAGGGAAGAGTCTGGGGGGAGGGGAGAAAGGGGAAAGTGCATTCTGGATATAATATGTGAGAAACAAATAAATAAAAATAAAAATATATTTAATAAAAATATTCAGGAGATACAAAAAATCTAACATAAGCAGAAAATGATTGAAATATAAATCAATGAATTTTTTAAAAAATTAATGCAGAAAATCCCCGAGTTCTACTCCTTAACAAAGAATACTTAAACAAAGCTTAATGTCTCGTCTACTCATTAAAATGGGTGTTGTCCCCAGTTTGATATACAGATCTCACACAATCCAAATACAATCTCAGGCAGAATGTTCTGTACATATCAACCAGTTCCAAAATTTACATGGGAAGACGAGTATCTAAACAGTCAAGAAAATAATGAATAAGCAAAAATCAAATATCGGCATTCTATTCAAGGTCCACTGCAAAGCTGTAACAGGATAACAGTAGTGCAACGAGGACAAAGAAATCCAAAGCACACACCCAGTAAGGACCCCAAGAAGGAAAGGGAGCACAGGGTAAAGAACGCACAACGTTCTCATCCAATGTTGCTCAGGAGGGGATATATGCACACCAAAAATGCAACCTAAACAGAAACATTCCATTACACAAAGTACCTCAAACTGGACAACATGTCCAAGTGTAAAATTAAATATATATATAGATTTTCATATATATTAGTTAATATATATTTATTTTAATATATAAATTGATATTATATATATTCTATAGCATGCGGTATCATGTATTCAATAGCTCCCGTACAGTTCACACACATGACATCAATCCTTCACACACCACATAAATTGACTCTGGAACATCTGTGAAAAGTCTTAAATACCCCTCATGCCCCCTCAGGAGTGAAGATGTCACAGAGCATAAGCAAACACTTTTTTTAAATATCTGGAATCCCTATCAAATTTGCAGCAACTATAAATAGCAATTAATTTACAACCCTAAAACTGGTTTCTTCGATTATGCTCCATATAATTATATATATTTTAAATGCAAATATTTGTTTATAAATATTACTCAAAGAACTAATAAGCTCTTTTAAATACCAAAATATCTCACTTTCTCTAATTATGATAATTTTATAGCTGGATAAATAGCATTGTGATGCCTGCTCCTCCTTTATCCATTGTGATGTCGTCTGCTCCTCCTTTATCCATTGTGATGCACTCAAATGGGAAAATCTGAAAAAAAAGAAAGAAAAGAAAGAAATGAAGTCTGTGGCAGATTTTCAGTGCCTCTGGTTCTGAACACAGAATGCTAAGGAAAACATGTTTTATCATGCAGTGATGGTGTGTAAAATCATGGCGGACACAGGAACCATTAACTTACATAACAAGAGAGACTCATGAGGGTTTATCTACCGTGGGCTTTTCTTTACAGATTTGAGTATCCTGTGATGTCACAGAAAGCCTGTTAATATAAAATAAAATGCAATGATTTCAGGTCCTTACAAGAATGGCACAACTTTTTAACAGTAGTAAGAGGGCTTGAAAGGTTCAGCGTTTATTTCAAAAGATTCCAGAGTAGTACTATTCAGTTACGAGACTAAATGTTTAAACTCTAGAAGCATGTTCTTCCCTGCCTCTCAGACATTACAAACTATGAAGCTCTGTGAGTGAAGCATGCTGGGCCCTGATCTCTTGGAGCTCAAATTCAAGTGGTACAAACAGATGACTGAGGTCATGAAAGTTACCTGAAAGTCTAGAGGGAAACCAGTAAAATATACATAAAATTCTAATTCAATGTTGAGTTTGCAACTAGGAAACCTTCAAGTCATTGTAGGCCACGTACTTCATTCGCACACCTTGTTTCAAGAGCTGTAAAAGGCTTCCTCTGGTCTATTCACAATGTTCTGTCTCCTTCTCTGACCTTGTAGATGATTAACAGAATTTTTAGTTCAAATGCCCCCTTTTGCCAGGAACTTTTTTCTCATCACCGTGGGACACTGTAATGTTTTCTTCTGTTTTCTCTTTGTCAGTGGGTTTTACTATAATTTGCCAGTTCTCACTATTAATGCTTCAGTTTAAAGAGCTTGGACTGCAGCTCCGTGTTGCACTCATGTTTTCATGTATCAGACCTTGGGTTAAATTCTGGACACTCCAAAAAAACAAATCCTCGAATTAAATAGAACTTCCCTAAATAAAATCATCCCTCCTGGTTCCTTCTGAGGCATCAGTGTCAGCCAGGTGGAATCTGTGATCCACATACAAAGGCTGTAACCCACACAAAGTAGATTTTCCTACCCTGCTTTAAGCTCTGGGCAGACCTCACTACCAGCCCCATGTAGGTTCCCTTGGATCCTTGGATGAAAGACACATAGGCACATAAGCTTATTTTTCAACCTGTCTTACTTCAATTGCTGGGCGCTTCTAAGCCTTCCTTGGCTATCTTGCACCTTTCTTTTCACTCCCAGCTCAGAGTGTGTGCACGCTCACACAAACATGCTGCTTACATTTCTTTATGCAACATTGCATTTGTATTTATAAGGCTTGTGAGCTGGAGAGGGCACGGCTGGTAAGAGCTTTTGCTGCTAAAGTATGAAGACATGAGGTTGGAACTCAGTACCCAAGTAAAGCTCAGCATACTCTGTATGTCCATAGCACTTGTGATGTAGAGGCAAGGCACAGGAAGATATCAGGGCTTGATAGCTAACAGCCTAGTACCAGGTACAATGAAAATCTCTATTTTAAAAAATCAGGGAGGGAGGGAGAGAGAGAGAGAGAGAGAGAGGAGGGAGAGGGAGAGGGACAGAGGGAGAGGGACAGAGGGAGAGGGACAGAGAGACACAGAGAAAGACAAAGAGAGAGACACACAGAGAGAGAGAGAGACAGACAGAGACACACAGACAGACAGAGAGATACAGAGACAGAGACAAAGAGAGGGGAAGAGGAGGAAAAGGAAGAGGAGGAAAGGGAAGAGGAGGAGGAAAAGGCGGAGGAAGAAGAGGAGAAGGAGGAAGAGACAATAATGATGAGAAATCCCTCCTCTGGCTTTCCTAGGCCCCTACAGAGGTGCATCTACCCACAGTCTCAAGGGTTCACATCCTACACCGACAGACACATACTCAGGTATATACAACAAAAAGATTAATAAAATTCTGGTTAGGGTGTGGACCAGTGGTACAGCAACTTCCTAACATTAACAATGGCACTAGCTCCCACTCCTTGTACCACACACAGTAAAGGCATTTATAAATAGCAGAGATAAAACGAAGAAGTATATTGATCGCAGGCCAAGTGCTTGGTGAGCATGTGTGAAATGCTGAGTCTGGACCCAAAAATGAAAAAAATAAATAAGCCAACAATTACTTTGAAATTCTAACATGTAGGGGCTAGAGAGGTGGCTTAGGAGTTGAGAGTGTTTGCTGTCCTTCCAGCAGGACCATAGTTCAGTTCCATGCACCCAGGTCAGATGTTTCCAGCTTCAGGGCATCTGATACCCTCTATGGGACTCAGATCAATGGCAGAGCTAAATGGTCCACCTCACTAAAACCTTGCTGGATGAAAATGTTCATTGTTAAGCTTTTTGTACAGTATTACAGAATATATATAATTAGATATGTCTTAAAATTCACAGCTTATGAAGTTTATCTAGTATGTGCAAACATACTAGAGAGCACTTCAGATAGTGTATGCAGTCTTGTATTATTTGTGCAAATGCTTATTAACTATTTACTACTCAAGATGTTGGTGATATTGCTGGAAACAAAAGATAAAAACAAAAGAATCCACCTACGTAGCATAATATTCTAGAAGGTGAGGACAGATCAGTAGAACAGAAGCTGAATGCAAAGCCTAAATAATGAAGAGTCAGACGTGCATTGGAGGTAGTTCATACCCTAGGTTCTTTGTTGATTTGGGGTTGCGTGCATTCCCTCCCATAATAATGCACCTGGCCGCCTGATTCCTTTACCTGCACACACTGTGCACAACTGCTCCCAATGCTCCGCCTAGGAGCTCAGAGCTCCTCAACCGTCATCTGAGTTCGGCTGCAGGCTTACCATCCTTGAAAAGTAGTATGAGTTTCCCTCCCCACTCAGCAATCAAATTCAGACAGTCTCTATTTAAGTGTATTAAGTGTATTTAATGTATCTGGCCATGAAGAGTAGAAGGACCAGTCTTGCCTGAAGTGGCTTGGGGTGCATGTACAATAAGGTAAATCTGCGCCCTCCAGTAACTTTTAAAGGAAAATCTCCCAGTGACAATCTCATACCTATGCATGATTGGGCACATATACAATTAAAATTTATTACTTAAAACAAAGAACCACCCATACTCCACCCCTGTGAAGATATTCTTGCTTATGAACGTGGCTACATCTAGAATTAACTAAACACACGCCTATGAGGGATTTTTTTTCTTAATTAAATCACTTGAAGTGGGAAGACCTACCTTAATGCAGATCGTTGGAGGAGGGAAATTCACCTTTACTCTGGACTAACACTTCTGCTGATAGCCTATATAAAAAGCAAGGGAGGAGGAAGATAGCTGTCTTTGCCTGCTTGTTCTTGTCCTCACTGGCAAGCCCATTCCTTCACTGGCATGTGAGTCTACTTCAGGATTCTGGAAAATACTGAAGACCAGCTGAGACTGAAGTCCAGCCTCATGGACTGAGTAAATACTGGATCCTTGGACCATCCACTTTAGAGAGCCATTATTAGATGAGCTAAACCACAGCATACAAGCCAAGTCTTACAAATATTCCTGTATCCCACACTATACTTCATCTTGAGGACAACAAAAGGACCTAATAGATACCTAGGATAGGGAAGGCTTCCAAGAATCCATGGGGGTGACCTTAGCTGATATTCACAGCAGTGTGTATATGAAACCTGAAGAAGCCACCTACTATAGCCAGGCACAAAGCCCATGGGTAAGCACCAATCCCTGATATTATTCATTATTCCTGTTCTGCTTGCAGACAGGAGCATGTTGTCCTCTGAGAGGTTCCACCCAGCAGCTGACTCAGACAGATACAGACACCCACAGCCAAATAATGGATGGAGTTTAGGGACTACTATAGAAGAATAGGAGGAAGAATTGAAGCCCCGATGGGGATAGGAACTCCACAGGAAGACCAACAGAGTCAACTCACCTGGACCCTTGAGGTTCTCAGAATCTAAATCACCAACCAAAGAACATACATGGGCTGGACCTAGGCCACCTTGCTCATATGTAGCAGACGTGCAGCTTGATCTTCATGTGGGTCCTGAACAACTGGCAAGAGGTCTACCCCAAAAGCTACTGTCTGTATGTGGCATATGTTCTTCTAGCTGGACTGCACTGTCTGGCTTCAGTGGGAGAGGAAATGCCTACCTAGCCTCACAGATACTTGATGTGCCACGTGAGAGGATATCCGACGGGGCTTCCCACCCACTCAGAGGAAAAGGAGGAATGAAGGAAAGATTGTGGAAGGAAGTGACCAGTAAGAGGGCAGTGAGTGAAATGTAAAGTGAGTAAAAACAAACAAACAAACAAACAAACAAACAATCATTACCAAAGGGTAGGTGGAAATAATTAATTAAACCCAAATGGCTGGGCACGCACCTATGAGGAAATTTTTTTTCTTAATGAAATCATTTGAAGTTGGGAGCTCAATTTTCTAATCCAGATCTTTGAGGTGGGATGGTACACATTTAACCTGAGCCACACCTTCTGGGGGCAGCCTATGGAAAGGCCATGGAAGAAGGAAGAGTTCTTTCTCTTTGCCTGCTTGTTCTCACACTTGCTAGCAACTCCACGCCTTCATTGACATGAGTGCCTACTTCTTCAGAATTCTGGCATATACTGAAGACCAGCTGAGATCGAGGACTGAGCAACTACTGAGTTGTTGGACCTTCCACTGATAGACAGCCATTGTTGGGTTAACTGTACCACGGCCTGTGAGCCATCCCAATAAGTTCCCTTTTATAGTCAACCATAAGTTTTGTCCCTCTAGAGACCCCTGACTAATGCACACATGTGTACATAAATACATGACTTAAAATAAAAATAATTAAGCAGTAGATTTACAAATAAACTGCAAATTTTTCTTTCTTGAGAAAGAAAAAAGCATACTCTGTCTTTTATCTCTGAAAACTAATTATCAATTCTACTTTTAATAAGACAATTGTTGTTCAGTACATATCAACGACATTTCATGGCCCTTGCTGCAAATTAAAACACTGTGATTTTTCTGCATGGCCAGATATCAGGGACTGGGAGACTGCTTTGATCACAGAAAGCCTGATTTTCAGTTCTCTCACTCAGTCATACATTAGCGTGAAGATGGACTACTGCTTACATAGACCCCAAATCCTGTAGTATTTGTTAGTTGAAACAGACACTTTCACGTGGTTCGAGCTTGTGTGCTTTGTGGAAAGCAGCTGTCCTGAAGCTTGTATGTGGGAAGACACATGCTGACTCAACCCTTCATACCTGCAAATTTGGGGGACAATCCTATTCACAGAAACCATGACACCAGGAAAAATAAAATAAAAATTCTGAGATCTCCTAATAGAAAGGCCCTGTGTGTGGAATTTCTCATCATGGGTCATTGAAGCAGCTTCCAAAAATTATTGTAATGTGGGCTGCCAAGATCAGCATAAACAAAATGGAAAGAAAGAAATAAGCAATCTGCTAGCACAGAGCTTATCTATTGTCTCAGCGGCTGATAAAGCCTGACAGGTTAATTAAGTCACCTTTATTAAGATTGCATATCATGTGATATGTCACTGGTGACTAAAGTGGACAATGCTGGAAAAAAATCCATTGGGAAAATATCAATTCAATGCTCATGCCTTAAGAGTCCTTTAAACCTGGTCCAAAATTTAAAAAATGTTGTCTTTAAGAAAAAAATTTAAGTCCCAAGCCTCCCTAAAATGGTAGCAGCTGATCAGGAATTGTATAACACACTGAAGTGTGTCCGAGAATAAATATTTCATAAAATAATACGAAGGTATCAATATTTAAAGGCCCTCACACTTTACAAAATCCTTAATGCAACTTACGTTTCTGCGCTGATGACACCAGGTTGATACATTTCTTTCTGGGTATTTTATCAGATTAAGGCTATGTGTTTATAGTCTCAAGTCCTTCCTAACTGATTTCATTCTCAGGGTCAAAACTTTCCAAGAAGTGTTCTGGGATGTTCATTATTAACAGTGTTCCTCTCTCATTAATAGTTTATGGTGAGCTTCTCAGAATATTATGAGACTGTAAAAATTCTGTCCCAATAAATGTGTCTATAGCAATAAATTGAATATAAGTTACAGTATAGGAGTTTCTTAGTGATTTACACCCATCATAACAAGCCGCTAACTGTAGGCTGTGTGGCCTAGTGAGGCGCAGCACATGGCTGCCTGTTTGCAGGTGCGAAGAATCATAAGCAGCCACTTGGAGAAAATAATTACAAATTGAGAACAGAAAAATCAACAGTTACCATTCCGTTTCTTAACCTTTTTTGGGCACGGATCCTCCTCTCAGTGAACTTAAGTCTTCGGAACGCGTCTTGGCTTGAGTACTAACCTAGAGCAGATTGTACACTTGGCAGGTTACAGACAGGAGCGTGGCATGGGGGATTTGGGTACACGATCACTTGCTATATCAGGCACTGAATGCCTGATATAGTTTTTAAAAATTAAATAATTATGTTTATTTTGTTATTAAAATGCAGTTATAGTCATCACTCATATGGATCTCTGTGTGTGTGTGTGTGTGTGTGTGTGTGTGTGTGTGTGTGTGTGTGTGTGTCTTACTGACTGACTTCATGTCTCTCTGTCAATCTATCTATTTTGAGACAGAGGCTGGCCTTGGGCTCATTCTGTAAGTGATCTTGATCTTCTGACTTATCAGCCTCCCAGTGCTGTGATTACAGGCATGAACCAGAACACCCGTTGTATGTCTAGAGGGAATCTGAGGCTTTATACATATTACATAAATGCTCTAACAAGTTAGAGCCCCAACACCTAATTTTTTTGACTAATTAAATGAATAGTTTAAAGTTGTACTTATGACAACCATAGCATTTCCTTTGCACGCAATCAAAATCTGGTTATAAAAACTCAGTTTCAATTATTACTCTAAAACCTGAAAAACTAAAGTTACTCATGATAATGACCCCAAAGGTGTTGGCCTGGTCAGAATGTTTGCATTGATGGTAACCAGACCAAGATGCTGAGTATTTTATACCCAGGTCTCATGTTCTCGGACAGCTTCTCCAGCATCACTCATGTCTGCATCTCCTGCTGAGATTTGCATCATAAACAATGGAAGCTTTTGGAATGCTGACATTCAACCTTTGACTATTTCTGGGTAGGAACTAATTTTTTCTAGTCTAAGAAAGTGAAAATAATTTTCCTTTTTAGAGATATTTGGCACAAGTTGATATTCCATCTAAAATGCACAATTAGTACGCATAAATAACAGAAAACAGGCTAGTTACTGAGGAAGAAATTGCACAGAATATTCTAGAGAGACTTGCATAGTGTACCTTCTCTGTGTGAATGAGTGATATGAAGCTGCTGGCAAGCAGAACACCTCACCCACAGGTGAGAAATGAGAAATTTTAAGGCCTATTGAACACAGCATAATTTCACAGTGGGGCTGCACAAGTTTGTGCAGTGCAGATGCCTCTGTAATTGGAGCCCATTGGACAAATGCACAGTATTCTATGCTCAACAGTGTTCAGACAACGCTCACTCTGCATACATTGCTCATCTCAGAACGACATGCAAGATACTGAAAGAGCAGAGCCTCATGAGAACAACAAAGTTAATTATGTTGAAAGAAAGTCCTGGCTTCTTGCTTGGGGGAACTTTGAATTCTTAAAGTATTTAAGGAAGTACACTTTAAAATTTGGTGTATAAATATTGAATAGAATATTGATGTCAATTTCGAATGTCAAAAATAAATGCATTATTTAGTAAGTGAAATGTGCATTTTAAATATTGGGGAAATGTCCAAGATAACTTCAAATCCCACACTCAGATTCTGTTTCATTTTATTAGAAACTAAGCAAAGGAGAGATCCACTCTATAATACCCTGAAAATACTTGCGTATCTTCCAGCATAATACAATGTCCTCTGGTTATTTTACTGTCCCAAAACTATCTCATATTTTTAGAAAATGAAATTCGACTTTCCCTTTACTAGGACATTCTAGTGCATTTTACAGATTTTATGATTTATCAAGTAAAAGTTCGTTATAATTGTAAGACAATTTGATGGGTAATTTTTAAATCATGGCATCTGATAAAAAATATTATAGAACTCGTAGAAAGTACTATATAGTTCCAAGTTTAGGAAAGATACGTTTGTTTGAAGTAGCTCACCCAATGCTTTAGTTACAAAAGGAAACAGAGAAAGATTAGTCTTACATCAATCAGTCTTATGAGGGACTGTCAGAGCCCAGGCCAAGCAGTATTGCTGTGTGATTGCTTGCCCTCTCCCAGGCACACTCAGGCCAAGACCTTTAGATTCACCTTTAGGTCCAGCTTTAGATTCTCAGCAAAGGCTGAATCCATGGAACATCCTAATCTTGGACCTTGTGTTGCCCAAGTTGTGTGTTAAAAGGAAACTTCTTGTATTCATACATAAGCTGCATAGAAACTTTCTGAACTTTCTGGAAGGAATAACAAAGAGCCGAAAGGCTCCCACCCTACAGATATGTCAGTGTTTGTGGGTGCCATGCATGAGCCAGGTCTTTCCAGGCAACCGCAACCTGTAACCTGTAACCTCATCTGTGTTCCTTCCTGAGAGCCCGTTCACTTTGACTCAGTTGTAATCTGCTCACTTCAGCTCATTTTTTCTCTTCCTCATCTTCATTTTCAATTCCTCTTAATCTTCTCTTCAAGTCCACATATCTGATAAGCACACATATCATGACTAAAGTGGATACTTAGTCATGATATTAAGTCAGTGAGTATGTGCTTGAAAGAAACCACAGCATTTAATTCGCTAAAGAAAGTAACTCTGGAGTGGTTTGAGAGTTTGGTTTGTTTGGCTTGGTTTGGTTTGGCTTGGTTTGGTTTGGCTTGGTTTGGGTTGGATTGGGTTGGGTTGGCTTGGTTTGGGTTGGCTTGGTTTGGGTTGGATTGGTTTGGGTTGGCTTGGTTTGGGTTGGATTGGGTTGGGTTGGCTTGGGTTGGGTTGGCTTGGTTTGGGTTGGATTGGGTTGGGTTGGCTTGGTTTGGGTTGGCTTGGTTTGGGTTGGATTGGTTTGGGTTGGTTTGGTTTGGGTTGGCTTGGGTCGGGTTTGGTTTGGTTTGGTTTTTATGCCAAGTGTATCCTGTAACTTAACATTGGATTAGAGTGTATAAATGACAACATTATGTGTGTGTGTATGAGAAAATACATTTTTAAATAGGTAATGGCATTGAAGGAAACAGCCCAATGAAAGCCCTGCCTTCTTGGTACCCTGTTACCAACAGATGTAGCGAGAATCACTGAACTTGAGGTCTAAACTGAACTCGAAGCACCAAAGCCTATTCTAGAATTCCATTAACCTCCCCAGCAGTGCATAGGTTTCCGATAGCATTGAAGGGAGCTGGAGACTTCAGAGCTATGGGCACAGAGAAGAACCAGAAGCGAAGAGTGGCTAGCCAAAAGCTGAAGACCACAGGCCAGCAGAGCCCTGAGAAAGCTCACAGCGACAGATGGGCTCTCGGGAGGTAAGTGGGTTCATAGCTCTCCTGATTAGCTGCTCAGGAGCTTAGACAATAGGGGTTCCATAGTGACCCTAAGGAGCTTAGACAATAAGGGTTCCGTAGTGGCGCTTCTTACTAATTTGTTAAATAACATTTTCTTCTCCTCTGCAGCTTTCTTTCCCAAGTGTTACATGTCCCGTTCGGAACTTTTAAATTAACTTTTCCAAAACCATAGTCGTCTATGTCAAGTGTAACATGTATACTGGTATGTCCAAATCTAAATTTTATAAATGACATTGAGGATAGATGAGTGGTCTCCCGTGAAAAAGTCACTCTCAAACAGGAAGCAGTACCATAAAATCCACATTTAAAATTTTATTTTAAAATTGATAGTATTATTTAAGCATTTCTTTAAAGTTGCACTTAAAAAGTAACAATTTCATTATTAATAAGCCAATTATTGAAAAATTAATATAGCAGAGAAACCAAATTCAATTTTATATGAATTTGTGTAGCATATAATGAATATGCTGATATCAAATCTCAAAAGTAGGCCTAGAACCAAGGATATTTACTGTCTGTACTTATATGACATTTATTATATGCACCATTGGTGTAGCCAACCAGGAGAAAAGGATTCCACAAGCATGCCACCTGTACCCATGCAACTGGTTTAAAAATGTTATCACTTTGCATTTTGTATTATTAAGACTTTTTTTAAATGTGACTCTTCTGAATCTTATAAGAATTTCAGGAGAAATTGTGCTTAGTCTTTCTTTTTTAGCCCTACAAAATAATGAGTGTGCCATAAATGAATCCTGCAAGCCTTGCAAGGGTTCTCAAGCCATGCTCTGAGCTTTACTCTTGTGTGTGTTGTGTGCAGATTGACCTCACAGATTAAGTCCTTGCCCTCCCACCTTATTGTAAAATCCTATTTCTAAACACATTTATTTGACATATGCGGGGTCTACCAGTGCTAAATCAAAGGGGCAGAACTATATTCAAAGATATTTTTTGCATGCACCTGCATAGAAAAGCTGCCATTGAGAGAGGAATTTGGCTCTATCTCATGCATAGGACATCGCCTCTCTGCTGCTCCCTTGGTATGAGAAATTCAACATGCTCCCACAGTTCAAACACTGGTTATTTTGTGATTAATGGTATTCAGAACTAGGATCTAAGATGAAACTCCAAGCCCTTCCAGTTTAAGGCCTCATTGTGACTTAGTCTTTTGTGTGTGTCTCTGTGTGTGTGTGTAGGGGGGGGGGTTGATGTGAAAGAGTCCCAATGCCAGGAGTGGGGTTAAGAATTTTCTAGATAGGGCTCTTCTCTAAGTCTGCATCTCTATGAATATCTTTTAAACCACAATCTGATGAACCCAGTTAGAGAGGACAAAGAAAACACAACCTTATGTGTTGTCTTCATTTGACAGTGTTCGACATCAACCTTATATAGGAATATTCTCATAACAAGTGTGCAGACAGAAACATTTCTATTATTCATCAGATAATAATTTTTCAACATTTGCTAAATCCAGGAAATCTTCTATGCCCTAGAGAATCTGAACAGTATGGACCAGTCTCCAGGATACATCCATTCTGGAAGGGGACATTCAAGGAGTTTATTCAAGTTCAATCCACTTTTCCCAGTGATGAGCATTCATTACATTTCTATCCTGCCTCCTGGAATGTTTCTTATACCCAGCCTCACTTTTGGCTTGACCATGAGAAGGGCCTATGTGCTGTAGAGACTTACAGCAACACTTCCAATGCAAGTTGACTCATTCGAAGTCTAGAAAGATGTCACCAAGCTGAGTCAAATTCCATCCTTACAGGAAGCACAAGATGCTTGCCAGTGAGTCTAAGACACATTTAAGCTGTTGTGAAGGGTTTCAGTTCCTTTTCCATCCACTATGAAAATCCAACAATCTGAAGAATGTTAGGCATACTCCCGTTTTAGCGAATTTGAATGCTCTAATTTTGTCTTTATTAGCCCAGGCATTCATCTGTATGTAAAAGTATTTTTTATTCCCTGTTATTTGTCCCCTCCCAGGTTTACTGTCTCCGTCTGCTAACCTAGGCCCAGTCCTGGAAGTTCATAGCCTCCGGATGATCTTACCTAGGCCTAGAATGTTTTCAGCCTTTGCTGAATAAGCTCACCCCTTCCTAGTTCTTTCTGACCTCTCTCTGGCTGATCAACTCAGCTGTTCTCAGACTCCTCGTTCAATCTGGTTTCTCTCTCAACCTCTGACGTTTATTCTGCTTGACCTCAAACTAACTTTGGCAATCTGTTCTAATCTGGCTCCTTCTCATTTTCCAGCTTGTTCTGTCTTCACCTGTGTTTAGCTTGTTCTCTTCTTGCAATCTGTCTCTGTACCACTGTCCCAGTAAAACTGCCCCCTTCCTCTCTTCTCTCTCTCTGCACTGCTCTCTTTAGTAGCTTCTCTGTCCCTCTCTGTTCTCATGACAGTTGGGTGTATCCTATTCTGTCAGATCTCTCTGATTCATCATGCTGTCTGCCACTCAGCGAGACATCGCATTCGAACATGGCTGCTTCCTTTTCCTTTCCTTTTCATGGTTTGGGTTAAAGTATGTCCTAAGGGCGTGTCTGTATCCGAGCCGGAGGGATTAAAGGTGGGTGCTAAGGCTTAGCCCCACAACTAGAAGTAGCTTTGTCAGGAAAGAACACAATCTCGGGGTTCACAGATCAAATGCCCGGCAACATCTGCGTGATGGTATCAGTGAGTACTGCTTTCTTACTCTAATTAGTTCCAAAGAAAGATCACTTTCCTATCTACACACAACAGTTTCCGCCACCCATTAATGCTTTTGATAGATACTTATTAAGAAAAGAATACATTACATAAATTTAAGTTTTCAGGAGAGATTTTTCTGGTATAATCTCTCTCTCTCTCTCTCTCTCTCTCTCTCTCTCTCTCTCTCTCTCTGTTCATATTTTCTTTTTTAAAAAAACAGTATACCCATGGTAATCTAAGAACAATTAAGACTTTATTTTACATTGTATTTTAGTGTATTAAGACATACTATATCCTATTTCATCTTGAAATAGATGATATTTTATATCCTGGATTTCAACAGGTAGACTGTGCTGTTAGTTTAGTGCTTTAACATTGCTTCATGTTTATTTATCTGAGGGGTGGAGCACATACATGTTGTGCCAAGCATGTAGAGTTTGGAGGGGCACCTGCCACACTATCTGTCTCCTGGTAGGATGTGGCTTCAGAGATCAAGTTCAGGTCATTGACCTGGGTTAAGCACCTTTACCCATTCAACCAATCACAACCTTTGGGTTAAATATTTACTTCACAGAGGAACTCTGGACAGTATTCTGGTTTTGTTTTGTTTTTTTTCAATAAATTTTTTTCTCTTAAACTTGAATACTTCTGAAGTTATGGGGAAAACCTTACAACTCTAAATATTACATATTACTGGCGATTTTATTCCCTTAAGTAATCGATGAGTCTAAAAAGGAACATATTTTAAAATTGAATGAACAAACTACTTGTCCTGCTCTGCAGATAGGAGTGTGTACATGTGTGTGAGTGTGTGTGTATGAGTGTGTGTGAGTGTGTGAGTGTGTGTGTCTGTGTGAGTGTATGTGTGTATGTGAGTGTGTGTCTGTGTGAGTGTGTGTATGTGTATGTGAGTGTGTGTGTGAGAGTGTGTGTGAGTGTGAGTGTGTGAGTATATGTGTGAGTGTGTGTGAGTGTGTGGGTGTATGTGTGAGTGTGTGTGAGTGTATGTGTGAGTGAATGTGTGTGAGAGTGTGAGTGTGTGTGAGTGTGTGTGAGTGTGTGTGTGAGTGTGTAAGTGAGTGTATGTGTGAGTGTGTGTGAATGTGTTAGTTTGTGTGTGAGTGTGTGTGTGAGTGTGTGTGCATGTGTGTGTACGTGTGTGTGTGAGTGTGTATGTGTGTGATTATGTGTGTGTGTGAGAGAGAGAGAAGGGGAGGAGAGAGAGAGAGAGAGAGAGAGAGAGAACACCCAGGAGGGAGGGATTTGCTGAAAATTCACCTAAGCAAACAGTTCAGAGATAGGCAATGAACCCTCTCTTAGGGTTCACAGTCCAAAGACACTAGGTCTAGGGATGCTATTAGCTTTGTTTCCTCTAAATGCAGAAGCTAAAAAACAATAGGCCTTAGATAAGTAGTTTTTTTAAATGACTTAATTTTATTGTTATGCCTAAGATTCTGAGAATTCCTTAACTTGTGGTCCAATCTAATTCCAGCTTGAGTTCTCTGTGGGGAATCCCTATTCCCAAGTTACTTTCTCCTTGCTCTCCTCTGTGGCTACAGCCCAGCCGTTTCTTTCTTCTCAGTCTTGTCTGGACTGGATGTTGAGTCCTGCGCTGGATTTGATAACACAGCACCTCACATTGATGATAGACTGGCAAACGGGATGTAATATCTGGGCACAGGTGGTGTGGTTATATTCACAGAACGCATTCATACAAAAACACATTTGCAAAGAAGTTCTTACTGGTCATTAACATATAAAAAAGGTTTTACTTTACAACTCCTGTGTTTTCAACCACTCAATAAGTACGGAGGTGGGGCGGATCCCAATAATTTCATCTAATTCCACTTCTCATAAACAATCTTCATCACAATTTCAAAGCCTACATTTTAAATCTGTAAGTGTGCACTGTGTTCAGTGCTTCCCTTGATATCTCTCTCTGTCTGTCTGTCTGTCTGTCTCTCTCTCTCTCTCTCTCTCTCTCTCTGAGTGTGTGTGTGTGTGTGTGTGTCTCCCTCTCCATTTCCCTCTCCCTCAAACTTAATGCTTCCTTGGGGATGACAAGAAGACCAAAGTGTTCCTCTTACAGCAGAGCAATAAAATACATGACACTCCACCGCCTTCCCTTCGCCCTTACCTCTCCTCATGTCAGCTTTTCCCCCTTCCACCTCTTCAGTTCTGGTCTGTCTCCTCTCTTTTATACCTGTGGTATACGACCCTTGACACACACTTCATGTCCTTGGAGACAAGTCTCTGCACAAGATTCCATGGCACAAAGTCTTCACTTCCTTTACCTCCTGACCCTGCTGCCAGCATCCTTTGCATCTGGTCTCCAGTCCTTTCCTTTCAGGCTCACTTGGGAAGGCCAAGGTTTCAGCCAGAAGCATTAGTGAAGCTGTAGTCTACATCCCGAAGCCCTGGGATGGGTCTGGAGGACCTGGGTGCCCCCTGCCACCTGCAGCCACCACCTGTTCCTGCTCCAGTGACTCCTCAATATTCTATTAGCCCCAGCTGGGGTCATGGGCCACAGGGACTTCCTGGCTTCCAATTACTCAAGGGTATCTTTATCCTAAAGCGACTGTTTTCCTTTTTCAATTAAATTTGCTACCTTTATTTTTTAAGTTAACAGTGGGTAATGAATGTGGCTAAGCTTCTGTTGAATTTTTTTTCCTCTTTTTACTTAAGGATAGAAAGCCCAAAGGTAGTTGGTTTTGTAGAAGGTGGATCAGAGAGCCTTTGGGGGGAAAATGTTAAACTTCATTCCAACTGTGCAAACAAGACTTGAACTTGTTCTTTCCTATGGCGTGCAGACGTGAGCAACAAATCAACTTCTTCAATATTGACTTCATCTGCAGATCACTCTTTTCTATCTTCCTAGAGCCGGAGCTTGGCCCTCATCACAGAAAACACCTGATGTATACTATGAGATAATTTTTAATTTCTATTTTACGAGAAGCCTTTGATCAGAAAAATCAGAACTTCTCTATTAATCTCTTTGAACTACATAGAGAGAGCAATGATCCAGCTGACTTTTATTATTTTGGGACAAAGCATTAAGGGATACAGTATGCATTTTTAAGAGTTATCTCAGAATGATTTCTGAAAACTCGTTACATGAATTTTCCATGATTGTGCTTCTGACCCGGGATGGGAAGAACAGTCAATATTCACATAAGAAAAAAAAAAAAAAGCCCGCACACACCAGGAAAAAAACACAGAGAAATCCTAAAGAGGTCTGAAATTGATTCAATGTCCCAATACATGTGAGATCACCAAGGAGTTGAATAGCAAATGAGACAGCTGTGTAGCCTAACAAGCTGAAGGTGCATGTCTTCCTCTTAAGGAACCCAGCATTGCTGCAAATTGGGTTGGAATACCCTGCTAAGTGCAACTTGGGCTTAGAGACCTGTGAGGTCCATGGACACTCTGCTTTGCTAGGAGCCAAGCTCAACACCCTCTGTCATTCTCTTTCTAGGCTGAAGCCTTTGCTTCACTTTGACAAAAGCGTTTTTTGACCTTACCAATGTCACTATGCAAAGGAGTCTTTTTCTCTAATAGAAACTCTCTCTAAGAGCATCTCACAGTGTGCACTGAGTCTGCATTAAAACACAGCCACCTGGCGCTAACTCAAACTGGATGAAGAATGAGGATACAGCCTTGTTTTTTATTTTAATCAAAGACACCTGGATTGGGGGGGGGTATCTTTTTTTGCCTCCAAAGGATTCCGATTTCTCTCTCTCTCTCTCTCTCTCTCTCTCTCTCTCTCTCTCTCTGTGTCACATTTTTGATAAAGGACATTATTTTCCTACAAAATGCACTGTTCTCCTTTGCTCCCCCACCAGAAAAAGAAAAAGAGAGAGAGAGAGAGAAAAGGAAAAAGTAAAGAAAAGAGAGAATGTGTATGCGTGTGGAGGGCTACAGCTTAAGCACTTCATTCACAGAGTAGACAAACAGTTATTGGTTCAAACCTGCAACACGAGGGCTTTTGTTTTGGTTTGGTTTTTGTTAAAATTTAGCAGTGTTTTCTCAAATCTTCAAAGCTTGCCTTGATGGTGTGCTGGAGTAATTGAACCACTCGGGCTTTTTACATAGGGACATCTTATCTCTCTTTCATTTCCCAGGCTGTGGCTTCTTTTCCATTCCCATGAAATCCGTGTACACACTTTGGAAGCCCTCCTGAACAAGCTTGCTTCTAAGTTTCACAGAGCCCTTAGCAGATTTGAATGCGAAAGAGATGCTGAATAAAAAGCTTTAATCTCTTGTCGGCTCCTGCTTTCTCGCCCCCCTTCATCTCCTCCTCTTCCAAGGGCTTTTCTATGTGAGTAAACTGAACATTTTTCTGTTTAAAGTGAAGTGTAACGTTGAAGAAGATGCCTTCTGGAGGCTGGGATAGGGGGTGCCACTCCTGCAAATCTCTTCTGTCAGATTGGAGCTGCACTTGTGAGCCGTGGTGCCTTCTGTTAAGGCTTTACAGGTACAAGATTAGCAAAGAGCTCTCGGTGAACAAAAATCACTCAATCCGCAGAATATACAGGGAGTATCAAATGTGCCCTCCACCTCAAATACTGTGGGGCTCTCTCCTCTGATACCTCTTCCCCTCGGTGAGTTGGAACGGCTTGAAAGGATTTTCTGTTCTCTGGTCTCTTGTCAATTTGAATGCCAGGAAATGAGCCCCCTTTGTAAGATTAATTAATAGCAGGAGCGGATCGGCCGAGCCCAATCGCCACTCGACGGAGCTGTAATTGCTACTTTGTGGAAAGGAAAGAGGGGAAAAAAAAGTTTGGGTTGCAGTTTAAGAAGAGGGTTTAAGGAAAGTTCTTTGAACTAGAGGTCTCAGTGCACTGGATTAAGGCAAGAAGCAAGGAGGCCTTTGAAGTTTGCTGAGAGGTTTTGGAGGGGGGGAAAGTTGGGCGGCAAAGGAGAGCTGGCAACATCAAACGCTCTCTCTGCTGGCTCCTCACCTGCTTGCTGGCCAGAGGGACCTGCTGCAGCACCGCCTGGCCAGCTGCGGACCAAGGCAAAGGTGCATGCACCGGCAAGCATGCGTGATAGAGGGGCAACCTGGGTCCCTTGCTCAGGACAGAGCGGCTCAACTGCTTGGCTCTGCACTTGACAGTTCACACGGAAGACGCAGACAGGAGGCAAAAGATAGCCCACACTGATTCCTCAGGCTTTTCAATACCACTCTGCCTCCCAGGATCTTCAAAGCCACTTAAAAAACTTCCTCTGCTTATCACTTAGCAATAATGTATTGATAAAAAAGGCTGAAATTCTTGCAAGAGGCATATCTGCCCCCTGTCTGGAAATAGGAATTAGCATATGTCAAGTATTCTGAACAGGGACAATGTCGCCCCCAAGGGGGTGAAACTGATTCTTGGGTGGGTGGTTGGGTGTAGTAAAACAGTCTTAGATATTGGGGCCCTGGTGAGTCCCAGAGGAATAAATACCATACATCAACAGATAGGAAAGAATAATAGGAAACTAGAAAAAACTGCCAGTTCCCTTAATGGGTTCAGTTAAAATCAAACACAGTGAAGATCACCCATGAAGGCAGAGTCTGTAATAAAATGTAGCATGAATTTCACCGCACTTGGGTCATGAGCTGGCCTTAAGTTAACTTAGCACATGGACCTCATATTTGATTACATATATATTGATCGATTCAACAGTTCCAGAGACTTTCATTGAGATTCCTGATAGATTTTAATTCTTATCACTACAAATTATCTATATACTCAGATATTATGACTGATTTTGTTTGGGGAAAAAAATAATCAAATTCATTTGTTTGGATATTTTTGGTTACCTTATGAAATATTTTATGCTCTAAATTCAGACCTTTCAAAATAACCTAGAAGATTGAAATGGCTGCTGTTATAACTCACTGGTAGAAAGCTTGCCTAGCATCTGTGTGGCCTTAGATTCTACCCTCAGTCCTGCAATAAAAAATATATAAATTAAGTATATATATATAAAAATACATACTATAATACGACCTGGAAGGTTTGTTATATTAGCATAATTTATTCTACCCATGCCAAATTCTATTGTATAATGTGTCTTGTCTATTACCTTAAGTATGCATTTCAAGGAAAATTTTCGGAGTTTTGCTTGCTTGTCTGTTCGAGGAAAGATATCATCAAAGTAATCTACCAAACAACGAACTACAAAACTTTGGGTTACTTTGGTATTTATTAGCTAATTGGGTTGTTTTAGATGTTTTATTGAATTCAAGGATTTGGCTTTCATTTTTAAGACTTCACTACCAAGTAAAGTTGCAATTTAACAAAACGTGTGCATTTTTGGTGGCACACTTCAATAGTGAGAAAGTGTTTGTTTTGAACACATAGTAACGTACTTAAAAGATGGAGAAGCAATCCAGACTGGAATCTTTTCTAGGCCCACCCGGCACTTCTATCCGGGTACCCTTGCCATTTGGAGACTTTAATTCTCTACTGGCTTTGAGAAACTTCAGGTGTTCTCACCCTAAAATTTTTCCAACCCAGCGTTATGCAGCATGGTAGAACGAAGCCCCCTCTCTCCCAGTGGATTCAGTCCACTGTGCTCTGGAAAAGCATAGTGCACAGAGTGTCCGTCTCAGCAAAAGAGACCTGTGACATTTCCAGACTCCCCTCTTCATTGACTCCATCCCCACATCAGACTGTGACAGCAGTTTGGCCTAGCCCAGCTCTCGGCGAGCAATCAATAAACAATGTTGACTGAACTCCGACTGGAACACCCACCACTCCAGACCTGGACTCAGAAGCCTCATTCACAGAACCTTCTGGGAGGACCTGCCATTTTGAAAGTTTTACAAACATTTTTCATACAATGAGTGAGTGAATGGAGTAAGACCTTATTACAAGTCCATTTCTAGAAGCCCCAATCCCCAACCCTTCAGAACTTGCCAGAACAGGTCTCTTTCCCAGGACTGTTCACACCTGATGGTTCACTTTACTTACATGGAGGACAGCAATTCCACTTTACCTAGAACAGGAAGTGTGTACACACAAAGATCCATGCAATACAAAAGACTTGGAATAATATATTTTTGGTACAATGTTGCTTATCCCCAAGTCTACTAGCTGTCAAAAGCTGTATATAATTATACTCATTAAGAAAAACAGGCATATATTCAATTACCTCCCTGCTGCCAATGCAGGAAACAAAATAGTTTCCTTTTTTATTATATCAGATATCTTGGTTTATGCCATGCATGCTAAAGTAACCACTCCTTGAGGCTTGGAACTGCAGCATTTCCAGGATATCTGGAGGATTATAATTGCGTGCACACATCAATTATGGATTGGATTCAGCATTTTCAGATACGCTCCCAGATCGCAAAGGCAGAACAATGATCTCCCGGCATTTCTAGGCCAGTTTGATTACAGGTGTAATACAGGCAGTCCTGTTAGTTCTTCCTGATGAGAGCTTCCTTTCCCGGGTGGGGTTCTGGGAGAAGAACTGACCACCACCTTACACTGGCAATTTCTCCCCATTCCCCAGGGATGCTTTAATGAGCCCCTCGGACATGGCCAAAGGCAATCTTGTTCTCCAGCCCAGTGAGGTGAAAAGCTAATGCTTAATCTACCAGGCAAGCAATAATTAATAAGGTGTCTTTGATTTACCTTCATTCATTAACAAAGTTACAAGTTTGGGGGTCTTAAGGAACGTCGGTTACCCTATGATTTTCATTTACAAGTATTGAATGAAATATCCATGCCAAGGTACGCTAAAAAAAAATTAACTCACAAGGAAAATAAATGAACGTGGAATACTAATTGGGAGAGAGAAACTGACAGATACTGCGAAAGATTGATTTTAGGGAAAAATGGAGAAATCTGTTTTGTGTTTATTTTAAGGACAGGAAATGAATACTGATTAGTAATGTATAGACGGTTTGCGAGGTACAGCATTTGGTAATGTTTTTGCTGGATATTTGATTTGTCTAAGGTTTTCCCAGATTTTAGATCAGATGCCAGTTATCAGAGTTAGTTTTTTGGTTTAATAGTTAGTTGGACTTCCTTGAATACATGGCTCTTAAATCATGAGCATTTGCTGTGCCTTCCTGTGGGAAAATAATCCAAGCACAAATGTTACATTATCACAGAAAGACATGCCTTCTTGAAGTAGGCAAAAAGCTGTGAGGAGGGGGTTAAACTTCTTTTGGCTTAGTTTTTACTAAGACATTGCTCTGAGCTTTTAACAGATATTACCCATTTGGACCTGCAGGGGTGTTTGGAGTGCTACATCTCTCTCCTTCTATGTGTCATGTGGGAATCTATTTATTCATCTCTCTGCCTATGGATCTATAGAGTCTACCTATTGAGGGTCCATCTGTCTAGGATGAAAGCAAAGCAAAACAAACAACAAACAAACAGAAAACAAATGTACTTTCCAAAACAAGAATGGGTAAAAGCTGTGCTACAGTAGCCCTCTGAGAACAGAAGTTTGAGCTCCTCAGCTAGCACAGTAAAGTACTCCCCTCCTCTCACTCCTCCTTCCCTCCCTCCTCCCTTTCCTCCTCCCACATCTCTCCCTCTTCCTCTCCTTCTTCCCCCACCTCCTTTCTTTCCTCCTCCCCTTCCTCCTCATTCTCTCCTTCCTCTCCATCCTTGTCCCCTTCCTACCCCTCTCTCCCCCCTCCTCTCTGCCTCCTCTCCTTTCTCCTCCCCTCCCCTCCCTCCCTCCTCCTCTCAGGAGGGGAGGGCTCAGCTCATTTGCATTTGTTGCTCTCTACTCTTGTTAGGGGCCTGTCTCCTTAGCAGAAGAGGTGACTGTGGGAGGCAGCTTGGGACTCAGGCTGAACCTAGCTGCTTCCCTAATAAGCTTCGCCAGGACACAGGTTCTGTGAAGAGATTCGGAGAACAGTGTGACTGCCGGGACTGGCCACTGAATACCCAGGCTGGTGTCCATCCTCTGATGAAGCCGTGATGCTGTAGTGACATCTAAAGGCAGACTTTTCCCATAGTGTCTCGCTGTAGACAAGCTTTGTTCCCTGCTTCTTATGATGGCTTCTGACTAACTTCTCCAAAACCTACCTTAATTTAGATCTCATTTCTCCATCTCTATGGCTGGGAGTGGGGGTTTTCTTCCCATCTATGAATGGCTCTCTTGTGAATCGTATCTGGTTGTTTTCCATTACTACTGCAGACTGTCTTCTCTGACACTTATTATTATCTGGTCTTGATGTTAACGCAGGTCCTAAAGAATGTAAAGCACACTCCAGAAGAGCCTTCTCCTGTCCCTGTGCCAAAATTCTGTCTTCAGTGCAGAGCTACCTGCCCAGGTTATTCTATGCCACTGGAAATTAACAGAATAGTACAGAGGCTCCATGAGTTTCCTGTGAAGGGCAAGCTTTGGCTGAGACACCTGCTGCTGTCATGAATAGGCTGTGACAGCGGTTACAAGTTGGAGTAGGAAACAGCATTTTAACACTGAGTGCCTGCCTTTGAACTGTGCTTTTGTTTCTTGTTAAATAATGGCCTGTCTCCTATCAGTCTCCTGTCACTCAATCTGCTTTGCTCTTTCACCTCCCTCCCACTCAGGTGGGAACTGTTTACCTTGGTATGGTCCATCACCTACACAAACATAGCTAGCTTCTTAAAGGCCCATTGCCAAGCGTCAGGGGACAGTTCAATGGCTGAGGAGCCCTGAGTCCTGCAGATTAGCAAGTCCAAAACTCAGTGTTTGATTCTCTTTCACTACCCTTAGACAGACTGTTTCATTCTGCTTGTGAACTTGAACATTGATAGAAAATTGGGTCATGGACCTGGGAGACAGTGATATGCACACAGGTGATTATGTAACATTGGAACCTGTGTGTGTGTGTGTGTGTGTGTGTGTGTGTGTGTGTGTGTATAACTCTGCGTTGAACGAATGGGAATCTTTCTTTTCCTTTTCCTTTTTAAGTGGCCTTGATAAAAGACCTATAAAGCTGAGTTGAATAGCTGGGAGTTAATAGCACTCACAGTAAAGGCCCAGGCGTGGCCCACTACCCTGCCCCTGCCAGGAATCCTGGCTTTGGGGATCTGAAATTTCCTAAAGATGTGTTACTGTCCCATACACATGTGCTCTTGTGTGTTCATAATCCCTTTCACTGGCTTCTCAGCTGCATCCTTTGTATTAAATTTTCCTTCTGACCAAGTAAATCCCTTTGGAGGAAATGACAAGATCTCTTCAACACCCATAGCTGCTGACAGCTGGTGCAGAGACTCTGAAAGACAAGCAAAGTGCTCCTCACTCGCTTTCTTCAAGGCCAGTGCCGGCCACCAGCTGAACGATTTCTTAGTCTCCCCTTCAGGCATCTGTCCATTGAAGAGGTTCCCAGAGAAGGCTAAAGACGAATAATAGATATTAATGTAAAAGACAGTATCTGTGCTCTTGGCTTAACCATACCTTTAACTAGAGACTGACTTACTGTAGGTGAACAACATGGAACCTCTTCATTAAGCCTGGCAAGACCCCTCATTACACTGCCTGGAGTGTACTCTGGCACCGGAAGTGCAAGCACAAATAGTTTGAGAGTGAAGATGGCTGATAACCTTTGAAACCGTACTGCACTGCACGGGGCAGATGCATACTGCTCTCCCTTCCTCAGCGCAGTTTCCCTGAGAAATATTTCACTTGTAATATATGTGATTGTTTTAAAAACAAACAAACCAAAAACCAGGAGGATGTCTCTTTCTGGGTGGCGGGACTTCCTTAGGTGAATTACCATGGCTAGATGAAATAAAGAAGTAATGAGAAAAAACTCAAGCAAGTGAGAAACTAGACATTGAATGGAGTACACAGCAGCAATAGCTGGATCCTGTGTGCATATTTACGTCCTCAGCTGCCACTCCCTAAGGATTTTTTTTTTTTTGCAAAATCATAATAATACATTCAGAAAAAGATATTAATCTACTGACAATAGTATTTATTGTCATTAGCTTTTACATAGTAAAGTTCCCTAACAGCTAATCACTCTTCAAGAAATACACAACTGCTCACATATTAAAAAAAAAAAAAGAAAGAAAAAGAAAAAGTAAACTAACACAACACTTATAAACATGGCTGGTTATAGATTTGTGTCCAGGCAAGCCCCCCTTTCATTGCAAATCATTTATTTTAAATCCTGCTCTCATTTTGTTTTGAGAGCTGAAAGAGTATCTTATTATTTGCGTTACGAGACACGCAGCTATCCCTTCAAATTAGGACACACATAAGCAGGGGCGTGCCTGTTGCTCTGTGCTGCAGCCTTGTGCAGCCATCACAGATCATAGATTCAAACAGCTGACAGCCGGAAGCATTGTTGTTAAATCTTTGAAAGATCTTGCTTGAGACAACTGATTTGACAAAGCAAAATTAATGATAGGCTTCACCAACCAAGATTAGCAAGTGAAAACAAAGACAGAAAGCGAGAGAAATGAAAACTAGTATGCGTACACACAGGAAGAGACTTGTGGGCAGGTGTGTGTATGGTTCCCATTCAAGGGTCCACTGTTTTGTAAGTTGATAGAATTTTGTTATCAAATAATTTTGATATTCTGAGAACATTTTACAGAATCTGAATTAGAATATTCCTAGCCACAATTAAGTTAAAAAAAAAACAAACAAGAAAATGAAGTGAGCAAAAACAAAACAACCAAAATGTGTTTCAAAATCTAGAAAACATTGATACGAGTATAAAAATATCACCCGTTTGGCCGCGGGTGCTGAGTCAGTTGATGAAGAGGGTATTAAAGGTTGGAATGTAGAAATCGGTGTTCCCATCTTCGACCTTCTATAGTTCATGCTGCTCATGAACCTTATAGACTCAAGCCTGGGGAGAAAGACAGCTTGCTACCAGACAGTAAGGCTTAGGAGAGGGACTCGGGAGCCTTGAATTCATGAATGTGTTTCTCAGTCAACCCCTAAAACAAATACTTGGCAACATATCAAATCATATATTTCTCCTGTAAGATGATTAATAATGATGATGATGATTAATAATAGTAAAGCAAAACTCAGGAACACTGGTATGCCATGAGAATGTTAACAAGGAAATAATAAAATTTCTCCTATGATCAATTAAAAGTCTGCTAATGATAATATTAGAATCAGAGTTTGTTTTTGTTTTGTTGTATGGACCAAAAATGCACATGGGCTTTCAAATATTCAAGGATTTTACCATCATATTTTTTTTGTATCTGGTGAATTATTAATACAGGGCTGGCTCGTGCTGGCCTCACGAGCTACTCCTGAATTCTTGATAGTAAGTCAGAATTTTCTGTGCCACCATGAAGGTGATGGGAGTGTCATAAGAACGTAATCCATCCGTTGATGGTCACATACTATCAATTCCCTCCACTTCATCTGTGGTGGGTAAATTATTTTAAATAAGCTAGTGTTTTTCTGTACCAAATTACTTAAATCAGAGTAAGTATGTGTGTTCTGATTTCTGGCTTTATATCCAGGTGCGCACACAGCATGTATGTTTTATTAGGCAGTTTTACTGCTGAGGGGTTTCCTCTGGTACCTTTTCAAACCCGGTATTGAAGTGCAGGCATGCACCCACACATACATGTGCTGCATACCTGTATGTGTGGTGGCTGTTCACATTTTCTGTCGTGTAGTCATTACGTACACAACCTAGACTTAACGGGTGTCAGAGCTGACAGCCTCGCATGATTGATGATGCTGTGCTAGACTGATTCTTACCAGGTGTGGTGTGCTGGGAATTCAAATGTTCTTCAGCGCTCTCATTTGTGTTAGTAGAGTTTCCTCTTCCCCTCCGTCCACCCCTCCCCCTATGCCCTCCTTTACGGGAGGGTGGGGGTGGAGGCATGCAAATCATCTGAACATATAATATAGTCTTGAATACTGTAAGAAAAGCATCCTGAAATTCTTCTCCAATATTTCTATCAGATGTGTGCTCCTTCTCCATTTGCATAGAATATATGCTTCAACCCACACATGTATCATCTTGCACTTATCAAGATAGATTATTTTCCAAAGGTTTAAACTTATTGAGCCTTTTGTTGCTGCTCTTCTGAGTTAGGTTTCGATCAGCAGATGGAAGTGACCACTAACTGCCCGAGTCTAGACGACTGTGCTGATTGTTAAAACCAATTTTAATGAAATGCTTTGAGTCACCTGAGATGAATAGGGTGAAAATGGCAAGCTGTGGCTTCTGTCCATTTAGTGACTAGTCGCTAAATGAGAGCGCTCAGATGGCACCTAGGGGAGCAATAATCTGCAACACAGAGCAGGACCCATGGATGCCCTGAGTGATAAGTGGCGCCAGAGTAGGACCCCATGGATGCCCTGAGGACCAAAATAGGACCCATGAATGTCCTAGGCGCCAGAGCAGGACCCCATGGATGCCCTGAGTGCCAGAGCAGGACCCGTGGATGCTCTGAGCACCAGAGCAGGACCCCAAGGATGCCCTAAGCACCAGAGAAGCACCCGTGGATGTCCTGGTCACCATTCATCCTACAATCATCTTAGTGACTGACACTAGAAACCTGCCTGTCCCAGGACAAATGCCATTCATTTTTCACAAATGAATTAAATGTATTCTGATACATATGTATACATATCCTTATTTCCTTTTGACCCCATAAGATATGGTCAATGGTGCTGAATGAGGAAATTTACAGTCTGTAGAATTCTATCCTAGTGACTCTCCGACTGATGATGTGGCCGCATGCAGTTTGTCATGATACAGAGGGAAGGTGTCATCCTTAGACACTTAGGTCCGGAATAGGGTCCGACTTCCATTCATGTCCTTATCCATCTTCCTAAAGATCATTGTGTTTTCACTCGTGATTTACTTCAATCACCATTGGTCATGAACTGGGCTCTAGGAAACCCATCTAATCTCCACATATTGGGTGACAGTTTTCACCCAAAATGATGTGCCTTATTTTTCCAATCACTGCTTCTTTGGCTTATCTGCCAGGTTTCGGTAAATATAAACATAACAGGGGAGCTCTTCACCCAGACTAAATTAAATCCAGCAGTTTTTGCATACTGACCATGGGGACTCAACTATCCGTGCCTTGCGTGTGCTATTACTGTTTACTTTTCTAATAGTATTTATTTATTTACTTACTTATTTCTTTATTTGCTTATTTATTTAATTTATTTATTATTGTGTGTATATGAGTACAATGCAATAGTTGCATGCCCAGTGCCCAAGGAACCCAGAAAAGAACACCAGATCCCTGAAACAAAAGATACAGATGATTATTAGCCACCATGTGTGTACTGGGAACAGAACCTGAATCCTCCGTAAGTTATGAGAAGCAAGCACTCATAACCACTGAGACATTATTTAAATAACAATGTTCCATAACAAAGCTCGTTCCCAGTGTCTGGAGAACAGTTTTCCCTGCCTCCTCCCTATCATCTCTTGCCCCCCTCTAGGAGCTTTACAACCAATGGGATTGCTGCCTGCCACCCAGCTTCCCCACCTCATGATACTCTCTATTCTACTACCTTGATATATGCTTAATTAAATTTCAGTTCAATCGTGGCATGTGATATATCAATATGATATAGCCCACACTAAGCTGAATAGTTTATATAACTATTTTCTCTACCTTTCTTGCCTATTCTGATTCTTTTATTTTGAACTTCATATTTTCATTTCATTCATCATTGCCTCCACACTGTTTCTAAATACATGTGACTAATCACAACGGCCTGGTTTTGTTGGTTTTGCAGTAATTTGGTTAGCCAAAGAGTGCCAATCTAGTTCAGGAAAAATGGTCACAGTGCCTTTCAGACAGGCCTTAGATGTTCTAGAGCAAAGCAAGGCTGCGAACATTAAACATGTGTGTAGCTGCAAGGTCTGGAGAAGAAGGCATCGAAGAGCTGAGTTGGCAGAAGAGGTCAGGACTGATCACACAGGTTCCTGACCACAACACTGGCCTCGTAGTGTAGGTAGTTCAAGGTAGGTACTTCTAGTAAGGGCTGAAGATGAATGAAATTGTCATACTTGTGTTTCATGGTAAAGCTGTTAGGAAGAAAAATGCTTATAGAGATAATGCCCCAAGAACAATGTACAAACTTTCGATATTTTGACTTTACAGTGGTAGAGAGCACTGTGCGTTCAGTGTAATCTATACTTCAGATTTTTTAATTTGTATCATTTCCTAGGCTGGCATATGTGTTGCAACCTTATCTTGAGATGTCAGGCAGTGGCTGTGAGCCGCAGCTCCCCTTCAGGTATCTGGTCAGAAGTAGAGGCAACCAGTATTCTGAGCAGCATCACTAAACGAAGCTAAGATGTTCAGAACACAGTTCGGATTACATGCATCTTCAGCTAATGGCATAATGCAAGTCTGAGTTACGTGACTCCTGCCCCCGTTAGAAGTTCTGGTGCATCCATGCTTTCTGTGGGTTGGTAATGATAAAGTTCCAAGGACAAACACTACATATTATCACCAAATGGATAATTTAATTGGAGGAAGTGTGTGGCAAGTTTTCCCCAAAGACACCCTTGCAAGTGGAAATCTAATGGCAATGGTTGTGAACGGACAGAAAACGCACATTGTGACCTCATAGACATCCGTCAGTCGACGTGAGTGCTCACCCTCACTTCCCCTCTCTCTATGTACCATCTATGTCAGTAGAAAACCACAATGTCTTGGATTTGTGGCATCTGAAGCACAGGCTGGGCGCCAGCGGAGAGATGTCTGTCTGGAACTTGCTAGATACGCACATACTGTGGTGCGGAGAAGAGGTGTTCAAGGGCAATGACTCATTAGAGATTTTCTCTATAAACCGCCTGAGGGGGGCGGTAGTGAGACTGCTGACTCTTGGGAGCTGCCGGCAGGAGCCCTGACCTTTTCTGCCTCCCTCGATGTCTTTCTTGTGCCTTCCTTACACTGACAAATCTTAATATTGATCCTCTTGGCAAGTAACGAAATGAGAAAGACTCACATCCACTTTCTTAGCTCAGAGGAAGAAGGAAATTAAAGAAGAGAGATATGACCCCCCACTCTTCCTGCACAGGTCTTTTGAGTGTTCTGGATTTAGGACCTTCTTCACATCACAGTAATATATTCTTACATTTAGATGTGCCTTCATGACAGGTGCGGCATTCTACGGCATGTTTCCTTGAGCTATTTCATCTTCTGTGGACATCACGGAGAGCTTTGCGCTAACCAAAATGGCTACTCTGAACTCATGGATGGTTCCAGAAGAGTGCTTGCAAATAAACATGAGGACATGAAGAGCCTCAGAAAAGTAGCCCCAAGAACATCAAGAACTATAAGAGCAGCCACTCTATGGTGATACTTTGCTCCACAATGGACCAAGTAGCCCCCACCTCCCCCCAAAAGTTATACTGGTCACAAAATGCCCTTGACTTGTGTGCTGTGGATGTTGGAGACATGAGGATCACTGGGCTTGCTGGCTGCCAGCTTAGCTCTGTCTCATGGGAAGAAGTTGGAGCAAGATAGAGCACAACAGTAAGCGTCCTCCTCTGGCCTCTTTGTGCACACTTGTGTAACACACACACACACACACACACACACACACACACACACCGTACCAAGTCACTAGATAATGACTAATGACATCTCATGTGTACCATAGTTTACATTGTCCCCTGTAGAGCAACGCATCACCATAGAGCATGCGACTGCTCCTATAGTTCTTGATGTCCACCTTTACTATGAGAAGTGAGAACTGAGGCTTCTCATGCCTCCCCTCAGGTGTGGTTTTAATGACCTACAACACTCAGAATTCAGTCCTTGGGGCTACTTTCTCTTGCTTTCATCTGAACAGCTGTGACTCCTCAACACTGAGAACAAGAAGAATCAGTTTCTCTGTTCCCGCCAGCAAGCCACATCCTGGTCAGCAAGCCACGCCCTTGCCAATAAGCCACATCCTTGTCAGCACAGGGTCTCTCACTTTTCAGTTCCAACTATTATATCATGATTCATTTGGTAGTCACTATTAAAAACCCAAATCCAATGAACTGCATGTTCGATATCATTGTTTATGCATCATTTATTGGAATTCTTTGTAGCAGGATCATGTGCATGAGAACAAATACAAGATACAAGTGAGCCATGTGCTCTTCTTATGTCCGTAACCAATAAATACAGACTTTTGTTTGTTTTAGAAATCTCCAAGTTACAGTGAGTGATGGAGTTAGAAGCTTCAAATCAAATCCTCTCCTCAGCCCACAAGTAAACTATTAGATTTGATTATTTTCTTATCAAATTAGCCACAGTGGTAATTGTTGGCTGTTATTTGCAGGAGAACAATGCTATGTGCACTGTCTGAAGTCACGTAACGTAGAGAAGCTCATGGATAGCTCTCCACTTCCCTACCGCATATCTCCTGGAATACATTCAGATTCTTAGTTTTATTTCTAAAGCAACTGTACATCATGTATTATTTTAGATGTCTTATAAAATGACTTTTAGCTGACAAATCAGTTGCAAAGATACCAGGAAGAATCCTGCGTGCTCTTCCCTCTGAGTCTCAACAGCTATTTCTTATGTGGCCGTAGAGTACTTCCTGAAACCTAATGCTTAGCATTGCTACGATAATACTGAATGTTACAGATTGTGGTGTATCATTATTTTCCACTAATGCTCCTTGGTAGTCATCACTCTAGGAGCCAGTCCATGTTCTGCTGCTTTCTGATGTTATTCATTATGATGTAGATTTTCTTCAGATCTTGGAAATCAAGGGTTACGCCTCTGCCACCTTTTTATAACTTGACCGGCACACAGTGGGCAGCTGATTGCTGTCCCTTCACACATTTTGATAACTGCTCGTGTTTTTAATAATTCCTACTTAGTTGTTATGTAGTGTATTTAAGTGTACTTCAGAATCCCTAATAAATAGAGCCATAGAATATGCAGGCTTTATAGCTGTCTTCCTTCATTAAGCAAAATGCATTTAAAATTATATACTGTATTAAGGAGCATTATTTCTTTTTCCTTTATTTTTACTTATTCAAGTTACATTCTGCTCTCTACCTGCCTCCTGGATACCCTTCCCACCGTCCTCCCCCTAAATCCCCCTCCCCTTCTCCTCTGATCAAGTGGGCTCAACCTTGGATATTCTCCCCACCCTGGGTATCCCCCCACCCTGGTACTTCAAGTCTCTATGAGACTAGGCACTTCCTCTCCCACTGAGACCAGACAAGGCAGCCCAGCTAGAAGAACAGATCCCACATACAGGCAGCAGCTTTTGGGATAGCCCCAGTTCCAGTAGTTCAGGATCCACATGAAGACCAAGCCGCAAGTCTGCTAAGGAGCACTGTTTCTTAAAGAGGGGCCAAGGTATGTGCTTTGATGCTGTGAGAGCATCAGTTGTCAACTTGACAGAGTCTAGGCTCACCTGGGATCTGGACATACCAATGAAAGAGTGTCTTTATTATGTTAAGTGGTGGGGAAAACCAGTCTAAACTGCAGCAGGACTGTCATCTTGGGCTTTATAAATGGAGAAAGCTAGCTAAGTGCTAGCGTTCATCTGTTCCCTGATTATAGATGTGATGTTACCAGTTACTTCAAGTTCTAGCTGCCCTTGTTCCCCTGTCATGATAGAGTGTGACCTGAAACAAGCCTTAAGTTGCTATGTCAGAGTATATTATTACAGTGACAGAGAAGGAAACGAAGATACCCACGTCTGTGAAAGAGAACCTGGGTTATTTTAGAATTCTGCTATTGTGAACAAAGCTAAAGACATTCATCTTCACAATTTGTGTGAATATAAGATGTTAGTCCATTTTGAATAGAGTGGTGGGTTCTACACCTTCATCAATGAATGGGACAGTCTCCTGCTCAGAACCATGCATTGTAGATGCAAGAAGTCTGCTGCTGCTGCTGCTGCTGGAGGTGTTTAATTATGTTTTGTTATTTAAATATGTGTTAAGTGGTGCTGAATCGAGTTATTGATCTCATTACTTATTTAATTGATTATTTTTTTATGTGCTTATTGAGACAAAGTCTCACTCTGTAATGCTTGCTGGTCTTGGATTACACTCACTTCTTTTTCTAGAAATGTACTTATTTATTCTGAGTAAGGGCATGCCATCTCACACATGTGGTGGTCAAAAGACAACTCACCGGACTTGGTTCTCTTCTACCTTATAGGTGCCAGGGATGGAACCTGGGTTCTCATGCTTAGCAGCAAGCTCCCTTATATGTTGAGCCATCTTGCAGTCCCCAATTCAAAATCATCTTGCCTCATGCTCTTCACACTGAGGTTTCTGACAGAGGCCACCGTGCCCTGGTTTGTTTTGGCTGGAGTTTTAATGTCTCTAGTTACTGATAATGTTAGATATGCCTTCCTTTGTACATAGTTGTTCATTCTCAAATTTTATTTTTGTATGTAAGATTGAAGAATGGTTATTTTATAAATTATATTTATAATTATAAATTAAAAATATAATTATAAATTATTGGACATGTGATATTTTCTTTTTCAGATATCCTTATTCGTTTCAGAATAAAGATATTTGATTTGGATCAATAATAATTTATCAAGTTTTCTTGTAGCTTGAATCAAATCTGATATGCAGCATTTCTCCTATGTGATCAACTAGATAATATTTCATTGTATTTCTGTTCAGACCTATGATCCATTTGAATTAACTTTTATGTAAAGTGTTGAGTTTGATTTTTTTTTTTTTTTTTGAGACAGGGTTTCTCTGTGTAGCCCTGGCTGTCCTGGAACTCACTCTGTAGACCAGGCTGGCCTCGAACTCAGAAATCCGCCTGTCTCTGCCTCCCAAGTGCTGGGATTAAAGGCATGAGCCACCACTGCCCAGCTGATTTTTTTTTTTAACTGTATGAAAAATGTTATTTTTCTATTGAATTGTCCTGGTGAAAATGTAATTAATTGTACCAGTTTGGATCAATTTGGGGACTTTCTGCCCTGTTCCACTGATCTGTGTTTCTTGATTTCCATCAAATCCATAAAGAAATGTCTACACAGCTGCTGTGCTCAGTCTAAGCATTAGTTGGCTAATCTGGAGTTTAGAGTGATGTCACAGAAACAATATTAATCTCTATGAAGTGGCAAGTTATTTCCATTAAGTTTTCCAACTTAAAGGCATGGTATGTTCCCCTTGTTTGAATCTTATCTTTTACACCAATATGTCATAGCTTTTCACATACAGACATTGCATGCATTCTATTTTGTTATTTATTTTTCCTGGAGTATTAGAGTTTGTATTTTACATATCTCTGAAAGTCCCGTATGCTAAAGTCTTGGTTTCCAGCTACACAGCCCTTCTGGTAGTGGTTAGCTTCAGGATGTAGGGCCCAGTGGAAAGAAGTTAAGTAATTGGAGGCTTGCTGTTGAGTGGATAGCAGGTCTTACTCATGATGACTCAGGGAAGCCAAAAGCCAAAATAAACTTTGCTCAAGTGCATTATAATCGGGTATTTTGTTACAGCAACAAAAGGAAGAACAGGGACAAAAAATGGAACAGAGACTGAAGGAAGAGCCAACCGAGGACGACCCCACCTGGGGATCCATCATGTCTGCAGACACCAAACCCAACACTGTTGCCATGGTCAAGAGGTACTCGGGGACAGGAACCTAGTGTGGCAGTTCCTGGGGAGGTCCAGCCAGCCACTGACCAATTCAGAGGCGGACGCTTGAAGCCAACCATCAGGCTGAACTCAGGGAACCTGGTAGGGGAGCTGGCAGAAGGACTGGAGGAACAGAGGGGGATTGCAGCCCTATTAGAAGAACAATATAGGCTGGCCTAACCACCCAATTCTCCCAGAGACCAGACCAACAACCAAGGAGTGTACCTGGAGGGATCCATGGCTCCAGATGTAGCAGAGGATGGTCTTGCAAAACAGCAATGGAGGGAGGATCTTGGTCCTAGGGAGGTTGGATGCCCCAGATAGGGGGATGCTGGAGCAGTGGGGCAGGAGAGTGTGGGTGGGTGGGGGAGCATCCTCATGCAGGCAAAAGGGAGGGAAGAGGGCAGATATGGGAGGGGAGGTTGGTGAAGGGGTAGCTGGGAAGTGAAATGTCATTTTAGATGTAAACGAATGGAATGATTAATAATAAAAAATATAAGATGCACAATTAAAAAAAAAAAAACCTTAACTGACACAATAAATATTTCATTGCTTTTAAACACGGTTACAAGTTATATTTGTTTTAAATTTTTAAATTCTAATTGCTTATTGCTGCTTTGTGGGGAGATGATGAAATTCCAAATGCAATATAGTCCTTTACAGTTTGCTAAGTTATAGGGACATCTTTACAGTTAGCTAAGTTATAAGGACATCTTTACAGTTTGCTAAGTTACAGGGACATTTTGTAGATATGGAGCTGTTACATACAGTAGCAGATTATCTGTGAAAAGAAAAAGATTTTTTTTATATTTGTGTGCCTCTTTTCTTTTTTATCTTCTTTATTAATTTAGTTCAATCATGACATTGAATGGCAGTGTAGAGAATATATATCCGTCCTTAGGGAAGGTGTCCTGTGTGCAATGGAGGGTCTCTTAGTGTAAGCTTTTGAAAATGCCCTGTATAAAGTTAAGACACTTAGGAGACTTCCTCTGACTCTCTGCACACTGAGGATTTACTAGTTATTATGTAAATCAGTGTTTAAGCATGTTAAGAGTTTCCCCGCACATGGTGATGAGTTCGATTGTTTGATTTTAGTTAGCCCTTTGCTCTGGGAATTGCCCTGTAAATGTTTAAATGTTAAAGCCATGACTGTGGTTTGGGGATGAAATATCTTCAGAAGATTCATGTATTGAAGCTTGGTCCCAACACAAGCAGTGTTCAGGGTTGGAGCTTGTGGCAAGTAGTGGGATCATGAGGGCTGTGATATAATTGATGGATTAATTCACTCCTAAATCCTAGTTAGAAATTATTGGGAGATGGGGAAAACTGGGAGGTGGGGTATATCTGAAAGAATGGGTTGCCTCCAAATGTGTATCTTAACCTTGCCCAAACACACACACACACACACACACACTCCTCATTTACACACTCACACACAAATATACATACTCACACATATACACACATTCAAACTCACACTCACAAGCAGAGATACAGTCATACACGCACACACATATATACACATTCATTACATACACACACATACACACACACACACACACTCATGCTCATAAACACACCACACACACACACACACACACACACACACACACATACCACTGCCTCTCCCTTTCTCTCCTCTCAACATCATGTTTTGCCTCAACTTTGATCCCAAAACAACAGATCCAGCCTACCACTGACTGGAAAGCCGTGAGCCAAAATAAATCTTTTATCACTCATTTCTATAGATTATTTTGTCACAGTGAACAAGAAGCTAAAACAGCACCTTCAGGTTGCTGTGATAGACATGGAATGGTTGTGGTTCATTAACACTCTCATTTGCTGCTTAGTTGATTTTTAAATATTTTGGAGATTTATTTGCATCCATAATGGTGAGTTCTAAACTGAGTTGGGAATCGGTTTCTCCCCTCCTACTTTTAGAATAACAGTACCAAGAAATGTGACTTCTTTCTTAATTATTTAGTATAGTCTACCTGTGACTGCATGGATTTCATTCCCAGCAGTGTTTTACGTGAAAATCCAGTCCTGTAAACATGTAGGGAAATGTCAGCATCACTGCTCTGTGAGTGAACTGTGACACTTATGTATTCCAAAGAGGGTCTAGTTCAACTAATTTGTACAATTTACGAGAATAAAATTATCAACAATCCATGGTCATTTTCACACTGAGAGCATCTTACAGTGTTTGTCAAAGTGTCTTTGTGTTGGGTTGTACCCTTATGGTTCCTGTAGTAATTTATAGCTGTGTTAGTCTTTACCATGTATTTGCACAGAGCTTCAAAGTTAATCTGATATGAGAGCTTGGGATCTTTTAAGGTTTTTTCCTGGTATCGGAACATCAATGAGTGTGCATGTAACCATTTAGATTCCTCTGATTTGGTTACAGCTTCATACACACACACACACACACACACACACACACACACCACAATCAGTCCTTAATTTTTAGGATTTTATAACTCCAGAGTACTTTTTCCCTATGGTTTTTCTGATCATACAAGTTTTCTGCAACAGAGAGTAGTAGAATCCTTTGAGTTTAATGAGTATGGTTCCTAACGTCTCTTTCTTTGTGGAGACACATACAAAAAAACAAAACAAAACAAAAAAACCAATATTCACTTACACGTAAGTGATCTGTAAGTTTAAACAAAATGAGCAAACTCAGACTCAGTTTCCCTCACTGTATTTTCACAGCATGCTGAGAAATATTCTCCCTACCCACTAAGAAGTTAGGTGTCCTTTATTTCAACTCAGTAACAATATTATGAACCTGGAAAGAAGCCAAGATCCCATGGGCTTATGGCTCCATCGCAGTTTGCTGTACCATCTAAGTGCTGGTGACAAGCCTCAGATCCTCTCTACCTCTGTTTCTATTCCTCCAAGTATAAATTCAGTTCTCATGACTCTCAGGTAATTTATGTAAGTGGCTCAGAAAAATGCTTCTTCCACTTACTGGTTTATGAGTGAAGAGAAAGTATGTAAGAAGGTGCATTACCCCCTTGGAACCTCCATGTGTGCAGCTAACTTATAGCTACCCAAACTCTGCCTTTGAAGTCTTTATGGGAAATTCATTACATCATTACACGAGCAGAATCGACTACTTTTGGCCATTGCTCATCAATTAAATTTCTAGTATCTCTCACTTTCTGGAGGATAGTAAAAGTTGGAAATTCCAAACCTCTAATCCTATGTTAGTTTTTTAGACGACCAGACCCTATCCCTGTGCTGAAGCTACAAGGGGCTGCCAGGTACCAGTCACCTCATTTACTGTACAGAAAATCTATAGCTTTAGAGATCCTTAGGATCTCAGGAGACATATACAAGGACACAGAACTAGGACTGAACCAAATACATATTTTATAACATCAGAAATACTCCCCAAATAAATATAGATATTTGCATGTCAGATAAATAGTACTAGTCTTGAGATTTTACTCTACCACTGTAGAATGTAAGCACATTAATCAGGAGGCAGATGAATCACTATCACCAGCCTGTACAATGCAGAACCATGGTGCCCAGTCTGTTACTGCCATTACAATATACATTTTCAGAGGGCTAAGTTCACTCATACATCCTAATGCTTGCCTTTTGGCTCAATTTCAAGTTTAGTAGTAGTTTCCCAGTAAGTATCATTGTGGAGAAGGCTGTATACTTTTCCTAAGCTCTCACAGAAGAACTCTGCCCATCTGATGTTGTCTCATCGTTCTTGTAAATACTGTACTCTTTGGGTTTTCTTAGTATTTTGTTTTTCTTTCTGAGTTTCAGGCTATGCGAAATCTATTAACATATAGGTAAATTCACACCTTCCTACAGCTGTGGGCTTTATATTAATGAGCTTTTCAGAGAGTCCCCCTCTATGACTTTATTTCTTGTGTTAACTTTTTTTCCCATCTTTTTTCTTTGTTCAAATTCATCTGCTAACATTACCTGTCTGGTCTTGCATTCTGTCTACCTTTTCACCAGAAAGTTCAACATACAATAGACAGCTCTTTTAAATTTTCTGCATGGTGGTCTTGCATTCTGTCTACCTTTTCACCAGAAAGTTCAACATACAATAGACAGCTCTTTTAAATTTTCTGCATGGCATTTCTAACATTTGTGTTATATCTAGGTTAGTTTTAATGACTACTTGATTGAATTTGGGGATTGTGGATTTCTTTTCCTTTGCTTTATATGCTGTGTAATTCTTTTCCTTGTCTGAAGGAAATAATGCTGAATAGGCGATAACATGGTGATTTAAATAATGTCTACGTTTCAGTGTGATCATGACTTTGGTTCAAAAAAAAAAAAACCTTCAGTGTGAAGAACATGTTATTGTAATCAGGAGTGGGACAGGTTTCAAATATCATGTTGTTATAGCTATCCTCAGTGTAAAAGAGCCACCAAGTTCTTGTAATGACTCCCCGTATTTAGCAAATGCATCCGTTTTCCAGAGATAATTGTAATAGTGTAATGTCTGCTGTCCATTCATTGTCTGCAAACCTCCAAGGTGATGCTTCCCAGAGGGGTTGTTCCCTCCTTCTTGTCCCCTGATGCATATCACTGATCCTTCTGTGTGCTGCCTGGAAGTGATGGACTATGAGAGAAAGCACTCTTCTGATTTCTGGCTAAGCTTCACTACAACACACACCGTGCATCTTACTGAGAAAGTGGCCTTCATCAATTTGCTGTCATCTTGATAGAATGCTCCCACTAGGACCTATCTCTTCCTTTCCTTAGGATATGCCCTTGACACCATCCCATTCTGTAACCTTGAGAGTTTATATGGTAAGAGTGTTTATGATTTTTCCACCTGTTGTGAAACCTGAGCATATTTTTGAAGAAATAACAAGTGTAAATTTCTGCTACATCTACAGCCCTGGTCTAGCCCACACCCTCACACTAGCTAAACTCTGCATCCAGGAATACAGAGACATTTTCATCAAAGGCTCTTCTTCCTGTGTGCAGTACTTCCTGGCCTCAAGTCAGTAATGGTGTGTTGCTTCTTTCAGTAAGCATCCCTGAGTCCCTGGTTTTGTTGTTTGCTTGCCCCCCTTATTTCTCTGATTCCGTAAATGATAATTGCTAATTTATATATTGCTTAGCATTTTTTCCTTGTAAGAGCTAGATAGTCTCAGGTTCCCAGCATCTTCAGGATGAACCAAAAGTCCTGTATTCTACAAACTACTTTTTTTTCTTATTTGTGATATCATTGAAATATTTTCAATGATGTTTACAATCATTGAACTCAATATTCTTCTATAGTTCTAACTCCTGTGGTATATTTATTTGGAATGATATGTATTCCATAATTTGTTTTATTTGTCTTCTACTCATGGGCATTCTGGGTTTATCCTTTTATTTGCTTTTATGTTTGCTAGTCTTTAAAAAATTTTTGTGTCTGAGTGTTTTGTCTGAATGTATGATTGTATACCATATGAGTGCCTGGTGCTTGTTTGCAGAATCCATAAAAATGGCATCTAATCTTCTGGAACCAGAGCTACATATGGTTGCGAGTCACTACATGGGTACTGAAAACCAAACTCAGGACCTATGCAAGAGCAACCAGTACTCTTAATGACTGAGATATCTTTTTAGCTCTTGCTATTATGTTTTTACAATCATTTCTCAAATATTTATGAGACTTAGTCATGGTGATGTTAGCCACCTGGAGCACAGGATAGGTGGCTGGATTTATATAATTCTTTCCTATATATCCAGCTTCTGGTATAGTTGCTGACAGATAGCTCAAAACTCAAGGTGAATAGAAATTACTCATGTTATAATTATGAAATATACATACTATATACTCAACCCATTCAGTATAGCAGTTACTTAACCCATAATACTGTAAGTGGTAGTTTTATAAGAATGTCCCCCATAGGGAAAGATTCAAATTCAGAATTCAAAGTTATGTTTCTAATGGATGTGTGTCATTTTGTGCTATAACAAAGTCTTGCCAATATATACAATGAACTACCCTATGTCAAGGACTGTTAGTACACTCTGATTAATTGAATTGTATCTCTTCAAAAACATTAAGTTCCTGCCTTGGTACTAATGAATAACTTTATTTGGAAAAATGATCTTTGTAGATAAAATCAAATTAAGATGAGATCATCAGTGTGGGCCATAATCCAATGTGACCAAAGTCTGTGTAAGAAAATCAAGAGCCCATAAATCAGAGAGACACATAAGAGGCCATTTATACGACAATCCAGAACCAGAATAGGTACTAAGATTTCTATTACAAGGTTTGATCCTGGATAGACTAAGCAAATATCTGTTTAACTTAGGAGAAAAAGGCCACTCTAAAGATCAGTGTCATCATTTCATGACTTGAATCTCAGACTGAAGGGAAGTGGGGGAAGGGGAATAAGTGGAGAGCTAACAGTTGTCACCCTCCCTCTGGTACTGGCTGTGCATGCAGTGTGGTCGCCAGTCTCCATCCTCTGCTGAGACACATTCGGTTCTGATTCTACTCTTAGCCTGTGAGCCAATAGCAATTGTTCCTCTGCTAAGTCATTTAATTTGATTATTTTTGTCCTAGCAATGAGAAAAGGATTGGAGTGTGCATATAAATATCTCAAGAATCCATGTAAAGTAGACTCCAGCTGAAACCCAGTATGGGGGGCTGTGGAGGAAAAGTGGTTATTTTGAGAGAATTGGTAATACCCATTGAATGCTTTTCCCATTCATTGGAATCTCTCCATGTCACCAAGATGCCACATGACGACTGTGGTCAACAGGCTGAAAGTTGAAATCTCCTGGTCAAGTAGCAGATAGAAGGACTGTCATGTCTAGGACGGCAAAGCTTCCACACACAAGATGAAGACGCTGGAAGAAAATGTAACTCTTCTTAGCTTACATCTCTAAATGACAATCCTTACTGGCACTAGAAAACTGTACATGAAAATGTTGAGGCAACATGATTAGTTTTGCAAGATTATTTTTAACTGTCATATAATAAAGTCAAGTAGGTTCCATGAGTAGCACTATTCAAAAAAAAGAAAAGTATCTACAATAGAGAGATAGCTTAGCAGTTAAGAATTCTTACTGTTCTTCCAAAAATGAACAGTTTGTTTTCCAGTGCATGGTGGCTCACAGTCCTCTGTAACACCAGTCAGGGTACCTAACATTCTCTTCTGAACTCTACAGGCACTGGGCATGATTGTGTACCACACACACAAATACAAGAAAACACACATACGCATGAAATAAGAAATTTTAAAATCTACTTCTTAAAGAAAATTATACAACTATGAGTTTAATCTAAAATGATGAAGGATGAGGGCTGGAGATTCAATCCAATGAGAGAATGCTTGCTTGTGAAGCCATAGTTCAATCTGACTCATTATAAACAGAAAGAAATGAAGACCGACAAGAATATGAATAATGTGTGTATAGAAAAGTAAATTTAAGAAAAAAAATCAAGGTTTCGGGAAAGAGCCATGTAGCAAATGTTTACCCTATAGAAGAATCAGAGCAGGCTACCAGAAGCAGCAATCTATGCCATATGTCATTTTACATTTGGTATGTCAGAGGCCCATAGTTGCCCTATGCTATTTAGTTAATATTTGCATACACACAAAGCCCTGGGATGAATATCAGCTACTACTTTGAGTTTTCCTTCACACTTACTTGAAATAGACTGTTTTCTTTTTAAATATAGAATGTTAATACTAGATTTTTCCATAGTCTCAGGTTCTTGCTCACATTAGCAGTGTCAAGAATGGGTTCCATTTCATGGGTAAGGCTTTAAATACAACTTTAAAAAATAGTTCTCTCTCTTTCTCTCTCTCTCCCTTTTTCCTCCCTCATTCTCTCTGTGCACTCATGTCCTTTCTCTCTACCCTCCATAGTCCACCCCTACCTCCTCCCCATGGTGACTTCCCTGGCCTACCTCTTCCCCATGGTGACTTCCCTGGTCTTCTTCCTTGGGGCCAGTGAACTTGCCCACCCAAGAGCAGCTTCCCACTAAACCTCCATTTAATATAATCTTTTTTTTTTTTTAAGTGGTTGGTTACTCCTGTAGCATTTGTGCCACTATTGCACCAGTATCTTGCAGGCTGGTCATGCTTATAGAGGTCATAGCATTTGTAGCTGTGTGAAATTGATAGTTAACTTTCCTCCAGTATCATGCAGAATATCTTCCAGTAGCATGAACTCCAGGCATATGGGTAAAGGTTACACTTGGGCACCCATTCAACTTCACCACATTCAATTATATAAATAAATGTTGAGCTCAGCAATAAGGCCTTACCATCAGAATGTGGAAAGTAACCAATAACCTTGACAACAGCCTGTCATGTTTGAATGAGAGGCCTATTGGAAATCCCTTTGTCTAGTCCCTTTATTGACAAAATCCCTTTGTCAATAAGATGTAGTCAATTCCTGGCATGAAGGTTTGACTTTGTGGCATATGATGTCTTGTTGGAGAAATGATTCCCCCATTATATGATGATGCCATTAAATTCCTTTTGTATGTGTAGATAGGAATGACTTCTAATGATTTATTGCTAGACCTGTAGACCAGTGTATTGAACAACCTGTATCAAAGAATCTTCTTATTGAAATAGAAGGAAATTAACAAAGAGACCCACAACCAGGCAATATAGAGAGTAAGATACTTTGGAGCACTCAGTCTTAGTTGGTATGCTTTCATCAACTGTGTCCCCTCAGGGATCAGGAATTTGTGTGGAAGAGAAGAGAGAAAAACTATAAAAGCCAGAGGCGGTAAAGGACTCCCACAAAACATTGCCTAAGACACATTATAGACACAAAAGGAATGATGTGTATATGAACTGACAGAGATTATCGTATGCTGCCTGTATATTTCCAAGCCAAATAAAATTCCAGTATTGGAAAAGGCAAGTATATAAAAAGTATCACCCCACCCAAGATGTTATTTGCAACTGATACCTGCTGGGAAAGAAAAAAACGTCTTTTCTAATGGAGTGTCACTGGGTGCATACACACACACACACACACACACACACATGTCTGTCTGTCTGTATGTATGTGTATGTATGTATATGTGCATGTATGTGTGTATATATGTATGTTTATGTGTGTATGTATGTGTGTATGTTTGTGTGTGTATGTGTGTGTATGTAAGTATATATGTATATGTGTATGTATGAGTGTATATGTATGTATATGTGTATACACGTGTATGCATATGTATGTATGTGTGTATATATATGTGTGTGTATGTATGTGTGTATATATATATGTGTGCATACATGTGTGTGCATATGTATGTATGTGTGTATGTATATGTGTGTATATATGCGTGTATATGTATATGTGTATGTATGTATGTGTATATGTATATGTGTGTGTAAGAATGTTTGTATGTATGTACTCTAGGAAAGACTCCAGGACCAGTAGTTGGCCAACATAAAGTAAACTCTATGTTTTTCCTTTTGTCTTATTGGGTTTTTGGATTTTCATTTTTTTAGAGAGAGAGAGAGGGAGAGAGAGAATGTGAAAGAAAGTGAGTGGGGAGTGGGTTGGAAACGGGAGAAGTAGGAAGAAGAACATGATCAAAATATATTGTATAACAATCTCTTTAATTAAAAAATATAAAAATATATAAACTTAAAGGAAAGAAGCTCAGCATGGTATTGATTGCCTTCATTCACATCACATAGAAAGCTGAGACAGGAGGATGATGAGTTTGAGGCCAGAATTATATAGGTAATCTTGTCCCAGAAAGTAAAAGACAACAGCAAGAGAGGAAAGGAAGGAAACTGTAATGGTAATCATGTAGTCATCCTATATATTGTTAATTTTTGGTGTGCTATGTTTAAATAATTTACTCCTCTCCCTTTCCTGCTCCAACAGCCTCTTTTATCTTCCTCACTCTTGGGTCCACGAGCTCTTTATTAAAAATTATTATCATTATTATATAAATAAATGGCACAACCAAGCAGATGAATGAATAAATAAATAATAAATAATGCAACCTGATAAGTCTGTTTAATGTTGCTCATGTGTGTATGTTCTTAGGGCTAAACACGTAATATTGAATAACTATTAGGGGCTCTCCATCTCTAGGGAAGACTGATTTTTCTTTCTCTCAGCATTTATCAATTGCCTGTAGCCTTTTCTCTGGGGGCTGGGGCCTTCACTACTCCTCTACAGGGATATTTTCTTCACTTTTGTTCTTTACTATTTTTCTTCAGATACTATGAGCAGGGTTCACTGTAAAGACTATACATTGACTTTAGCAAATGAGCTTTTCTAACTTGGTCCAGTTCATAGCCTTCTCCTGTCCCTCACCCACAAAACTTGCTTTTATCATATGGTTTTGTTAGCATTGTTTACTCAGTCAATAAAAGATGTTAACACATTAATTAAAGAAATGGGCAGGTATTTTAGTATTAACTATCTGTATTAGTCCATTCTTCCCTCAGATAACATTTCTAAGAATGATTTATGGGTGCTTCTGTTAAAACCTTAAAATATCAGATTGGTGTATTTTTACATTTTTAATATCAAAATGTAACATCACATTAAAATCATACATACACACAAACTGGATTTGAAGTCTTCTAGGTTAGGTGTATATAGACGAGATGGACTAGGGCATGAAGGAAAACAATTGTAATCCATACAAACATTGAGGACCATCTTGTACATACGGGATCTGCATGTGGACCAAGATGAAATGCCTTTTTGTTGTGCCCTATACAACTGCTAAAATCCAGCCATGTCTTAATCCCAAAGCCAAGTGTCTCTGTTAGGCTGCATCTAATGAAAGATAACTTATTCTACACTGAAATAAATAAGCTGAGCCATGTGTCCTGGGTTCTGAATGTTCATAGGAAGATTGTATTATTATTATTTTTTGGGTTTTTTTTGGTTTTACAGCAACTTCTTAGTGTCTCCTTAGATCAAAGATTCACCTATTGCATATCAAAATTCTCCAGCACTCTAGTAGAAAGAAAGTGTCAGACCAGTCTAAGACTTACTGAAAATACACAAAAGACCAAGAGAAGAAAATGAAGCCCATCGTTATTATAACCAGTAATCTTGGATTTGGAGTAGCTGAAAATAGATTTTTATCAACTTTATAAAGTTTAATCTATTATAATCATTAGAACTTCAAACAATTATGCAATATCTAAGAGGCAGGTTTTTTTATAAGGTTAAAGGGCAGCTTTACTTTAGGATATGAAGAAGACAGACAACTTTGAATAGGCAAATTGTAAAAGGATCAAAAATACCCTGATGTCTTTGAAGCTTTGGATTCCATTTTGAATGTATTTAAGAGCAGTTTGCAAATGGTTGAATAGAATATTCATAAACTGGAAGATGTTTCTATGGTTGAAAACCAAGAAGTAAGGTAAACAGAGTTGCAAATGCTGAAAAGAATGTGATAGATAGTCAGATAGATAGATACATAGACACATAGATACATAGATAGATACATAGAAAGATGATAGAGAGATAGATAGATAAACAGATAGACAGATAGAAAGAAAGATGATAGATACATACATACATACATACATACATACATACCACACATACATACATACCACACATACATAGATATATACATACATAGAGATGGATGGAAGGATAAATAAGTGGATAGATAGATATTTGGAGTGAGTCTCTTCATGTTAAAAAGTTTGACATATGCATATTAAAGTCCATAAATAAATGAGAAAATAAAGTAGAATGAATATTTAAAGAGATTGGTTCTTATTAAGAATATTGAAATCTAAACACTTTATGTAAACTAAATACCAAAAACTATCTGATTACAATTTTCAAAGAATAAGAAAGCACAAGAAGGTGCAGCCAATCACATGACAGTGGAGAGATCTAGGGATCAAAACTTTAAAGCAGTGAGGGGTAAAGTTGGCCCTTCACTATCCCATGGTTCTCCAGGAAACTCTGTGCTGCAAGAAAGAACAAAGTCCCACAAAGCTGGAAATCTGCACCTTAGCAATGAGGGGAAATGCTGACATTTTCAGAAATGAGATAATCATGTGTTTTTGGTAAACCCACAGAAGGAATAATCAGCACACAATCACTGAAGTACTATTCACAGATGAAGATAGTCTCCCTATCCACAGAAACACAAGACAGAATCTAAAAGGAAAAAGAAGTTCAAATATTTCAGAAAATTCCTTCAAGTATCAACTATTTGAACAACCACAAAATCCCATGGTACTAATGGGAACATATATCCAAAGCTTATAGAGCTAAAACAATGGAGCAGTGTTGTTGAACTATTTTAGAAAGCAAGGTTTTAGCTTTGCCTACAAGTGATAGAAAGATGGACTTGTTAAACAAAGAATAAATCAAAGAAGCATATTTAGCTTCTAGACTTTGATATCTAACAAAATCACGGTCACAATTTGTGAGCATGACAAAGCTACATGACAACCGGCTTTATATCCTAAGAGCTACCGAATTAATACAAATAAATGTAAAGAATTAAAGTTGGGGAGACCTCTGCCTGGGCCACCAGGGTTCCATAGCCAAACAGCGCCTGCAGAAAGCTAGCCTCCCAGCAGTGTGGGCAAGCCTGTGAGCTCAGAGGGACCCACCTGGAATACCCAGGACACAGGGACTGAGGAACGGGCTTCTGGTTTCTTTCGGTGGCTGGAGAGCAGATCCTGTGACATAGGGCTCCATACTCAAATAGTGCCAGGAAAGAGCTGGTATACCAGGAGTGCCGACACACCTTTAAGCACAGGCAAGACCACCACTTCTTTTCAAATTCACTGGACTAAGAGGGACCCTAGCAGAGCCATCAGGACACAGGAAACAAGGGACAGCTGGGGATTAGATCCTTCTGGTTTCTGTCTGCACCCCAGAGCTGACCCTGTACCACAGCTCTCCAAACCCAAATTCCTTTCAGAGAGAACTGGTCTTCAAGAGTATTGACACCTAGGCTTGCAGGAAAGACAAGCCACAGTCAGAGAGAGGAAGACCAGCTAACACCAGAGATAACCAGATGGCAAAAGGCAAGGGCAAAAACACAAGGAACAGAAACCAAGACTACATGGCTTCATCAAAACCCAGCTCTCCCACCACAGCAAGCCCTGGATACCCAAACATACCAGAAAAAGAAGATTTAGACTTAAAATCACATCTCAAGAGGATGATAGAAGATTTTAAGAAGGAAATAAATAACTCCCTTAAAGAAATACAAGAGAATACAGGTAAACAACTGGAAGCCCAAAAGAAGACACAAAAATCCCTTAAAGAATTACAGGAAAACACAATCAAATAAATGAACAAAACCATCTAGGAATTAAAAACAGAAATAGAAACTATAAAGAAATCACAAAGGGAGACAACCCTGGAGGTAGAGAACATAGGAAAGAAATCAGGAGTCATAGATGCAAGCATCACCAACAGAATACAAGAGATGGAAGAGAGAATCTCAGGTGTGGAAGATACCATAGAAAACATGGACACAACACTCAAAGAAAACACAAAATGCAAAAAGCTCCTAACCCAAAACATCCAGGAAATCCAGAATATAATAAGAAGACAGAACCTGAGGATAATAGTTATAGAAGAGAGTGAAGATTCCCAACTTAAAGGACCAGTAAATATCTTCAACAAAATTATAGACGAAAACTTCCCTAACCTAAAGAAAGAGATGAACATAAACATTCAAGAAGCCTACAGAACTCCAAATAGACTGGACCAGAAAAGAAATTCCTCCCATCACATTATAGTCAAAACACCAAATATACAAAATAAGAAAAGAATATTAAAAGCAGTAAGGGAAAAAGGTCAAGTAACATATAAAGGCAGACCTATCAGAATTACACCAGACTTCTCACCAGAGACTATGAAAGCTAGAAGTTCCTGGGCAGATCTCATACAGACTCTAAGAGAACGCAACTGCCAGCCTAGGCTGCTATATCCAGAAAAACTCTCCATAATCATAGATGGTGAAACCAAAGTTTTCTATGACAAATTCAAATTTGCACAGTATGTTTCCACAAACCCAGCCCTACAAAGAATAATAGACAGAAAAGGCCAACTCAAGGAGAGAAACTACACCCAAGAAAAAGCAAGAAAGTAATCTTTCAACAAACCCAAAAGAAGATAGCCACACTAACATAAAAACAACATCAAAAATAATAGGAAGCAACAATCACTATTCTTTAATATCTCTTAACATAACTGGTCTCAATTCCCCAATGAAAAGACATAGACTGACAGACTGGATCCATAAACAGGACCCAGCATTTTGCTGCATCCAGGAAACGCACCTCCTTGTTAAAGACAAACACTACCTCAGAGTAAAGGGCTAGAAAACAATTTTCCAGGCAAATGGCCCCAAGAAACAGGCAGGAGTAGCCATTCTAATATTGGATAAAATTGACTTTCACCCAAAAGTCATCAAAACAGATAAGGAAGGACACTTCATACTCATCACAAATAAACCAAGAAGAACTCTCAATTCTGAACATCTATGTCCCGAAAGCAAGGGTTCCCACATTCATAAAAGAAACTTTATTAAAGCTAAAAGCACACATTGCACCTCACACAATAATAGTGGGAGACTTCAGTACCCCATTATCATCAATGGAAACACAAACTAAACAGAAACACAGTGAAACTAACAGATGTTATAAACCAAATGTATTTAACTGATATCTATAGAACATTTCATCCTAAATCAAAAGAATATACCTTCTTCTCAGCACCTCATGGTACCTTCTCCAAAATTGACCATATAATCAGTGACAAAACAGACCTCAACAGATATAAGAAAATTGAAATAATCCCATGCCTCCTATCAGATCACTACAGATTAAGGCTGGTCTTCAATGGGAAAAACAACAACACAAAGCCCACATATACATGGAAGCTGAACAACATTCTACTCAATCATAACTTGGTCAAGGAAGAAATAAAGAAAGAAATTAAAGACTTCCTAGAATTTAATGAAATTGAAAGTACAACATACCCAAACCTATGGGACACTATGAAAGCAGTGTTAACAGGAAAACTCACAGCTCTGAATGCCTCCAAAAAGAAGCTCGACAGAACATATACTAGCAGCTTAACAGCACACCTGAAAGAACAAAAAGAAGCTAATACATCCAAGAGGAGTAAAAAGCAGGAAATAATCAAATTAAGGGCTGAAATCAACCAAGTAGAAACTAAAGGAACTATACAAAGAATCAACAAAACCAGGAGCTGGATCTTTGAGAAAATCAACAAGATAGATAAACCCTTAGCCAGACTAACCAGAGGGCACAGAGACAATGCAAATTAACAAAATTAGAAATGAAAAGGGAGATATAACAACAGAGTCTGACGAAATTTTTTAAAAAGTCATCAACTCCTACCACAAAAGCCTATATTCAACAAAATTGGAAAATCTGGATGAAATGGACAAGTTTCTAGACAGTTACCAAATACCAAAGTTAAATCAGGATCAGATAAACCATCTAAACAATCCCATATCCCCTAAAGAAATAGAGGCAGTCATTAAAAGTCTCCCAACCAAAAAAGGCCCAGGACCAGATGGGTTCAGTGCAGAATTCTATCAGCCCTTCAAAGAAGACCTAATACCAATACTCTTCAATGTATTCCACAAAATAGAAACAGAAGGAACACTACCCAATTCATTCTATGAGGCCACAGTTACACTGATACCAAAACCTCACAAAGACCCAACAATAAAAGAAAACTTCAGACCGATTTCCCTTATGAATGTTGATGCAAAAATACTCAATAAAATTCTTGCAAATCAAATCCAAGAACACATCAAAACAATCATTAACCATGATCAAGTAGGGTTCATCCCAGGGATGCAGGGATGGTTCAATACCCAGAAATCCATCAATGTAATCAACTACATAAACAAACGCAAAGAAAAAAATGGCATGGTCATTTTGTTAGATGCTGAAAAAGCATTTGACAAAATTCAACATCTCTTCATGATAAAAGTCTTGTAAATATCCAGAATTCAAGGAGCATACCTAAACATAGTAAAAGTATCAAACTAAATGGAGAGAAACTGGAAGCAATCCCACTAAAATCAGGGACTAGACAAGGCTGCCCTCTCTTTCCCTATCTATTCAATATAGTACTTGAAGTTCTAGCTAGAGCAATTAGACAAAAAAAGGAGGTCAAAGGGATACAAATTGGAAAGAAAGAAATCAAAATATCACTATTTGCAGATGATATGATGGTATACTTAAGTGACTCGAAAAACTCCACCAGAGAACTGCTACAGCTGATAAACACCTTCAGCAAAGTGGCTGGATACAAAATTAACTCACGCAAATCAGTAGCCTTCCTATACACGAAGGACAAACAGGCTGAGAAAGAAATTAGGGAAATGACACCCTTCACAATAGTCACAAATAACATAAAGTATCTTGGTGTGACCCTAACCAAACAAGTGAAAGATCTGTATGACAAGAACTTCAAGTCTCTGAAAAAAGAAACTGAAGAAGACCTCAGAACATGGAAAGATATCCCATGCTCATGGATTGGCAGGATTAATATAGTTAAAATGGCCATCCTGCCAAAAGTAATCTACAGATTCAATGCAATCCCCATCAAAATCCCAACTCAATTCTTCATAGACTTAGAAAGAGCAGTTCTCAAATTCATATGGAATAACAAAAAACCCAGGATAGCAAAAACTATCCTCAACAATAAAAGGTCTTCTGGGGGAATCAGCCTCCCTGACTTCAAGCTGTACTACAGAGCAGTAGTGATAAAAACTGCATGGTATTGGTAAAAGTGACAGGCAGGTCGATCAATGGAATAGAATTGAAGACCCAGAAATGAACCCACACACTTATGGTCACTTGATCTTTGACAAAGGAGCTAAAATCATCCAGTGGACAAAAGACAGCATCTTCAACAAATGGGGCTGGTTCAGCTGGCAGTCTACATGCAAAAGATTGCAAATTGATCCATTCCTATCTCCCTGTACAAAGCTCAAGTACAAGTGGATCAAAGGCCTCCACATAAAACCAGATACACTGAATCTAATAGAAGAGAGAGTGGGGAAAAGTCTTAAAACACATGGGCACAGGGGAAACGTTCCTGAACAGAACACCAATGGCTTGTGCTCTAAGATCAAGAATTGACAAATGGGACTTCATGAAATTGCATAGCTTCTGTAAGCAAAGGACACTGTAAATAGGACAAAAATGAAACCTCCGGATTGGGAAAAGATCTTTACCAATCCTATATCCGATAGGGCACTAATATCCAATATATACAAAGAATTCAAAAATTCAGAGATTCAAATAACTCTATCAAAAAATGTGGAAGTGAGCTAAACAGAGAATTCTCAACTGAGGAAACTCGAATGACCGAGAAGCACCTAAAGAAATGTTCAACATCCTTAGACATCAGGGAAATGCACATCAAAACAACCCTGAGATTCTACCTCACACCAGTCAGAATGGCTAAGATCAAAAACTCAGATGACAGCAGATGTTGGCAAGGATGTGGAGAAAGAGGAACACTCCTCCATTGCTGATGAGAATGCAAGCTGATACAACCTCTGTGGAAATTAGTTTGGTGGAATCTCAGAAAAATAAACATAATACTACCTGAGGACTGAGCTATACCACTCCTGGGCATATACCTAGAAGATATTCCAACATGTAATAAAGACACTGTTCTACTATGTTCATAGCAGCCATATTTATAATAGCCAGAAACTGGAAACAACCCAGATGTCCCTCCACAGAGGAATGGATACAGAAAATGTGGTACATTTACACAATGGAATACTACTCAGCTATTAAAAACAATGACTTCATGAAATTCGCAGACAAGTGGATGGAACTTGAAAATATCCTGAGCAAGGGAACGCAGCCACAAAAGAATGAACACAGTATGCACTCACTGATAAGTGGTTATTAGCCCAAAAGTTCAGAATACCCAAGAGTCACTTCACAGTACCCATAGGGCTGAGTGTTAGGTCCCAGATGGAGGAGTTGGAGAAGGGACTGAAGGAGCTGAGGGAGTTGGCAGCCCCATGTAGGGAGCAACAGTCGCAACTGGGCTGACCCCTGGAAGCTCCGGGAGCTTGGATCACCATCCAAAGAATATACATGGAGGGACCCATGGTGCTGGCCACATATGTGGCAGAGGAGGGTCTTGTTAGCCTTCAGGGGGAGCAGAGGTCCTTGGACCTGAGGGTGTTAGATCCCCTAGTATAGGAGAATGCCAAGGAGGGAAGCTGAGAGTGGGTGGGTGGGTGGGTGGTTGGGGGAATACCCCCATTGAGGCAGGGGGAGAGGGGAGGGAATGGGAAGGTTCCAAAGGGGAGATCTGGAAAGGGGGAAACATTTGAAATGTAAATAAAGCTTAAAAAAGAATTAAAAGTAAATGAAATAAAGCACACCACTGAATATTTTCTATCTTCTTTACAAAATTTAAGTTTTAGTTTTACTAATATAATTAACTACTATTGATCTCATTGTTAATAAAGATGTTCAGAATGTAATCTGTATGTTTCACTTCAGGAAGAATTAAATGTTATCCACATGGACACATTAAGAAAATACAGGGTGAAAAGATAAGGGTATGTCAATATTAATGGAAGTAAAGAAAAGCAAGTCCCAGGCACACCTGAAGGTGCTGAAGATAACTGACTCTCCAAAGGAGGGCTTGTGGGGATGGAGGGGTGGCTCAGTGGTCAAAAGCACTGGCTTCTTTTTCAGAGGACCCAGGTTCAATTCCTAGCACCCTCATGGCAGCTCACAACCATCTGTAACTCTGGCCCAATGGGCTCTGTTGATGGAACATTTCAGTGTATTAAAAACAAAAACAAAAACAAAAAGTACCTATGATTAACTTTGAAAGCTTAGTAATTGACCTCCCAACTGCATGGCAGGACTTTTCTTTGAAAGATAACCATTAGTGATTCCAGAAGGGAAGTTGTTGGCTTAAATTTTTCCCAACCCTGTTTTTGATAACAGTTCTTAAATGCTTTAACCTCCCTTCTAGCACATCACCCAGCAGAGGTAGTGGGAAAGAACTGTTACTAGGATTCAGGGAAGTGAACCTTTTTAGAAATTGTTCTTTGGAGCAAATCCCATCTGCACTGTCAGGAAATCAACACGTCAGTTCAAAGATCAGGGGCAGCAGCTCGAGCCATTCATAAATACTTCACGATTGCACCAGCATTCCAGTTCAGCAGTGTCAGGATAGCAGCAGTGGTAGTGACCTCACAGGAACAGCTTATCACCCCCAGCTGTAGGGAATGTAATGGCCGCCTTTTGTTTCCACAGATATCCAGGCATATGTATGTGTGCGTGCATGCCTGTTTATATGTGTTCATATACTTGAACACACACATATAATAAAACTATATCTCAATAAAGTGGGGGGGGGGTGCGCCTGTGTGTGTTGTACATATGGAGACCAGAATGGGGTATTGGTGTTCCCTCTGTTGCTTTCTTCCTCGTTCTTTTAAGACATGCCTTTCACTAAACTAACAGCTCTGTGTTTCTACTAGACGGGCTAGCCAGTAAGCTCCCAAGATCCTCCCATCTCCACATCTCCACAATGTCAGTGTTACATGCTTGGCTTTTTATATGAGTGCCAAACTCAGATCATCATGCTTATACACCAAACACTCTGACCTCCTGACCCATCCCTCCAGCTGCAAGGTTCTCTAATGTTAAAATTCCCCCACCCCCCAATGTAGTGCCTTTCTGATATAAAATCATGTTTCCTCATGGATCTGTAAAGATTTTCTCAGTGGGCAGTCACAGCTGCAGAGGATGCAAGGGAATAGATGGAGATATTGAAACGATTCCACTCTGTCAGGCATCAGTTCTTTCAGATCTTGGGATTTCTTCTGTGGAAAGACGGCAGTGATGCTTCTGAGTTAGTCTCTTAGTTTACAGGCTTGCCCCAAGAACCAAAGGAGCTGGGACGTGTGTGGAATCCCTAGAGAAGTGTGAGTCCAGGTAAGTCCACGCTACACAGACCTTGCATCGAACAAGCAACAATAATAAAAATAAATAAATTACAAGCACAACCTGTTATATTTGCTGGAGGGTACTGGTCAGAGGTATGGCATCTCAGCCCCACGCATGCCACAGAGAAGTAGACGATATAAAATCATGCTAAAAGACCAATAGCGGTAGCTGAGGGACTCTCATGTCTGAAAGCCAACTCAACCTGCATACTGTTCTTTTGTCCTAGTGTTATGCATACCTGGCTCCTGTCCAAACATGGTAGAGGTGATCAGAGGATGGGACGCTTGGCTGGAAGATCGACACAGGCAGGGTTTGTTTTCCCCTCCCCTCCACTCCCCTTCCCTTCTCTCCCCTGCTTCTCTCCCCACCCCCACCCTCTTGGGCTCTTCCCTTCCTGCCCAAGTTCCCCCGCTCTGCCAGCACCACAGTGACAATATGAGATATCGCATCTGAAGAAGCACAGCCAAATATTTGATTTGGACGACGGCACTGAAGATGCCTCATCACAACTGTGGGTGCCCAGATTACCAACGCCTTGCTCTTGGCGGCGGCACATGCTACAGTGAGTACAAACTGCACGGAAGAGCGCGTTACAACACGGATGGAAGAGATCCCAAATGGCTGATGTGCCGTGTCTTGTTTGGAGAAGAGCTCGCTGATGAGGAATAAGCTGAAGAGGCAAGAGGCTGTTGTTTTTCCTGTCAAGGCAAATGGTACTAAGAACATGGCAAGCGCTTTTAAGATTTTTTTTCCTCCCTTTCCTTACTTGGATTCAGAAACGCTTGGCGATGAGAATAAGATGGCTGGTCCTGGGGGATCACGATGGATTTGCTGTGACTCTTGCCCCTCTCCTGGACATAGGGCATGGTTTCCTTTCTGTTAGCCTCACTAGTAACAACGGCAGATCAGGCAAGGACGCGCGATTCTCGGCCGTTTCCAATACCCTGCTATGTACAATCTCAACTGGATTGAAACAGGAGTCAAATCAGTGAACAGAGCAAAATAGGTTAAAAGAATATCGTCTTCTGTGTGCAGTGTGGGGATAATAACTCTCCAATGAGCTGCAGAAATGCCCAGGACTCCTGAAAGAAGTTTTGCAGGCACCATCAGTCAGAGACCCGTGCCATCTGCTTAAGGGCCTGAAAGCACAGTGGGCTCTTGTTACTTGAGGTTTTGCTTCCCACAGCTCGAGCTAACTATGATCTGAAAATTGGAAATGGAGAATCCCAGGGATAAATACTCTATAACTTTGGAAGGATGCACTACTCACCACTCTGAAGACAATGAGAAATCTCAGGCCACCCTATCCAGGACATGAATCACTACTTTATCCAGCATACTGTGTGTATCTGATGCCCCTGGGTTGGTCACTTCGTAGGTTTCTTGCTTAGCAGACTGGCTGGCACTGTAACGTTTGTGTACCACTAAGCCCTGTGCCCTGTCCTTTACAGAGCACAAAGGGCAAATTTGTTGAGTGGTACTTTGTTATTCTTTACACTGCACTGCTATGCAAGGTCAGGCATCCCCTAGGAGTCTTAGAACATACTACTCTCAATTTAAACAAAACAAATTTCTACTGGAAATACATCAAATCTTTTCAGATTTGGAGTTTTTGTGATAACAAATTTGAAGTAGAAGAGACACATTTAAATGCGAAATCAGTGAGGCCTTTGTCATTATACAGACCACACGCTCAGCATCTTAATCATTTAAGAACAGAAAGGCATGCACGCATCAGTGCACACATGTGACAAGTCCACATTTCATGTCTTCAGTTAGTGTGTTTGCACACACACACACACACACACACACACACAGAGAGAGAGAGAGAGAGAGTTATATGTACATGAAAACTTGTTTATATACATAAGTTGAATTCTTAGAGTAATCTGGAGAAAAGACCAATGTGCTTTTGTGTGTTATGTGCTTCAGTAGCTTTAATAGCTTCCTATTGACTTGAATATCCTGCTCTCAAAAAAATCCTCATATGAGAGAACTCTAGACAAAATGCTTCTGGTATTCATTCATCTGTTAGCCCTGTGCTAATCATGCCAAGGTCATGGGTTCAGTCCCCAGGTGGGCCATTTACATTTGCTCCGCTCCAAAGCACCAAGTTGCACTTCCAACCCCACAGTGCACACTGATGAATGTGTGCCACGCAGGGTTTAGGTCTTACAGTGTGAGCTATGGAATCCGACTCCGTAGATTCAAAGCCTAGCTTTCTAATCTTTATAGGTGCGATTTCCAATCAGTTGTTCAATATCCTGAAGACTCCATCTCTATATTCAATTGTGACAATAAGCATACTTACCAGGCCAAACTGGAAACTAAAGAATGCCACACAGAGCAGAGCTGACTGCAGTCTCTAAGTACATCACAAACAAAATTTCTTTGAAGAAAGAATGAGAGACTGGAGCTTGGTTGATATGCTGGTAATGTTCATGATTTAGGTCAAGACGACAAAAGCATTACTTCGGGTGAGTCGCATACACTGTCTTTACTGATCATGAACCAGGATCAGATTTGAAATTGCACAATCATGAGTCTGAAAATCAGTTCCCCGGAAATTCCAAACTAACTTACTTCTCAAATTTCTCCCTCCTCATTCTTCCAGAAATGTATTCTGCAACTTTATGTTCTATTCAACCCTTTGTTAAAATGTGAAATAAAAAAAAAAAAATGTGGATTGATTTCAAAATGTATGCAGTCATGACTGAGCGTGGTGGTGCATGCCTTTAATACCAGTGCTTGGGAGGCAGAGAGAGAGAGACTGGATACTTTATATGTTGATCTTTTTCACTTCCTTCGCTCCTGGACACCATATCTACTTCTGAAACTTCACTGATTCCCTCTGAAGACAGGCTGTAGAGCTTCCACTAGGATATGGTGTCAACTTGAGTTAAGTCATCCAAAGCCATAATTCATTAAAATTACATTAAATCTGTAAACATAAAACTAGCGATTCTAAATGCTTTCCAGGCACAAATGTATTATTGCCTCTGTAAGTTCCCTGGTGCTAAAATACAGTTTAGATTCCCCTTGTAGGTTGTTGAACGCTTTAATCTCCTCGACTTTTCTTTCTTTTCCCTGAGTTTATTAACCTATTCCTTCACTCTGAAGCTACATATCTACAATGCTTTAATTTTCTCAGGTTTCGGATCTCTTCCCTATAGCAATCAAGGTCACTTATAAAGAAGACTTCAATATGTTTAAAACGTAGGGGAAAATTACAATCTTCTCCGATCTTTGCTTATTTCTTCACAGGAAAAAATCATCTAAAGGAATGTGGTTCCCTGCATTAAAAGTATTCATTTTGTGGTTAGAGACAATGTAGGCTAGTCTTAGAAACAAAGTCTTCATGGGATCTAGACTCCTAGAGAACATTGTGGGAATTTGTTTTATCTGAAGGGCGGGAATTATGCTCACATTGCTGCTCATTTTGTGTTCCTTAAGTAGACTTCCCACAGCTTGTAAAATCCTGCCTCTCCATAAATGTCCCTTAGTCATCATTTTCTCAGCGTTCCCTTTACCCCTTAAAACGTTGCTCCTTTAACATGAAATCGAGCCTCTACTCACTGTCCCTGCGACAAAACTATGCCAGAGGCTTGTCATTACCTTTTCATCTGATTTTAAAACAGCAGAAACCTCAGATCAGGCCACAGTGAGCATTTATGAAAAAGCTGTATCTGTTTAAACACTAAATACGCCCCTGCTTACTACTGGTGCATTTCCCACAATTTGTATTTAGTTGAGATTGTAGAAATAAATAAATAGATAGATAGATAGATAGATAGATCCAGTGGAAGCTCTTGCTTAGTGAGTTGATGGCTATTCCTCTCAAAGGTTTGTCTGGCCATTTAAATGAAACCTAAAAAATAGTGTATCCAGTGTGTAGGATTTAGTAACCATGCAAAAGGACACATACAGCTCACCTGAGGGGAAACTCTGGCCCTCCTTCTTCCTTTGGCTCAAGATTCGTTATAACATGGCAGAAAGCACTGAAGGCATCACCCATCAAAACCAGCCATGCTGAGATGCAGTATGCCTATTTGAAGAGTGCTGGAGAATACCAGACGAACCAGATATGGGAGCAGTGCTTCTTCCTGCTGCCTTTGCCTAGAGAGCAGTTCTCATCCCCCACTGAGGGTTTGCCTAATCCTGGAGGCATAACCATCTAGGAGCCCAGGAACATACTAATGAAAGTTTGCATTTGCAGAGAGAACAACATAGTGTTAATTTGAAGCTTAGAATAAAAGAGGAATTTGCCCAAATCAATACCTTTCCTACAGTTCATTTCAGCCAGGGCCGCGGCGGTTGTAGATCAGGGTTTTTTGTTTGTTTGTTTGTTTCTGTTTTTGTTTCTGTTTTTGTTTTTGTTTTTGTTTTGTTTTGGTTTGGTTGGGTTTTTTTTTTGCAGTCACTGTAGAGAGAATCCTCACCTAGTTATCAACCTCGGTTTTCAACTGGCAAAGGATGTTCAAGGCAAAAAAGAATGCATAAACAAAAAGTACTTACTGGTGAACCATTGTGTGGAGGAGACCATGCAGCAGCAGGGAAGACAGTAGAGCTTCTCTTGAGAAGGACCGACTGCTGGAAAGAGGATTCCAAGTATGTGGGGAGCCAGAAGTTGATATGTGCTCTGAGTCATGGGTAGCTCAAGTAGCTATGTCTGGTTCTCCTGGCTATAAGGCACCTGCCAAATGTGGTGTTGAATAAATCACGGGAGATGAAAAATGCATTAAGTGCCAGAGGAGAGGAGATGAAGAACTTAAGAACTATCCAGCCCCATTTCAAGCTGGAGAAAGAGAAGAACTCGGAAGAAGATGAAGAAATTCTCAGAATTGCAAGGGAGGGAGAGGAAGCAGAGGAGAGTGGGACCGACATTTACTACCGTAAACTCTCTCGTTGCCACCACGTGTTGAAATGATCATCTTGCTGGGCAGTGTTGGCTCACGCCTTTAATCCCAGCACTTGGGAGGCAGAGACAGGTGTATTTCTGAGTTCGAGGCCAGCCTGGTTTACAGAGTTCCGGGACAGCCAGAGCTACACAGAGAAACCCTGTCTCGAAAAAAAGAAAAAGGAAAAAAGAAAAGAAAAGAAATGATCATTTTATTCACTGATTTCTCCCCACAGCACAGGATGAGTTCAAAGGCACACAAATGTCAGCTGGGGAATCGGCATTCTAGAGAAGGTCTAACTTGGGAAAATCAAATGGGTAAAATGTACACGGTAAGAACAACAAATTATAAGTCTGTCATACATTTAACTATGATGAAGATCTGAAACCGAGCCACAGACTCCCGACATGACAAATGAACAAGGGGTACAGACAAGAGTTGACTTTTAGTTCTTGTTTGAAAATGCTGCTTATGGACTCCGTTTTGTGAGATTTTTGTTAAGGGGTTGGGGAAGAGATGCTTTCTGCCCTTCAAAGAAAAGACATGGTTTTACTTTTCTCGTTGCTGTGCCCAAATATAAACAAAAACAATGTAAGGAACGAAGGGTTAATTTTTACTCCCTGTTCAAAGGAACACAATAGGTCACAGCTGAGAAGGCAAAGAGTATGCATCCAGCAGCTATGGGATCGGGTGCCATCTGTGTGGCTTCAGGGAACAGAGAGATCGTGGATGCTCAACTAGATCTCTGCCTTTCCCCCTTTATCTATCCACAGACCCTGGCCCACAGGATGGCGCCACTCACATTCACAGTGGAAGCTCACTCATCAGTGCGCCCTGTGAACACCCATGGGTGTTTCTTAATCCAATCAAACTGACAATTGAGAATAACCAAGGGATTATTCTTTCTGCAGTAGATTGCCACATCACTAGGAGTCGTGAGACTCAGGATGCTCACAGCCAGCACGTGATGCCGTTCAGAATCACGGCTCCTATGAGTAGAACTGGTAGTCGGATTATACACGGTCTCTGTGTTGGAAGATTGTAGCTGAACAGAATGTGAAGGCATCACGCCCGATGCCTTTCTTCAGAATCTCTTTCGGCTTAAGTATATTGGTTTCCCTGTGTCCGTGACTTTACATGACATAATCATTAGACCTTCACCTTTATAGGCAGGAAGGAGGAGAGAGAAAAGGACAATTAAAAGAAAATTATGCATCAGGGGCTTTCTTACTTTTGCAAAATATATAGTGTTGGGATGTAAATGGTGTGGTATTATTTCTTGCTTTAATTCTTATGAATATCTGTCTGGATAGCCGTCTGTCCTTTATAGACAGCCTGGTGTAATTTTGAAAGCCCACCTCGTCGATTAAATTAATGAAAACATCAAAATTATTTTTGTTAATCAAGGACTGATGATCATGGGGATGATAAAGATGGTGGGGAGAAATAAAAAGATGTCACCATTGAAGCTTATGTCATAGTAAAAATCATCCCCATGGCAGTTTGTAATAAGAAGAGGACATCAGTCCCACGCACAGCCCACAGGTGCACATGGATAACAGAAACCTTTCTCCACCCACCCCCTGCAAACGGCCTCTTTGCTCATTTTCCTGGTCTTCAGTTGCTTGAGTTTCCTCTGCTATGAGGGCATCTTCAAATGTACATATTTTCTACTCTTCCCAACACATTCCTCAGGATTTCACCTAGGAATATTCAAAAAGAATATCTATTTCTCAAGAACATCAAGCCCAACTTCAGATATGGTTCAGGTTCATCTCTCAGCGGTGCTTGTGTCTTAAGGATTTCCATATTATTTCATAATATCTCATATGACTGGACTATCAAAGAGAGACATGTACTTAACATTTAGAAACATCCACTTTGATTTAATTGTTTCCAATGAGGATCTGAATGGAAGAAGTGAACCTTAATGTGAGATCAGGAAAGACATCAATTTCCAACCAGGTGGTAGGAAATTATCCTTAGAAATGTTCCTATAACAAGAAACCAATATCTACTGATGATATATAACAAGTGGCACCCTATAGCTGGCATTATAGGAAAGAAGTGTTATCCCGTAAAACTCAAAAGTCTTTAAGTTGGTTGCTTAAAGGGTAAGGGTGTGCTGCTGTTTTATTGGCTAAACTACTACTGTCTTCTTTGCTCTGACAAAAATGAGAGGCAAAAGCTGCTTAATGAAGGAATGGTTTAAGTTGGATCTTTGACTGGGAAATGATACAACCCATCATGACGGAAACATGATCACTCAGAACATGAGATGGTGTCCAGAGCCAATCGGTAGAGCAAAGAGGAACGAGGAGCTTTACCATCCACCTGGCTGTTCCCTCCACCCTCATTTTGTTAGTTTAGGATCCCAGACCAGTGGATGAGGTCACCCATTTCAGGGTGGGTCTTTCTTCCTTCATCTGTAAAACCTCTAGACAAACACTCTTAGATACAAACACAAAGCTGTGTTTTCAAAATGACTCTAAATATGAAAATGAATATAAGCTATCACAAGGGTGGGGCTCTATATATTTAATTTCTGGTCCAGAATTATGTCAAATGATCTGACTTCCCTTTGTAGAGTTTGTATTATACACGTACTTGAGGTATTAACTGTAGAGATTGTCTTTGAAGTCTTACTTTGTCTCTTTATGCTGGTATTAATTTCCTTTGTCTTGCAGGGACATTCCACCTTACTGTAATCCCATCTCCCTTCCTCTCTTTGGTTCCATACTTTTAACCTTAAATCTAAGACATCGTTGTCCTGATCAGTGTTTCTTTGCTTTTATGTTACAGTGGTGTGATAGTGTAAAACCTTCTGACTAAGTCTTCAACTCACTTTGAGTAGACATTTTAACCCAAGGGCTTATCTCTCTGCACATAGGATAGCCAATAGTCTTTGCCTATAGAGTAGGAATGACAATTTTCCTGAAAATCAACTGACAACAGAAACAAGGGTTCATCTGTGAGAAAGAAAACAGAAATGTTACTGTGTGTTAGACCTCAGTTATGAGTACAGAGAGATTGCTAAGACAATGAGTAGATGCAGAGACAGCAAACAAAGTTTCTTGGTAGGTGGTCAGTAGAGCTTAGTCCTATCTGTGAGGAGAGGTGAGTAATTCAGAGGCAAAGGACCTCCTGAAGGTACGTGCTGTGCCCCAGTCCCAGCTCTGGTGACATGCATTCAGTGAAACCACAAAATTTCAGAGTGTCTCTGTCTCATTTCATAAAATAAAAAAAGAAAGTAGCAGTCATGAATTTCATTAAAGTAAGATGCTGCCATAAAATTTTACAACTAAAAATGTAGAAGTCATAGCTTCAAAATATGTAATGGGAGCCTAAGGTATCAACAGAATGAGGTGTCGATGAATAGAGTTTTATTGCCCAGTTGCTTTGAGGGATTCAATACAGGAATGCTCTAAGTTATGTAAAACTCCTGACTCAGCCTATGTCCAGAAAATATTTACTGTCCATAAAATATCTTACAGTAAAGTATAATTCACTGTATACTGATGTGAGGTTTATGTCTTACACTCTAGTATCTTTGCTTTGTTCAAAAACACAGTCACATATGCACAAATTAGCTGTAGATATGGGTGCAGTTGCATGTACAAATACACTGTACATATATTTTGCCAATTTCCAAAATGGGATGTGGAAACATACTGCTGCCCTTCTTTTATTGCCATGGTGGCTCAAACACAGAATGGGTGATTCAGTTAAATTTAGTTGGCACAAGATTGCCTAGACAAAAATGGATTAAAATTCTCTGGCTTCCATTCCAATGTATAATAGTAAACTTTACTGTCTCCAGCTTTCTTCTCAGACGGAACATGTCAAACAAAGTTAAGGATAACATCATCTTTGATTGCACAAAATAAAATTACTTTGTTTCTTGCTTATAAAGAACGTCAGGACAGAGGAGCCCAGAACGATGTCACTAGTCACCACTGTCTCAGCGCCATCTGCCCGGAAGTAGCTCAGATAGAGTGTCACTGTCTGACAGCTGGGATTCCTCTTGCCACATAGAATTGAAATGAAGAGATAACCAGATGACTTATACCACATCAATGGCAAGGAATCTGTATCCCTTTTACCTCCAGAGCCTGGAAGGTCTTTGAATTCTTGGGCTGGGATTTCCTAAGAAGAATCTCTTTTCCATGTAATAGTGTGAAGCTTGCACATTGATATTAAATATTCATGGCTTCATGAAAGTGCTTAAGCTTCTGCATTGAATACATATATTTTTAAAAAAAGACAGATTCTAAGTCCACTTTACACATTTTGGACAAGCTAGTATTTGACATACTCTATATGTTCTGAAAAGTATTATAATTTCAGATAAATCTCTACTTACATCACTTCACCAATGTCACATCCTTAAGAACCATCTGACAGTGAAGGGCACTTTCGGGGAATTAACTAAACAGACACACGAAGAAGGGTGTAGAAGGAAAAGAGGAAATAAACTAAGAAGGCGGCTCACTCCTGTGGTCTGTGTTGGGATCGGGCATCATCCCTCAGTCTTCTTCCCTCCTAAGCCATTCACAAAGCTCCTGAGGAACTTCTTAATGGCTGCATGCCTGCCGCGTTTCTCAACTGAGTTACTATGCTGAGTTAACCCAGCACTTTTCCTCTGTCTGGGGGAAATATTAAACAAAGTACATTATGCAGACGAAACAATCATAGGGCTGTCTGCAGGCCAAATTGAGTCAGGTAGCAAATGAGTTTGGGTTAGGGCATGGAGCCACTTAGATGGTTTCATGAAGGCAACTGGCTGTGTAAAGCTGTTCAGAGCCATGAAACCTTCCTTTAGGGTGGACTACACAGGGAAAGAACCATGCGTCTGTTCTTGGTTTTCCTCTACCTCTTTTTCCTCCCCCAGGAATTAGCTTGTGCTTCCACTAAACAAACTCACTGACACTGAATACGGTGCAAAAGTCTCCATACTTTATAGAGAGCTGATAAACATGTAATTTGATATTTCAAATAACTTTATCCAATGTGTAAAGAACACTAAATTTACATTGAGAAGATACGTATCTGACTTCAGAAGTTCATGTTTGAAGGGAAGACACACTTGCTGGTAGTTCATAGAGCTGTCTAAACCATCAGTAATCTCTTAAGGAAATAATTCTATCTCCACAGAATGTCCCTTCAAGAGGGCGCACTCCAACTTTCTCTGTGCCTTAGTTGTGCTGGAAGCTTTACATACTCACTAGTGACAGAGGACACAAATCTGCCTCCATGCTCAAATTGGATGACCGTGAAGGAGACAACTACAGAAAGAGGCACCTCTACCAGACAGCAAGGAGAGCTGTGCTGGATGATACGTTCTCTCATCTCTAAAGATGAGAAGTTTGAAAAGATTTAGACTCTAGACTTCAGCTAAGAGGTTTTAGCAGAGTGAAAGGTACATTGGGAGACAGAAGATCCTAGGCACAAATCCCGTTGCTTTGTTTTCACAGCATTGTCTGGGTTACTGATAGTGTAACAGTCACCATTCCCCATGCAGGTGAGTGTGTGAGCATAGTCACCATGTATTTATGTTCTCACATGCATAAAAGATTCAAAGCAGTACAGTAAGAGGTTTGATTGGACTAACAATAGGTCTGGGGAAAATACAGTGGGCAGACTTGAAAGGAGGAGATTGAACGGTTTGAACAGGCTATGGTATATTTCAAACAGTCTTTAGTGACTGTTAGTGATGGGTACAGCCAAAGGTGCACAGGTGGATCACCAGGGGCCTTGCTCCATAAGCTGTGTCTTCTTATTCTGTATATGCAATGCTATCCTCCTGAGGATCACTAAGAGCACAGAGAGATTTCCTCCAAAATAATAGAAAAGAAAAAAACAGAACAAAAATCTCCACAAATTCAAATGATAAGCAGAAAAAGATAGTGGTGAGGGAATTCTCATGATCCAAATAGTAACTGACAGAATTATAAAGTAAACGGTGATCACAGCAGGTATCAGTGGAGTCGATCACCAGGTAACGCTTAGGACCTGAATTAAGGCAAACAAACAAATGAAGGGAGGGAGGATTACAGAGCCCTCTGAAAACAGAAAGTGGGAATTATAGGTGGATGTGATCAAAATACATTGCATACATGTGTAGAATAATCAAAGAATAAATTGAGAATATGAAATAAACTAAGATAAACATGTTATCTACTTATGAGCTATATTTATCTGAATAAAAATGATAGAAAAAATTAGATATAACAAAATGTTAACAATACTGTATTAACTTCAGAACAAATATACTTTGATATAAAAGTCACACCAATAACATACTGTCTTAGTCAGGGTTTCTATTCCTACACAAACATCATGACCAAGAAGCAAGTTCAGGAGGAAAGGATTTATCCAGCTCACACTTCCACGTTGCTCTTCATCATCGAAGGAAGTCAGGACTGGAACTCAAGCAGGTCAGGAAGCAGGAGCTGATGCAGAGGCCATGGAGGGATGTCACTTACTGGCTTGTTTCCCCTGGCTTGCTCAGCTTGCTTTTTTATAGAACCCAAGACTACTAGCTCAGGAATGGTACCACCTGCAAGGGACCCTCCTACGCATTGATCACTAATTGAGAAAATGCCTTACAGCTGGATCTCATGGAGGCATTTCCTCAAGGGAAGCTTTTTTCTCTTTGATAACTCCAACTTGTATCAAGTTGACACACAAAGCCAGCCAATACACATACTGAGGAATTCCTGTGGAGGATAGGAAGCTTTCTAAGTTAATACATAATAAATAAAAAAAAATGCAAATAGCAAACTGACATGTTTTACAGGAAAGTGGGTTTATCTGCCTTGCTGGTGGGAAACGTTGAGAGATACCTTCCAATGGTGGCTGCTTACAGGACAGAATAGGAAAAAATGAATAAAGCAAGAAAATGTGAGCCCGTGAATATTGAATGTTAACCACATATACTGAAGGTAAGTCATTTTGATAAGCATTATGGAAAAAGCAGAGAAAATAATCAATTGTTAGAACATGAACTAGCTTCAAAAATATCAGAAGGGTTTTGTCATCTGGAAGGTTTGCCCTTCCAAGACAAACCTTAATACCAAGATGCCCACACGCCAAAGCAGAAAAAGTAATTAGAAATAGCCCACATGATTAGAGATTGAAAACCAGATTCTGAATGACTCACAAGTCAAACAATAAATCATAGAGGAAGTAGAAAATTAAAACAAAATGATGCCTGAAAAAATAGTAATTATCTATGGACTGTAGCTAGAGTTACAGTCTCAAGAGAAAGCAGTAGGCTTGGATATGCACTCACACACACACACACATACACACACACACACACACACACACACACAAAGGGATGGCCAAATTTAATGAATAAATTATTCAGTGTAGGAATTAAAAAAGAAAGAGAAGAATAACTTCAACAAAAGTGGATATATTTTAAAAATAGGAAACAATTTTTGAGAAAATAAAACTTCTAAAAGCTACCGCAGAGAGAAAGAGTATGAATAATTCCAAAGTAATTTAATGAAGTTCACCTTATGACTCAAATTGTTCTCTTTCTCTCTCCTTCAAATACAGAAACTAACACTTGACAAATACAATAGAACATTATCTTCTCAGAAGATTCTACCTCACATGCTTGTAATGCTTCTAGAAGATAGGAAAAGAGAGAAGCCGGCATCCTAAGCCAGATGTTCAAATTGAAAAGTATAAATGTCCAAGGCTAGATTCACACATGCATATTAATATAAAAATCACAAAATATTAGAAAATACAATTGCTTATTATTCATTTCATAAACTAAGAAAAAGTATAATATCAAATTCAAAAAGAATAGCTCTGGGTGAATAAAGCGGATTTACTACCAGAAAATTGATTTATGCCCGTAAAAGATTAAAGAAGGAAAATTGTATATTTTTTTCAACATAGGCAGAAAAACATTTGATAACTCTCAACTTTTATCTATAGTTCAACATGAACAATCATCATAGAAAATAATTTTCTGAAGATGAAGAGAGCTGCAGATTTCATTTTATTATATGGGATACATGAAAATTATTCCAATTGTTTATGTATTTTTGGAAGTTCATGCTGTGTCCTACCATGTGGTCTATGTTAGGGGAACTTCCATATGCTACTGAGTAACATGTATATTCTCTGACGTTTGGGTGGATGGCAAGATCCTTTGACCTTTGACATTTGATGCTAAATCCCATTTAATCCTGAAACTTTTCTGTCTAAGTTTTGTCCAATTGGCAAGTCTATTGAAGAGATTAGAGTGTTGGAATCACCTACTATTGTTGGCTTTGTGTTTATCTGTGCCTTTAGTTCCATCAGTGTGGCATTTTATGAAATTGGGTGCACCACAGTTTGGTGCATATATGTTTAGTATTGTAACATTCTCTTAATGATTAATAGATCCACTAATTAAAAGGAAATACTCTTCTTTATAGCTTCTGATTAGTTTTAGTTTGGAGTCCATTTTATCAGAAATTATCATGGCCATGTTTGCTTGCTTCCTGATTCTATTTGCTTAGAATATTTTTCCATTCATTTACTTTGAAATAGTGTCTATCTTAAAACCTACTTTCTTGTAGACAAGAGACAGATGAATTTGGTTTCTAAGTGCATTCAGCCAACTTGTGCTTTTTGACTGGAAAGTTGAAGTCATTACAAGTTAGAGTTATTATTGAAAAATATGTGTATACTGCAGTCATTTTCTTTTTTAAAAGATTTTTTAAATGTTATGTGCGTTGGTGTTTTGCCTGAATGTATGTCTGTGTGAGGGTTTCAGTTCCCCTGGAACTGGAGTTACAGACAGCTGTGAGCTGCCTTGTGGGTATTGGAAACTGAACCTGGGACCTCTGGAGGAGCAGTCAGTGCTCCTAACCACTGAAACATGTCTCCACTTCCTGCAGTCACTTTCTTTTGCAGTTGTTGTTCTTAAGCATGTTTTTATTTTGTCACATACAGCTGTGTGTGTCTCTAGAGTCTTTTGGCTGGGTTTATTCCTCTAGTGGCTGTATAATCTCATCTAGAATAAACAATTCAAATAATGAACAACATAAAAAATGAAGAATGGCTCAAAGAGAAAAATGAAAATATTCTAAATGAAACACAGCACACAAAACCTGTAAGACATATTAAAAGCAATCCAAAGGGGGAGAAATCATAGTCAGAAAGACCACATACAAATGACCAAGGGATGCAACTCAAGAATTCAAAAAACAAAAACAAAACAAATGCAAACCCAGGACTCAGCAAGAAATAATAAAACCAAAGAATCTAAGTAAATAGAAACATATAAAACAATTCAAAGAGTCAGTAAAGGTAAGAACTGTTCCTTTAGAAGAGCAGCAGACCCTTGGCCTAAGCAGCCAAAGGCAACACTGGGCTTAAATGATGCTGAGGAGACTTCAGATAGCCGGAAGCAATCCTAAGAAAAAGAGTAATACTAGAAGCACGTGACTCCAGACTCTGGTATACTATAGAGCTATATTCATAGAAACCATATGGTCCTGTCACACAAAAAGACACATAGACAAATGGAATAAGCTGGAAGACCTAAACAGGAGTACACATGACTATAGCCATCTGATATTTGACAAATATGGCAGAAACATACACTAGAAAAAAGGCAAACAGCTTCTTCAAAAAGTAGTGCTGGGTAAACTGGATGTCCACATATAGAAGAATGAAGTTGGACCTTAATCTGTCACCCTGTGCAAAAGTTAGCTTCAAATAAATCAAAGAACTCAGTTAGATTTTCAAATTGTATGTGATGTGTATGTGTATTTTCTCTGCATGTGTAAGTGTGTTCTGTGTGTGTTCAGTGCCTGCAGAGACCAGAACTGCACACTGGATACCCTAGATACTCGTGACACTGGTGGTTGTGAGCCTTTGCGTATGTGTTGGGAACAAAGCCTGTGTCTTCTGAGAGTCCAGGGAATGATCCTCACCTCTGAGCTGTCTCTGAAACTTTTTTCTACATGTTTTGAAGTAGCATGTCTGTAAATTTTTAATCACTCGCAGTACAATGTCTCCATTATTGTATGTGCTCTTCTCTCTTGGCTTCCAACACTGGAAGCAGTTGGCTCAGTGAGGTCACCCTCACTCTGTTGCTCACTTATCTGCTATTTTTTGACAGAATGTGGAGCTGTGAGATTCATGTTATTTTGAGGGCAAAAAATGAAATGTAAACACCGTTCTAACATTCTAGTCTTTAACAATATTAATATTTAGGATGTTCATTTCGTTGTTATTTTAACATTGCATAAGTTGTATGGTGAGTCGAATATGCAATGCTTGGGGATGTCTTGGTGAAGGGCAGAGCATGGCTGTATTTATGTATTTTTGGAACTTAAATAAGTCTTTACCAGCAAAGAGCTCAAAGTCACCCTACCAAAATGTCAACCCTCACCCTTTCTCTTTCGTCATTTCTCTATAACCTGAGGAATTTTAGTTCTTCATCTAGAGAAACTCTTAGATCAAAATTGGGTAAGATATTTCATATCTGTAATTCAAGACACTCATGAGGCCGAGACAGAAGAATCTCAAACCCAAGACCAGCCTGTGCTACTAAGGAAGTTCAAAATGGGAAACTTAATGAGACCCAAATATAAAAAGAGAAATAAAGAGAGTCGTAGACAAGACTAAGTTCTAGAACACTTGGCTAGAGAATATGATTCTCTTGTCTAATCCTTGAACAACAGCAACAAAAATAAAACAACAAAAAACAAAACAAAACACAAAAACCTTTCTAAAACCAAAGGGTTAAAGGAATGTTAAAGTATATACCAGGGAGAGAAATGAGGAGCAAGACACTGAATTGCTCAAATGAATTAGAAATTTTGATTACTAGTGCTCAAGGCCAGCAATATTTGCGATGTTTCAGGCCCAAGGGTGCCAGACTGCCTGTGAAAAAGACAAAATTAATTAATGTTTTCTGAAATTAATTAGAAAATTAAATGGAAGTAAAATGAAAATCAGCACGGCTTAGCCTGCTCGATTTGTGACCGTGTGTCAGTAGATTGCAGTGTTACTCCAAATTTCCGTGTTTTACTTGAATAAAAATATAGTTAGATTGTCTGTAATTGATTTTCCTCCTCCCCTGCACCAAATTCCAACCCAAACTTCGAAGAACATCACAGAATTGCAAAGCATTGAGACCCATGGCAGAATGAAAACTCTTTAAAGTCCCTTTATTGCATGCAGGTTAAAGTACCCAAAACTTCTGGTGGGGTTTTGGAATATTGCTGCAGTCCACCTTGCAGGCTTTGTCTGTAGGTGGCCCCTGTGGATGCTCCAGGATTTTCCAGTTACATTATTGGGCAACGCAAGAGTTCTTTGCACTTTGAAGGAGAAGGCAACAGATGCTGGTGGCAGCAAACAGAGCTTGAAGAGTTACTTCAAAAGTGCTACTTGGACACAACCAGACAAACATTTCAATTTCTTTCTGGGTCCTGTATCATGCTGTCTATAAAGTGAATATATTTTAAACATCTTCCACATGTCCATACTAAACAATCAGGTAACTTGGAGAAGCCTTACGTGTCGCTGTCACAATTCTAGTTTATAAGGCTGACAGTCATAGACATTATATAACTAAGAACTCGAGGAAAACTTGCTTTAATAGTCGTAAGGCTGAGCACAAATGTCATGGTCTTTCGCCAGACAGGATATGTGTCTTAGATGTCATGGCCTGTGCTAAAAGTCTTATTCTATGGAACCTCTGCCTGTTTTACAAATTCTCTTCTCTAAGTTTGCTTTTCCCACCATTGTCTGTCTTTTGCCTATTCCTCAGAGCCTATGATGACCTGCGTGTTGGAATAACCAATGAAGCTTCTACAGTCATTATACACATCGAGCAAGTGGTTCCAACGAACTCAACACATGACTGATTTTGTCATGATATGGACCCTCAGAACACATAAGCAGAGAAGTTCACCCATTCCACAGCCAACTGGCTTTCTTCTAACTTCTTTAAAGAACTGTCCAAGAGAAGTTTTCCTCAAGCACACAATATGTCACCTTCATTGTTTATCCTGACATTCTAAAATGGGAGGTGACTGATGCCGTTCTATCAACATAAACATTCAATGTATCACATCCTTGAATTCCTTTGTAAAGGTTAACTTGATCCTTCTCCAAGGACCAAGACGACTTCTATACTTAGGGACTGACATTGTAAGTGAAAGCCAGAACAAGTCTTTTAGAAAAATGAATAAAATCATTTTTATGACATATCAATAATTATGGTAGATGAATGCAAAGAGTGTTCAGTGCAGCTTCACTGAGTAAGGCATCCTTTGAAGAATTTTTTGTAATCACACAAATTTAGGAAGGACTGTCACCTGTAACATTTATTTTCAGCCCATGAGAAATGTTAAGTCCCTGAGAACTTCTGTAGGAAGAAAAACCAGGCTGGTATCTAGCATTAGTTTCCAAGTTACCCTCCAACAAAACCTGAGCCTAGCATCAGTCTCTAGGCTAATCTTCAACAAAACCAGTATCTCCAGGTTACCCCCACCACCACCAAAAATAATAATAATAATAATAATAATAATAATAATAATCCTCAACAAGGCCAGTATCTCTAGGTTACCCCCACCACCAACAAAAAACGAAAAAAAGAAAAAAAAACTGTACCCCAGGTTCCGAGCCCACCCTTTGCCTAATGACCACCAATGCAGAGGGAAGCAGAAGTTAAGTTTATGATATGACTCCCAGCACTAGCCAATCAGGTTAAAGGCCACAGTAGCTTTCCAATTAGATGCTTGCACTCGTATTCTCTGCTTGCTGCTTACTATAAAGCCTTGCCCCGATAGATATTCAGGTCTGCCCCACCACCAAAACCACCCTGCATGACTGTGGTGCATTGGAGGGGCCCAAGCTAGCTCCAATAGAATAAAGACCCTGCTGTGAGTTGCATCAGATTGGCTCCTGTCTGTATTTGGGGGATCACTAACATTTCCCTGGCACTACAGTAGCAAGCACACCCTAGAGAACATCCTGAGAAGGGAAGATTAGTCTGTGTTCTTATGATCCCCCCTGACGGATCAATAGCACATGGAGTTCCGTGTCAAATACTGAACCCTCAGACTGAACCTCCTAGGAAGCAGATCGCAAAACAGAGACACTGTTCCTGGAAAATGAAGAGCTCAGGTTTGCCTGAGTCAGCCCAATAGGGAAGTCTGTCCTACTTCCACTGGCAGTAACTTGGCAGTAATTCAATAGTAGGTTCTTCCTATTGTATCCTTGTTAACTCCTATAAAGCCCACTTCTCTAACATTTTACAGTGGATAAAATGTTCCTCTTGTAGAATGAGACCTCGCCATTTGAATCACAAAATAGTCAGCTGAATCTAAAGTTAAACTGATTATAAGTTTATCCTTAGATACTGCCCCGCACCAGCACTAATGTGGGACTTTCTTATTGCAGAGGTGAGGGCATCCTCTGGGAGCCTTGGGGACGCTCTGCTACTTCCACATTCCTTGACTGACTCTACTCCTTACTGGCACCCTGTCACTGTGGCTCTCTCTCTTGTAAACTTGAGAGGTGTGTTAGATTCAGAGGTCCCTGCTGTTGCATGGACATAACAGTTTCACTGGTGAAGGCACCCTGATGCCTTCTATGTGAATGTTTCTGTTTGATGTAGATGCCCTGATCTGCTCTGCTCTGTTTCAACTGTTCTGTTTACAATGCCCATATTCATGCTAATGTCCAATTCAGAGAAATAATAACAGTAGTCAGAGGGAGGACTGGAGAAGGAAGAAGAGATGCACTCAAGGGCAAGGGCGTAAGGGCAAGATCAACTAACCCCACCCTCCAGAGCTCCCAGGGACTAAACCACCAACCAAAGAGTAAGCATGGAGGGACGCATGGCTCCAGCTGCGTATGTAGCAGAGGATGGCCTTATCTGGCAGCATTGAGAGGGGTGGCCCTTCGTCCAGTGGAGGTTCAAGGTCCCAGTGTAGGGGAAAGCTAGGGTGGTAAAGGGAAAGTGGGTGCGTAGGTGGAGGAGCACCCTCATAGAAGCTGGGGAAAGGGGGGTTGGATAGGGGATTTCGGGGGGTGGGATCGGGAAAAGAGATAACATTTAAAATGTAAATAAGTAAAATAACCATTTTTTTTTTTTAAAGAGAGAGCAATGGAAATCATATACTCAAAAAGAACAGCAAGTACAGGGTGTGGTGGGAGTGGGGAGCAGTGTTCTGCCTGTTGCTTAGGAGGTTTCTAAGCAGTGAGGTTTTTCAGGCATTGTGAGCCGGGCTAGCCTGATACAACATGCCCATGAAGCACTATAATGACTGTAGTCCAGCTTAGTGTGAGCCCATCTCCAGACTTGTCTGTATTGCCAACATGCAAGAGGGAAAGGTGTCTCCTCTCTAGTGTCTTACTCAGAAGCAAAGCACCAGCATCCTGAATTGTCACTGTCCTGTCCGCACAAGCCCTTCCTTGTGTTCAGAGCCAAATGATATGTCTTGGCCAGCACATGACCTCTTAAACATGAAGTCCCTTTGACCGCATTATCCCCAAATTATGTTATGGTAAAGCCAAAATAACCACAAAGGTAAAAAGACAAAATTTCAAAAACTTTTGCATAAACGAAAGAGTATTTTTGGTACTGCTTCAAAATGCCAACATCAGTTGCCCTTTTCCGGGGAGGTTCTGGTTTTGGATTTGTTTTTTTAGTTCCTTCTCCCTCCCCAGCTGTCCATTATGTGATTTTTGTTGTAGTTGTTATTGTTTAGGCTCCACTATGGATAAAGATCTCAGGGATGAACCTGCAGCACCACACTGTAGAATTAAGCTACCCAGCCAGCACTGAGAAGGAAAACCCTTACCAGTGGTGGCAACCAGCCCTTTCCTCAGAGAATGATTGCTTCTGTAGACAGCAGAGTGAATCTTATTTTTAACTCGTTTGGTTTCTTTTGTTATCTGTGGGACTTGATGATGTCTGGACTCCTCGCTCATCCTGAGCAAGACACAGTTAATGAGGAGAAATGAAAAGGGTACCAAGTCAGAGTGTGTTTGTAGTAATTTGTGAGCAAGCAATCCTGTCTGCTCTGTGCTTTCTCCTAGCTCCACGCAGCTTCCAAGAGTCCAGAAGAGTGTTGGAGGCAATGAGTCTCAGCCTCTCTCTCTCTCTTTCTCTCTCTCTCTCTCTCTCTCTCTCTCTCTCTCTCTCTCTCTCTCTCCTCTCTCTCTCTCTCTCAATCACCACAGCACAGTTCATCTTTCCCATAGCCTGCTAGGAAAGTACTTAGCCAGATATTTGCCTTTCTCTTGTTCCCAACACATTTTTCGTTGACACATCTAATTTTTATTTCTGCCATGTCTTTTTTTCCCAGTGCACTCTTACCACTTTTCTAAATAATAGTCCATTAAACAGTTCACAGTGTGTGTTCTGTAGAAATGTAAAAAAGTGATTGGATGATACTAATTAAGGAGAGATCTTTGTTTCCACTTACTGCAGATCAATGGTGGGTTACATTAAAGCCGTGTTTTGTGATGAGTTTAATACAAAAGAACAGCTGTGCTAAATACATATTTCAAGACGTACAGGTAGGTCAAATGAATGTTCCTCCTTTCTCGGAGATGTCTGTGTGTTGTAACTGTAAATTTTACTTGCATAGCTGTTGGGAAATAGAAAGACTAATTATTCCCCATGATCATTGTTCCAGTAGGGTCGAAGGGTAAAATTGGGGACTGTTGAGCTACTCTGGGATCTTAATTTAGTCCAGGTCCTCCAGAGTCCCATGAGTAGTGACAACGTTCTGCTATGCTATGTTATTCTTCTGGTCTAGTTTTCAAAATGAATTTCAATGGAATCAAATTTCCTTTTCCTTCTTAGTGATCTAAAATCAAGGAAAGACAAAGGAAGGTGGGTACCAATGTGGCTTTATGCTTTCACCAGAGCTGTCCTTGGGGTTGCCCTTACCCACCATTGCCTGATAGAATGTACTTGTTTTTATGAACGCACATTTCCTCTATAGAACTCTGAAGTAGGACATGATAGCTCTGAGAATGGCAATGGATGCATGAACATTTAAAATCTGAGGAGCTGCAACACCTGGATTAAGGGCAATATAGGGCAGAGAACGAAAGGAGAGGAAAACCTGATAACAAATGTCAGCCTGAGGCTTCCAGCTAGATGGATGGAGTCTATATCTATAGCATCTTATTTGGTGAGTGTTACTCTTCATAATGGCCATGCTCTTGGTGTGGTTTTTTTTCTCCTTAATATTTTGGTGGTTGTATGGTTTGTATATGCTGGGCCCAGGGAGTGGTATTATTAGAAGGTGTGACCTGTTGGAGTAGGTGTGTCACTGTGGGTGTGGGCTTTAAGACCCTCATCTTACCTGCCTTCAGATGAAGATGTAGAACTCTCAGCTCCTCCTGCACCACGCCTGCCTGGATGCTGCCATGTTCCTGCCTTGATGATAAAGGATTGAACCTCTGAACCTGTAAGCCAGCCCCAATTAAATGTTGTCCTTATAAGAGTTGCCTTGGCCATGGTGTCTGTTCACAGCTGTAAACCCTAACTGAGACAGAAGTATACAGTGGAGCCTATCCCAGTCTTCCTTTCAGCTACCAAGTCACCTGCCTACAACAATGCCCACTCAGTTACAGGCTTACAGATTCACAAATGGGATGCTCTCCTGGACAGGCTTTTAGCACAATTTCGGTTTCAGTCGAGTATATGCTCTGCTTTACTTTACAAAGGAAAGGCTGAGCTGCCTAATAAATGAAATCAGTTAAAAGCCTGCTAGGAAGGAATATCCCAGGTTGACTTCCTGGTTCCTCATCTGAGTGGCTGCTGGACTCACAGCAAGTCTAGTCATCTGTTTTCTGTCCTTGATGGTAATGAGAGTCGCTCAGGAGCATCAGGCTGTGCTAACTTCAAAGGGAATCCTTCCCTAGGGAATAAAGGTAAGGGAATCAGGCTGTGAAAATACATTTCTTTAACATGGGACCAAAAGCTCAAGAAGCTATGGTTGGTTAAGAGCTTTTCAGCAAAGCCAGAAAAACTCATATAGGCTCAGAAGAAAGAAAAGAGTCTATATCTCTTCATTCTAGGCCTATGGGGTGAAACTGAAGTCAAATTTGCCAGTGTAAAGTGAATACTGCATTTCTAATGTTTTGTGTCTCAGACATGCAAAGTATACATCTCATATTACTATTCAACGGAGATAATAGTCAATGTCCTCACAGCGGATTTTCTATAAAGATGAACAAAAGAATCAGCCATCATGGAGAAAGGTCCTTACAGAGTAGATGCCATGGCTCTTAACTCTTACCATGGCATAGCCAGAGCAGATATTGGTGCTGATTATTACAGAGAAAATAGACCATTTTCCCAGCAAATGTATGGGAGCCTTTGCTATATGTCAGGCAATGAGTTCAAACCTTCAGAATAAGTAGACATTTTCTAAGATGATGGATTTGTATCTTAAGGAAACATGCCTTAGGGTCACATCTTTGTTTAAAAGGCAGTGTGTATGTGCGCATGCATGCATGCACTTGTGCGTGCATGTGAGTTGCTAGCTGGTGGTGCATGCCTTTAATCCCAGCACTTGGGAGGCAGAGGCAGGTGGATTTCTGAGTTCGAGGCCAGCCTGGTCTACAGAGTGAGTTCCAGGACAGCCAGGGGCTACACAGAGAAACCCAGTCTCAAAAAACCAAAAAAAAAAAAAAAGAAGCAAACACAGGACAAGCTTTCATTCATAAAGCTGTAACCACAAATTCAGTAGCTGCTAATAAAAGCAAGGACTGAGAGTTCCTATCTGAAACTCATTATTAAGAATCAACCTTCTCAATCCTGGTTTTTCTAAGGTGACTTCACACAGTCTGTGACTTGAGAAGTATGGGACTCATCTCTCCTGGGTAGTAATTGGATGCTTAAGCATCACGAAGAGCCTAATAATAGGTGTGCCAGGAATCATGGTGAGCCACTAAGGTAAGGCCAATGGGAGTGATTCATGCTACTGGATCCCTGGGTAGTCGCCAGGTTTACTACAGACAGAAGAGAAATTTTGCACACCTTGGTGAAGCTCTAGTTCTTATCTGCTCAGTATTGTTTGAACAAAATTTCAGTCTTGACAAATGTTGCCAAATGATTAATAATTTTCTACACAAGATATGGGAAGTAGAATGCATTAGAAATAGAAAGGTCACAAAAGCAACAGGGAAAAATCTAGAATATTTACTAGTTGAGTTAGCTGAGCAAATTACTTAAGGCAAATTACTTATGACTCTTCTTAGTTCAGCCTTCAAATAGATGAGCAGAATTTCAGAATACATGATTGCTGGATATATATATATATATATATATATATATATATATATATATAAAGCAACAGGAGTACCTCAATGTGTTTTAGATACTTGTGGGAAACTTTATTTTTATTTTTATATTTTTTTAAAGTCATTTATTTGAAAAAAAAGTTCATGCAATTTATTTTGACCACATTCTTTTCCCTCCCCTAACTCTTGCCAAATCTCCCCACTTCCCTTCATAGTGTCTATGGTTTTTATTGGATATTTACTTTATTTACATTTCAAATGTTTTCCCCTCTCCAGGTGTCCCCTTCAGAAACTCCCTATCCCATCCCCCCTCCCCCTGCCTCTATGAGGGTGCTCCTCCACGCACCCACCCACTCCCATCTTTCCTCCCTAGCTTTCCCCTACACTGGGGCATTCAACACCTTCAGGCCCAAGGGCCTCTCCTCCCACTGATGTCCACCAAGGCCCTCCCCTGCCACATATGCTGCCAGCATCATGTGTAATTTTTGGTTGGTGGTCCAGTCTCTGGGAGCCCTAAGGGGTCTGGCCAGTTGACACTGTTGCTCCCTCCAGGGGCTGCAAACCCCTTCAGCTCCTTGAACCCCTTCTCCAACTCCTCCATCCAGGACCTCACACTCAGTCCAACGGTTGGCTGCGAGCATCCACCTCTGTATTTGTCAGGCTCTGCCTGAGCCTCTCAGGAGACAGCTTATCATGCTTCCACCAGCAAACACTTCCCAGCATCCACAATAATGTCTGGGTTTGGTGGCTGTATATGGGATATATCGCCAGGTGGGGCAGTCTCTGGATGGCCTTTCCTTTAGTCTCTGCTCTATACTTTGTCTCCATATTTCCTCCTGTGCTTATGTTGTTTACCCTTCTAAGAATCACTGGAGCATCCACATTTTGGTCTTCCTTCTTCTTAGGCTTCATATGGTCTGTGAATTGAATCTTGGATATTTTGAGCTTTTTGGGCTAATATCCACTTATCAGTGAGTACATACCATGTTTGTTCTTTTGTGACTATGTTACCTCGCTCAGGATTATATTTTCAAGTTCCATCCATTTGCCTGCGAATTTCATGAAGTCATTGTTTTTAATAGCTGAGTAGTATTCCATTGTGTAAATGTACCACATTTTCTGTATCCATTCCTCTGTTGAGGGACATCTGGGTTGTTTCCAACTTCTGGCTATTATAAATATGGCTGCTATAAACATAGTGGAGTATATGTCTTTATTACATGTTGGAGCATCTTCTGGGTATATGCCCAGGAGTGGTATAGCTGGGTCCTCAGGTAGTATTATGTCCATTTTTCTGAGGATCTGCCAAACTATTTTCCAGAGAGGTTGTACCAGCTTACAATCCCACCAGCAATGGAGGAGTGTTCCTCTTTCTCCACATCCTTGCCAGCATCTGCTGTCACTTGAGTTTTTCATCTTAGCCATTCTGACAGTTATGAGGTAGAATCTCAGGGCTGTTTTGATTTGCATTCCCTTGGATACTAAGGATGTTGAGCATTTCTTTAAGTGCTTCTCCACCCTTTGAGTTTCTTCAGTTGAGAATTCTCTTTTTAAGAATAAATCAATCTCTCTCTCTCTCTCTCTCTCTCTCTTTCACTCATCAAATATTTTTTTCAAAGGCTTCTTCCTATTGGATTAGGAAGTCATGTTCTGAAACCAATTTCTTGTTAAACCATGCTATAGGATAATCCATTCTTTGGATTGGATTATCCAAATGGAATGGAATTTCAAAAGAATGGAAACTCCATGTTCAGAGCCAGTCAATATTTAGAAGTAATCACTGCAGTTACATCTCATGGTGATAACTGAGCACTGGTCACATGACTTTTACAAGACAGAAAGTGCTAGATAGCTGTGCATTGGCACAACATAACATAAGAATAAAAAGCAGAACTGGCTCCACAGGGCTTTGACTCTTCAATATCGTAGGAAGAAATTTGTCCACCATGATTTGAGGCTATGAAGGCGAAGTGCTTTGTGTCAGAGTGCTCCATGATCTAATGTCGATATTATACAGGCACTGCACAGTATCTCCAGAGAACAGAACAAACGAGGAAAGGTAGAAAAATACAGATAGCTGTTGATACCTGGCTTAGAGGATAGTCAGAAATACTGGAAGAAGAAACAACTTGCTTGGGGATGGATAGGGTTGGGCAAACATTTGTAATGAATGACAAGCAATACCTGGGAATTTATCAAATGGACTTAAACAACAGGTTTAGCACTCAAGGTCAGATTTGGGGGCTCCCCTTTTCTTACACTAGGAAGATAAACCTCAGCTTGGTTCTTCATTGGATTATATGAAGGCATAAGAAATGGTGGCAATGTCACAGCTTCCCATTAAGAAAGCTACTTCTTCAGTCCTTTCTCCAAGCCCTCCATTTGGGATGTCCAAAGGGGAGATCTGAAACATTTGAAATGTAAATAAAATATGAAAATAAAAAAAATAAAAAAAAGAAAGAAAGCTACTTCTCTTGGTCAAAATGATGGAATCCATCTCTGGCCATGAGTGGAAACATGATATTGTGATCTGCTTCAAAGATGACAGCAGTACATACTATTGTCTCCTCTATGAAGAGTTAATTCAGATAGGTCTGTCAATCCCCTAGCCTGGAGTCTATCCCCCAAAGACACTTGATTCTCCTAGAGATACAGCAAAGAGATGGGAGGAATAATTATCCCCTTAATGAGATAGTGTATTTCTTCAGGCACTCCCTCTTCCATCAAATCCCTAAGGAACCTCCACGTAGCCACTGCTCTGGATTACTCAGAAATTATAATTCTTTCTTTTCATTCCTTTTAAAACTTTCTTTTAGTTTTGGAGCAAAATCCTAAGTAAGTTTCCTGGTACTCTGGGATTTCCCACTTCTTTCTCTGGAGTTCTGCCCTTCCCTATTCTCATTCTTCCTGGTATGCAGCTGCTGGTAACCTATATCAGTTACTGAACTTCCCAGCTTTCATGGATATCAACTCAAGAAGACATGGGGTTTTTTTGTTTTTTGTTTTTTCTTCCTTGTTTCTCTCTCCCTTCTCCTAGAGGTTTATAAGATAGATTCATAGCTTGCTGACCCTGTTCATTTCCCTATTAATTTCCCTGTTGACTCAATTGCCCTAGAGTTTCCTTCCAAGTTTATTTCTAAATTCTTTTATTAATGAGATTAGGAATATAGATTGGAGAATCACAGATTTTCTCCTACCAATGTCACAAAGTGAGCCAGACCTGAGAAGAGAAACAGTCTGAAGAACCAACCCAAGGAATGTCCTTTGGCATTCATTCAAAATGTAGGAATGGTGGAATCCAACATGGACATCAGACCATGCCTGGACAGAATAGACACTACTAAGAGAAGGCTTAGTTTAAAGAAAACATGCAAACAAGCAACAGAGGCTAGTTTGTAACTGTGTGAGCATGAGAATGTCCAATGAAAGGACATCAAGCACTTAGGAGAAAACTACACTCCTCTCTACTACTTCCTCCCAGTTAGCATTGGTGTGGACAGGCTTACAATAAAAGGCAGGCCAAGTTGGACTGTTGAACTCATGGTCCTGAGAGGACTACCTGCTATCCAGTATGCACAGCCATATAACTCCTGATTGACTGTGAGGGACCTATGAACAAGACTGAATCATTTCTCTCATGATTGAGTATACTGTATTTCTACATCTGAACATCCTGAAGAAAGATCTTTTCTGGGTTATAAGACTGACACATGACTATCACTGAAGAACAGAGTCTGTTGGCTGCGACCTAATCTGTTTGTCACTGGTTCTATAACCTATGGAGTCTAAACTCTGAAAATATCCTGAATGGACTCAGGGAAGGCCCTCAAGGCGCAGGCGAGATTTCAATCTTCCATTATCTTGATGTCAGATGTGTGTGACTCTGATAATGCCTCCAGCTGTGCTCTGTTCAGTCTATGAAAATTAACAAGCCTGTTTTTAAGTTCCTACATTTTTAGTGATTTGTTCTGTAGGGATTGAAAACCAATAAGCCATTTGGGGAACATGGGAGCTTTTATGAAGACAAAACTGGTGTCACATTGAAAAGACTTTCTTCATGTTTTCATGAGCATAGACCACATAGTCAGGCATGGACCACAATTATAGGAGAATATTTCTAGACTTAGGCTTAGTGCCTACTAACAGTAGAAGAGACTGCATGGATACTTAACAACAAGCAACAGGAAAACAGTACATGAAAAGTTTTGCCAGCTGGCTATGCTAGATGGGATTAGTAACCTTATCGGCCACTGAGAATGGACCCCTGCCTCAGGAACATCACTGGATCCATCTCTGTTTGCCTTGGGGGTAATTGTGCCAGCTTTACCCTCCCTGTAGGCTTTAATATATTATACAAAAGTTTAAATGTAGGGCTATAGCTTGCCTTCTGAACAGAAATCAGTTGATCTCCCTGACCAGAGCCGAACCCAACATAGCTGCTAACACCACCATTACCCAGTGCTTTGACACTTGCAAAGAATACACCCACCACAGCTTTAATGAGAATTCCTGTCTTGTTGGCAGTACAGATTTCTGTGGGGATGAACTACTGTCATCCTCCCTTCCTTCTCTCCATCTTCAAGGATGGAAAGTTATGGCCCTATGCTCTCTTCTCATGCTCCACATGATGTTTTGTCAAATTTGCCTGCTACCACGTGAATGAGAAAATGCTTGAAATGCTCCCAACCTGATGTTTTTCAAGGTAATGCTTTCTTTTGAGCTGACAGACAAAGCCTTATGTGACAAATGAATGTACTCAAGAGATTATATCAACGCTAATCCAATTAAAAAATCTTTGATATATTCAGTTATTTCTGCTGTGAATTTGATGAGATGTGGATTGTAGAGAACTAAATTCATAGCTAGTTTTTCACTTAAATCTTTATTAATCATTTTCGTATTTAACTTTGGGGGAAATTCTAAAGTCTAATTATTTTTCTTTATCTCTAGAATGAACAAATTAGTAATTAAAAAAAGCTTATGTGTAATCTTTTTTTTCTGATAAAATTAGGGTTTTATTTTTAATAACATTTAAAGCCTAAACAAATGTATGCTACTAAATTTAGTGGATAGAATGAGTGTAGGCAGCCAAGGGCTCTATCCTACACTGTGTATATATTTGCGGAAGACAGGAGGAGATTTGAGTGTGTGCAAAACAGAGATATTGTGTGTGTGTGTGTGTGTGTGTGTTTGTGTGTGTGTGTATGTGTGTGTAAGAGTTAAAAATGTGAAAGAAAAAGAGATTATATGTGTAAGCAAGAAATAGTGTGTGGGGGAGGTTCTCTGTGTGTAGGCAGAGAAAATAAAATATTTTGAGAGATTGTGTATGTGTTTGATTTTATTAAGGTTATATCAGTCAATAATGAAAGTGTTGGCTTGATTTTTCAAACAGTTGCTTTTGGATGTTTTTTATTGTATTGTTTTGTTTGTTTTTTGTTTTGTTTGTTTGCTTTTAAAATTTCTTTTCCTGTTGCTTTCACAAAATATTTCAACAAAAGCAATTTAATGAAGCAAGGGATTATTTTAATTCACACTCAAAGGTGTAATCCCTCTTGGCAGGAACTCAGGCAACATCCAAATCACAATTCATCCACCATCAGGGAACAGAGACTGATGAAAACAATCTTTCTGCTGATTCACTTTCTCTGTTTTATAGAGTCTAGGATCCCCAGTCATATTGTAGCCACACCCACAATTGCTGTGAATGCTCCCATATCAAGATAAGCTCCAAAAAGGCAAGTCCATGAATCTAGAATCCATCATGTCAGAAGCCTTTATCTATTAACTACTGAATATGAAGGCCACGCGCTATAATGACAGACTTGTAGGAAGATTAAAAGAAAAATAGCCACTGACTATTCTGTTATAAAATTCAACATTTGAAGTTTGAAAATCAAGCTTCTAGTTGAGGTTTAAACAACATAAAGTGGGGTATCTTGCAACCTGTCTTTTCAGCCTATAAGCTTGGCTTAACTGTTGGTGTGAAACAAATGGAGAGGAAAAAATGATGTTTTCTTTTACATCAAATTTTCCGTCTCCATAGTCTTTAGGCAATCACAAGCTTGCCCTTCTCTTGTGGACATTCCTAAACCCTTGCATGTGTGATCCCTAAACCCTTGCATGTGTGATTATTGTAACTCCCGTTTGAGTTTGAACATGTGTAATTAAGTTTTCAGTCAATTTGGCTAATTAACTGAAACTGCTGTCTGTGGGCTATAGCGGAAGAGCAAGTATCTGAGGAGTAGACTTACCACTAATTTTTCTATGAAGGATAATTGAAATCAGAGGATGTATTTTAAGCTCAGGCCAATAAGGGTCCAATTTTTCTAAGAATGTTAAACTCCCAACTCAAGGCTTTTTGACAGTCTTGAGCTCCAAATTCAAGGTCTCAGTTCTACTCTTAAAAGAGATTGAAGTCTCTTGGTCCATATGAATTGTCAGCCACTTGGACATGGGTATCCCTTAGGACCAAAATCAAAACTCGAGACAAGGATGCCAGCTTGGATACCTTCACTACCATGGACTTTATAAACCTCACAGATCACATGGTAGGTAAAGTAGGGGAGAGATTGATTTTAGCTTTATTGTTTTATTTTATGTTATGTTAAAGATTGAAGCCAGGGCCATATTTGTGCCAAGTGAGCACTCCACCACAGAATTCCATCCCCAGTTTTCCCTGATTTTATAATTACTTGGGGTCTAGATAAGGTGCCTAGTTAAGTGATCTTGAACTCACTCTACTGCTCAGATCGGCTTTATGCTTGTGATCCTCCTGCCTGAGCCTCACAAGTAGATAAAATTACTGCCCTGTGCTACCAGACCTGGAAGCGAAGACATCATATTAAGGTATTTGGCTACTTTAAATTTTTATTTTATTTGTCATAAATTACTTATTATTGTGGGAATATCCTTTTATATAAATGTCTCCAGTTTGAGCACAAATATAAAATGATAAATAATTGATGAATGTGACTTTCAAATGTTCCAGTTTAACCCCTCACCATTACATAAAGAAAAAGAAACCCACGAAGTATTGACAAGATTTGCTCATTGAAGAGCTGGGGTACTGAGAGTCCTTCCTGGTTCTTCTCTACAGTTCTCAACAGCAAATGGTTAACATTGTTGTCTCTGGAGCTCAATGTTAGTACACCTTGCCAAAGTGGGGGACTGCACAGAGCCATAATGGCTTATGTGCATCTCACTCCATGAAGGCAACACACATTGAGGGTAGTCTCAATGGAAGGTCACTGCTGTCTCCTAGGAATCAGGATGTGCAAGCACCCAGAATACATATTTGTTGGAGATGCTAGGCTTTCCTAGCACTCACAATAAACACTCTGATTCCCCACCTTCAAACACCTTCCTCATTCTGGCTAACCCACCCTCAACGTGTGTTTCATTTGCACACTGACTCACTGACCTGTGCTATTCCATGCTTACCTTCTCATTGACAAAGGCCCAGATTCCCTCCATGTCTGCAGCTTTATACACACAATGCATAGACTGCCATGAGGCTCCACTGAGTTGAATCTACCATGTTTTACAGACATCGTGTCACCAGGAGCATGTATGTTTCCATGGTACAAAATGAAGTTTTATACACTTAGCTCATGGGTTCCAGTTCTATATTTTCTGGTCTATACAGATACAGTAGCATACAGTTAATAAGCACTGGAGTGTTATGTTTGGATTTGTTTATTTGGGGTTTTTTGAGAAAGAGTCTTACTATGGTGCCCTGGCTGCCTTGTTATTTAGACCAAACCTACCTATGGCTTTTTGTTGATGGGTTCAAAGTGGCCCTTAGTATGAATAATACCATAATAATATCACAATAATACCATAGTTGTGCCCTAGAGAGTAAATCACTTTTCTTGTTGGCTCTAAGCTCATTTCTATTCTGCCATGCTCCCTGCTAAGCAACGATCCAGGGAACAATATTTGAGAGCAATGGTGGATGGTCTTGTGATGTTAAACAGTAGCAAAGATGACAAGAGCCTTGTCACTCAATCAAAGATCAGATACCAGCACTGTATTAAAACCAAGCACTGAGAACACCTGAGACACCTTACTGTTTGCTCACAAACTGCAAAGAAGTAACAGGAAATAGCAGGATGCAGAAGACAAAAGTTGCCCACACTTGAAGGATGCCATTGAATAAAACCAAGTTTGTTTAATTGAAACAATAAATTGTTTAATTAAAAGAAATGTCTATCTCCTGCTCATTAAGATATGCATCATAGAGGTTCATTTTGGAACAAAAATCTAATATCTGCTTTCTAACTTCAGTGCTATTTTTGCATACTTCTTTTCTCTGGGATCATATTGGCTGATGGAGTAGGAGAAGCATCTGCATTGAAACATCTCTGTACACTGAGCCTACCCAATATCTCAAATAAAATTAATAACTTCAAAAGAATTTCATCAGAAATTCTGATTAATCTAGAGATATAAATGGGGGTGGGTGAAAAAGGGTATGACTCTGAGACCTTGTAAAAGCTTTAAGATTTACTTCTCTTAAACTGTGCATTGACTTCCACTGGTTGGTGACAGATCAAGGCATTTCTAGGCAACTCTGAAGGAAGGTGGATATTAGAAATTTCCCTTCTGTTAGAAAATGAGTAGAATACAATTTTCTCTGTTAAACAGAAGATGGGCTTACAGTAGAAAGGAACTGGTTGCCACATCTAAAATGTCAAGAGCCACCGATTCTCCAGCACCTTACCGGTTTAAGAGATCTTAGGATTTCGATTTAGGAGGAGAAGTCAATAATGACAAGGAGGGTGATCTGTCCCTGTACGCGTTTTCCCAAGAGAAGCAAGCCTCTAGAGACCTCAACAGGGGTTTACAAGCTGCCCCAAGCATCAAGCATTGTTCCCTGACCTGACTGCTCTTGAAGGAATTCTGCCTGGGCCTCCCAAGGCTGGGTGGCCTAGAGCATTGACTCATTAATCTGTTTGGTCTTCATGCTCACCAAGAGAGCGATCTTCCTTGATTGAAATCCTGTCAGGTTGTCATGTGATGAGGCCTATTCCTTGTCATTTGCCCCACCCACAATTAAGAAAAATGGTTCCGAGCTACATTGTAAAGAAGCCCTGTGAAAAGATGGCAGTCTAAACATAGAGTCTGATTTTAGGTCAGGTTACCATGTCCACTTCAATAAATTTTATTCCACTTAGTGCTTGCTACCCACTAAGGCAAATATTTTCTATCCTCACTATAATATAGTTTTTAAAAATCATGCATTTAATATGGAATATAGGGGCAGGAGAATCAGCTCAGTGATCACAAGCACTAACTGCTCTCGCAGAGAACCCAGGTTCAGTTCCTAGCATCTGAAGGGCAACTCACAACCACCCCTAACTCCAGTCCTGGAGCAGCAAAGGCAGGGCTACCTTTGTGTAAACACTGGGGCTGCAGAGCCGCAAAAGCATCTCCTGTAGGAGGACCTAATTGAGGATTGCCTGAGAGTCCAAAGATTGCTGGTGCAGACCATGTTGTTTAAGAGATGCTTTCTTGGGACCAATGGGACCTGGGTAAGGGTAGTAAGAAAGCTTGCAGCAGTGTTCAGAAGAGCTTGCTGCAGTGTTTCTCACCTGCTTCCAGAGTCTGTGCTGTTGACTCTGTGTCACCTCACCACCAAAAGCAGGTAGGGTCAGGCATCAAGCAATACAGAGCACAGGCCACACAGTCTCAATATCCAATGCCCACATTTATCTTCTATGGGTACTGCATGTAACTTGTACACTTATATAAGAGGCAGGCAAAACACTCATACACATGAAACACAAATAAATACTTTTTAAAAACACATATAATATACTTAGGGTTGAGTTGAACATGGCAGCTTGAAGTCAGGTCCTTCGAGATTATAACGTCATCATTTACAGTGAAGATTTTTGTACAGGACACACCTTTGGATAATGCACTAAACCCATTACAGATGTTGGTCTCCTCCAATGAACCCAGGATTCCTCTCTCTCTCTCTCTCACACACACACACACACACACACACACACTCAAACTATTTTGACACAAGAATTCAAAGCCAAGTTGGGAAAAATACACTGTGTTAGTTTGAAGGGCAAAATCTTTAGAGACTCTGTCCCAGTTTGCCTTCTGTAGCTGTGATAAACACCATAACCAAAAGCAACCTGAGAAGGAAAGGGTTTATTGGCTTATACATCATGATCAGAGTGGATTACTGAGGGAAGTCAAGACAGGAACTCAAACAAGGCAGGAACCTGAAGGCAGGTGCTGAAACAGAGGCCATGGAAGAGTGGCCTTACTGACCTGCTCCCATTGTTTGCTCTGCCTGCTTCTTTATACAATCCAGAACCACCTTCCAGAGGCAGCACTACCCAAATTGGGGTGGACTCACCACATGCATCATCAATCAAGAAAATACCTCACAGTCTTGCCTATGTGCCACTCTTATGGAGTCATTGTCTGAATTGAGATAGATTCTTTTCACATGACCTTAACTTGAATCAAGTTGGCAAAAGTCTGTCCATCACAGAGCTAACTGTTTCATGTGAATATATGACACTTTTATGGTTGTGTTGAATGGACACATTCATATTTCTCTGAAATCTGAAGTCAGCATATACCTTTAGCAAGCATTTAACATAAAATTTGTTAGATCCAAAATAAAAGTTGATGTGCCTATTAACTAAGCTAAGATCCTTACAGTGTGTAATGTTGTTTACCTGGCATGGTAAGTCACCCTTGTTTATATTTAGCCATTAGAATATGTTGGATAAACAAATCTGTAACTGGATCTTATACACTGACGTAGACAATGCCCAGCACTACCTTCCTTCACTCTTATCCTGCTCACACCTCCTCTACATGACCTGTTCCCCACCTAGGTCTGCATGTCACAGACATGCAAATGTGCCAGACTTGACAAAGAGCTCCCGTCCCTCTGCTGATTCCCATGGCTTTGTGAGAAAGAACAAAATAATTTTTGCTGAATTAATTCACTGTACATTGGAGTCTCATTTATGTAACAGACTTTCTATCATCTAGTCTAGCTTTCCCACATTGACAATATATTCTTGTAAGCAAGCCCAATGTGTTTTAGCTTCTCTAGCCTTCAAAATAAATAAATCCACATTTTTAAATGTATGGGAAACAGTACCACATTGCTAGATACACACACTGCTTTCTGGAATTTTACTAATCTCACTGATGTCTAAACTTATGTGAACCAAGCACTTATTATCATCACATTTATTTCTTGTCCCGCGCTACCGTCTCGCCAGCAAGAACGTCGCGGCACACAAAGGATCCTTCTGCAGTAAAGCTTTAATGCATCTTGAGAGGGAGAGCATAAGCTTGCCAAGAATGGAGACCCCGAACAATAGAACACCCGTCCCTTATATAGGTCACAGCGCTTGCCTGGGACGCGGAGCTTCCCCATTGGCTCCCCGCACGTCAGGCCAGATGCCGCCACGAGAGAGGCTGAGACTCTGAGGTGGAAAATTACCAGGTACATGCGCACTAGCCTGTTTACAACTTGTCCTCGGCCGAATGTAGGCGCCATCTTGTAATGGCGAATGTGGGCGCGACTCAGGCGGCTTCCCACAATTTCTGATCACTGCTTCATAGCTGGGAAAATGGAAAGGTACCACATTGATAATAGAAAGTCAGAGGCGTGGTGGAGCAGGCCAGAGTACCAAGTGAGAGAGTAGAAACAGACAGAAGGAAAAGGGTCAGAGGGTCAAAGTGCTGTCAGCCAACCAACGTGGAGGTCCAAGTTACAAGGACCTTCCCATTTTCTATAACTTCTAAATAATACCAGTTTCTAAGCTCTACGTAATATCCCTTCCCAGTGGTATAAATATAAGCTGTGCATGGTTTACCATATATATGGTAAGGGGTTTAACATACCCATGGTTGATAGTTTAGCAAACTTTCAAAACATGGTACTGTATTTATTATTATTATTATTATTATTATTATTATTATTATTATTATATTTTTTGCAGTCCAATCATTTATCCCTCCCAGTCTACCTTCTGAATGTTCCTTGACTCATTCCTCATCCAAGAGGATGTTCCCTCCCCAACCCCATCTCCACCTCACCAGAACTCCCAACTCCCTGAGGCCAGGAATCACCCTCAGGACAGAATGTGCACAAGCCGGACTACTGGCCTGACATGAGAAGAGCTGAGTCCTTAGAAGTGCACTACATCTTTCCCACAAAATGCTAAAGGCTTCGGAGTTATCATCTTCATCTTCCCACTTAGAATTAGATTTTAACCATTTCTATCCAATTTACAGATAACAGCTTAAAATGTCAGTCTTCTCAGGAATGTCTATATGTTAATAAGCACTCCTTAAAGCTTAAGCATCTTCAATGACATTTGAGGTAATCTCCTAGAAATGGGGTAGGTATCTGGAATCACCTAAGTGGGTGTCTTCTGGGGGTCAGGGAAACAACTCAGAGAGCACTGCCAAGTAGAACATCCTACTCTGACTGGACCTGCTTGGAAGGGGTACTGTGCCTTAAAAGGCAAGAAGCAGTTATTTTTCTGATCATAATTAGCTGAAGTGCTTCTGCTATAACAAGGCTTTTAAGAATATCTTGTCAACTGTGCTTCCCATAACTTAACAGCTCGCTCCTTTGTGAGTTGCTCCATTTGTACCCACTTCAAGCAGACAGCAAAGGTTGACTTTGTTCATTTGTCACTAACAGCCTGTTGAATTCCAGACAACTCCTTTTCAGATTAGAATATATTTAATATTGTTAATTGACCCTTGTAAGAAGAGAGGTTCTTAGTGTTTCTAAAGAGACAGAGGAGAGGAAGTGGTCTTTTCCATCCCTTCTCATTGACTGGGGCTGCTTGGCTAATTATTCTCCAGAAATTATAATGATAGTAGATGCAGAGCTTTAGTGGAGAGATCACAGTTTACTCCGTGAAGAAAAGATGCCAGTGGATACCATGAGGCAGTCACTATGGGGTGAAGTGGAAGCAGGGGAAACGGTTGGGAAAGTAAGGCTCTCTTTGTCATGCTGGCCTTCTCTGAAAGACATTGAGACTAACTTCTCAGCAAATGACCCAACAAATACTTCCACTTAACCCGCCCCTACAGATGTCCATCAGCTGCCGGTACTCCATGGTTTCATGTTAAAGCACATGGTTCCTAAAAGCATGGTTCTGACGGCAGTATTGACCTACTGCTTTCCAGATGCATCCTGGGAAACTCTACAGTGATGGGATGCAGTGTAGCATGGTGGAAGATGCAAAAGCAAGTTGTTTAGACATCTTGACAATGAGTACACCTAGCCTCTATTCCTGTTTCTCTCTGGGCTCAGTTGCCCTGTGTCTGGACTCTGAGATGCTAGGTAACCCATACTAAGGGTCACTCTATCTTCAACGTTGTTAGTGTGCACTGTCTTCTCATCTCTCAGGGGGAAAAAAAAATCAAACTCATATAACATCTTAACTGAATTTTCTCAAATTTTGTGGAGAACATTCTAAGCCACCAACTCTATCCTTGTTCAAATTCACATTACTGAGGGAGTCTACAAATGTGCCAATCAGCAGAAATCTGAATACTTTATTGTCCCGGTTTTGTTTTTCAGTTACCAAATGTTTACAAACAAACTTCTAAAGCAGAGCAGAGAACAGTGTATCCCAAGAGATTCTGTTGTTCCTAACAATGTGGGTCTTTCTTACCAAGGTCCTCTCATCTCACAGGCTGAGTTTACTTCACCTTAAAACCCAGGGCCTCATTAGTTCAGGCTAAGACAGTGTGAGGGCCTGTCATAAGTGTCTGTCTATATTTGGTAGCAGGGGGCACCTTGTTCTCTATAACTAAATTGGAATGAACTTTCTCAAGCCACCTGGCAAGTTTCGCCATACTGAAACTGTCTGATCTAATAAGTAGCTAGTCTTTCATTTTAAGGTGGCAATCTCCAACACAAATCTAAGGCCTCTATTTTTCTAAGATGGGAGACTGCAGCCCTCTTCTCCTCCCAAGAGTAGACTATCTTGCTCTGCATTGCTTGCTCAGATGTATTTAAGGATTGTCTTCTGAAATAAAACCCTGATACCTCCCAAGATAAATTTACAGCAGAAAGATTCAATCAAGAGCAGGGTCATGTTTACAGATTCACCTTCAGAGAAGTGAATGGATTATTCTACCCAGTCACTCTTTGGGTTAAATTTTAATGACAAGATTCAGGCTCTTTTTCTGAAAATGTTCATTCCTAATAAAATTGTTTCCAAATAGTAATTTTGGGTTTGTTTTCATATTCTCCCCAAAACTGTGCCTGAGAATATTAACTCAGATGAGAACTGTCTCAAATGTTCATTTCCTCTTCATTAAAAAAAAAAAGTTAGAAAGTGAGTAAACCTGAATCTTCCTCCAAATTTCTGTCATATTTCCCCTAGAGTGGATGACTGTAGGCTACAGTCATTCACATGACCTCACATGAATAGATACATTTCCAGAAAATTCCCATCAAATACTCAGAGCACAGATTCCTGCAGACATATCTTAGGGAGCATTTGGCAAGGCTGTTTCTAAGATGTGTTTCTAGAGAAGAAGAATTAATAGCCAGGCAGATATTGGCTTTGGTTAACTACAAAATTTTCCAAGTAGACTATAAACCCTGAAAGTCCCCTCATAAAAGACACAGAACCTATTAAATGACCAGTACATTCTCAGGGGAGCAGTGGATACAGTGCACTGGATAGGTTTGTTTTGTTCCTACTGCTAGTGGTCTATAGAAGGCCAGCAGCTCTGTGTGAGTATCCAGGTTGAAGACTTCTTCCCTGCAGCATCTTCTTCAAATGATAAAGAATGAGTTTGTACAGAATCGAAGTACCATATGCTAAGAACACTATGTGTTATTATAGGTCATGAGGTTCATTTAATGGTAACACAGTGTGACTTGAATGAAAGTGAATGGTGTTGTGAGAAGGTAGTGGGCACAGAAGTGATTAGATTCTGACCTTATGTTCTACAATAGAAAATGTCCACATGCTGTCACCTTGAGAGATTGAAGTCATACATCTACTTCCTGTGATTTACAACATTTAATCATAAAGGACAAGGTTTGTTTGACCAACAATACCTAGCAATTTACCTGATACTGACCAGGAGTTCTCAAGTATTTGTGAAATATATTTAAAAGTGAGTAGATAAATGAGTTTACAAGTCAAAATAGTAATCTAGCAAAGTTGTTTGTTGAATCAGTTCTATGGGCAGCTGGAGGTACCATAAAAAGCACATTTGATCATCAAATAGAACTGAGATCCAAGCAACCCTTCTATTTATTCTAAATCCCTGTTGAGTACAACTGATAATACCAGTAAGCATTATTTAATTGCTTCTAATTTATTTCATCATCAGTTATATTTGAGAACAAATTACAAGTGTTGCTGCCAAATAAAAGTATCATTAACAAAAGCTGTGCCCATTGTAAACAGTGGTAGCATCATTTAAATGGTGCTGTATTAAGGAATTTGTAAAGTGCTGAGAACACAATAAACACTGGAAGTCCTTGACTTTAGGTGCTTTTTTGATGTTTTTTGTTCTAATGCTATTGTTCGTTTGCTTTTGTTTTTAAAGCCAAATACTTAAAAGAACTTAAAAAATCTGCACATTGGTTTATTTTTATTACTGGCAAATTAATATTATGTTTGTGTCTATCTTTCCCTCATGATGATTTTCAGAAACATCCTTCATTACAACCAACGTATTCAACCACTTTTTAAAATTCAAAAATGACAGCAGTGATATAATACCTCGGATAGCTCCATAGCATCTCAATTTTGAAGTGATCTTGAGGTTCATGTAAAGAGTATATGAGAAGATGTATCCACGTTAAATGGTTTAACTATCAACTCTGAATTGTTTCTGCCTTGGTACCGAGACACAGATATTCACTGATACAATTGAGTTCTTGAACTTGAATATAATGCAAATTGTCAATTGCCCTAGAATTCCAATTGCCCTGTCAGTAACAACAGATGCCCTCCATGATGTCCCTAGATGAGGTCAATAAGAATGAGGTCCACTATGGAATAGCTGAATGAAAACTATGTAGTTCAGGGCTATTGCCTTCCCAGAGCCTCCAGGCCATTAGAGATACAGAGAAATAAATAATATTCACTACTTTTTAAATAGGTAGAAAGAGCCTAATCAAATGTCATCTACTGAGATGAGGAAACAGCCAGAAAAAATAAAATAACAATCACGATGTTGTTAATCTTAAGTGTTAACTATGCGGTCACTTAACTTCTTTCGTCATAGTTTATTTTATGCCAGACAAAGCGTTCCTCCAAGACACATCATAAAAGTCGTGGATTGAAGCCATAGTAGGGAAGAAAAAGTAGTGAATATATATGCACAAAGCCAGTGTGTATCTCACGATGGTCAGCCTGTTTTTAAGTAAGGTGAGTCCTGTTTTCTCTTCATTGACAAAACACCTCAGGCCCAAGATCATCAGAGAAGAACAGCATGCAAGAAAGTGGATGCTCAGCTGAGAGCTGAGGAGGAACCAAGAACATCTCAGGACAGCATTACAAGCAGGCATTCAGTGAGCATTTGGTGATGCTGGTGTCAGCTTAAGGAGATAGGTTTTCATCCTTGATGGGGGCTTAATGGTAAGGCTGATGCTGTGACTGGATTTTAATCATCTTCCACACCAGGTGAAAAACTGCAGGGAAACCAAAAATACTAGTAATTGTTCACATAGCAGTCGTCTTTCCTATAGGCAGGCCACAGAGATGTTGGCCAATATGTGATCTTAACAATGATCCTTCCTTTGTCCTGTTCAATTGTGATCATATGAAGGCCTTGATTTTATCTTCATCTCTCACAGAATGATCTCTGATACTGAAGTTCTCAGAAATTTTTTTTATATACTCCGAATGCTAGGACCAAATTATGAAAGCTAGGCTAGCCCTAGATAATTCTCCAAAGTATGTGTGTGTGTGTGTTTGTGTGTGTGTGTGTGTGTGTGTGTGTACATATGATTTGCTGTGGATGTATTTATGTGTATATATTTGTATGTATGCATGTATATATGTTTACGTGTTTGTATGTGGATGTGTATATGTGTTTTTGTATAACTGTGTATAAGAGTCTGTGCATGCCTATGCATGACTCTATGTGTTTGTGTGTGTCTGTGTATCTTTTTAGAACTATAGTGTCAAATTCAAATTCCTTAAACAAGTTGAATTTCACATTCATGAACTAGACATTCCATCCTGTCTATTCAAGAATAAACCAAAGTTTTATAATTCCTACTTTACATTCCTATTCTCCTTGATTATTTGGTTTTATGACTGGGTGTATATAAGCTGAATATCACAGTTTTATTAGTATCAACTGCTTACATTTGGAATTAAAAGAGTAACCAAATGTACAAAACTCAAGCAGAAATAATAGTTTTCTTCCAAAAGGAAAAAAATTCTAAGCTTTTATTTGAATAAATAACTAAACATAATTTGTATAGATATTTTTTCTGTGTTCTGGTTTTGATCCATCATTAAATTATATTCTGTCTGCCAACTACAGAGAGAGAGAGAGAGAGAGAGAGAGAGAGAGAGAATTGTATTTGCGAGGAAAAATTAATTATTTTTCAAAACATATTTATTATACTATGTGCGCCAAACGATGCAGCTTAGACATAACAAACCCTCCTCACCACCGTGCTTGGATTGTGCACGAGACTATCTATGCCAAATGGTCATTTTTCTCACATTTATTACGTTAACAGGATAAATGCCAACATTTGTCAACATCTTGTAAATGATGAGTCTTAATGAGGCAAGCTACTGTTTCCTCCTCTGAGGAATCTCATAGAAGAATAAGCAAAATATCAGGTCAAAGCAAGTGGGAGGGAATCCCAGAGTGCAGACCTTTTTGCGAACATGAATTCCTAGAGGTTTTGCTCAGAGTGGATTCTAGGATCTATGCCAACTTGGCCTAAACCTGTATACAGCATTTTAATTGTATTTTTAAGAAATACTGTAAAATGAGGTTCACATGATAATTCAGGAAAAAAGAAAGGCTTAAGTGTGAGTGGAATTGGAATTTGAATGCAGACAGAGGGAGAAGAGATTTGCGGATTTGGAAATGTTGCCAAAAGCCAATGGATACAAGTGTTTGATAATAGAAAGGCACCTTGGGGGAGGTCCAAAGAGTCTGGGGTGGGGCAGGCTCACTCTAGAGTAAATAAGCCAAGGAAAGTCTTATGGGGCACACAGTACTAGTCTCAGAAGTTGAAAATGAGGCATTTACAAGCACAAGTCAATAGGATGATGGCTTGTGACTCAGGTTTCAGGTCAGAAAGTTTCAATCTTACGGTAGTAATTACAAGCTAATATATTATATGCATGGCTCCATTCCCCTCTGTCTGGGTCTCTATCTGTTGAAGAGCGATAACACCATGAACAATAAAGGAGTGTCTCCATAATTCTATAGGGTGACACACAGGAACCTGTTTGCCGCACCAGTTATGGCCATCACTACAGTGCATCTTTTTATATTGAATAATATAATCCCTTGTAGTAAAAGAAAAGGGCAACTGACCACAAACACAGTTCTATGCAAAATATATATTTTGTTGCATTGTGATTGTACATTTCTGTGTGCACTTGGGTGTGTACACGTGTGTGTGTGTTGAGAGAGGAGAGATTCTCACGAACCTTGAATCTTTTGAAGGTCATAAGCAAACATTCTAATGCTTTATAAGGTATTTCCTCATCGCAGTAATTCTTGGACAGTATCCTTAAAATTCTGAAGACTATAGATTCTACAATGTTGCTAGAAATAATGTCAAACTGTTGACTACTGTTCCAGTTCTCTGAGAATTAAGATGGCTGCCATTGCTTCTAGAACTCGGTGCATATCTTTACAAGCTGCCATGAGGTCCTCTTCTGTCCTTGTTGTTAAGATACTAACCAGAAGTGAGGCATACATTTTCTAGTGCTCTACATTCCCTTACTCTGTCGGTTCTCAACTCTTGCGTTACATACTGTGTATCCTGCATAACAGATACTTACATTCCAACTCATAACCAAAAGTACCACTATAAAGTAGCAACAAAATAAGTTTATGGTTGGATGGATCGTGGAGTCACCACAACATGAGGAATTATATTAAAAGGTCGTATATTAGGAAGGTTGAGAACCACTCTGTTAATCTTTGTCTGAAGTCCCCCTCCATGAAGATGAATGTTGGCCAAGTGACTGATCCCCCCCTTCCTTACCTCTCCCTCCCAATGAGTTGTTATATCACATGGTAAGCACTTGTTTGTGTTTTGAGATACACTGAGTATCTTGAGTATCTTACAGAATCGAAGTTCTGTTAGTAAGACTATAAGAAATTGATTATAGAAGATAATTAACCACCATCATATGGGTGCATTAGGTGAGAGGGAGAAGGTTATCAGAAAGGACAGCAGAAACATCTGTATATGAGAGTCCCTGCAGCAAGGGAGGAAATGGTATTTAGGACCTTGTTAACTGAGATGTTTGGCAAGAAATGAACTGGGATTCTGTGATGCTGAAGCAATTTTTACCTTTGTCTGTTTTTTTTGGTTTGTTTTTGTTTTTTGAGACAAGATTTTTCTGTGTAGCCCTGGTTATCCTGGAACTCACCCTTCAGCCCAGGCTGGCCTCGAACTCAGAAATCCCCCTGCCTCTGCCTCCCGAGTGCTGGGATTAAAGGCGTGCGCCACCACTGCCCGGCTTTGTCTTAGGGCACACTTCACAAATAACTCCTCTGGTAAAACAGAAACCTGATGACGTTGATGGTTGAGTGGTCTTGGGAGTGATCTGGGTTTAGCGAAGGCATTTGGAACATGAGAAGATGGTCAGTCCTTCTAGTGACGTTTTCCAAAAGCTGTTCCAGAAAGTTAAGCCATAGAACTATCAGATTGTAGGCAAAGGTTTGGCAGTGTTCACCACAGAAATCACCAAAGCAGTGAGCAGGAGGAGGAGCACAGGGGAGACTTAACGGACTACGTGGGGGAAGTAGAGGAGCGGCAGTGAAGAAGAGCAGTGTACATGTGTATGGGCAGGTTGTTCCCTGGAACAAGATGTCTGACAGAGAAGTAGGAAGGAGGCTGTAAGGGATTAGTGGGGTGGGGAAGAAGTAATTAGGAAGCCAGGAGACCCATCACATAGGAGAAAGGCAGCCAGAATAGGTGAGTATGACCGACGGTTGAGATTTCAAAAGATCGTGTGTTCCTTTTTATTACAAGTGTGTTTTATTACGTGTGTTCCTTTTTATCATTCAGCTATTCTTGAGCTTGTACTGTGCGCCAGACCTTGTAAGTCGGGATTCAGTAGACACTTCCATAAAAATGCAGTCACAAAACACACTAGGTTTCAGGCAGTCTTGGCTCTGCTACGTTAGTAAGTTTAGTGAGCTACCAGCCGTGAACAACATCTGAAGGGATAAAGATGCTGAGTCCTGGGAAAACTTGACCTACAAAATCTGGCCGTAGCTGACTGATGCTTGCTGAGTTTTGTTGTCTATATGATCCACTCATAAACTCAGCCATAGTCATATCAAATCTATGAGATAACCATTTTGCCAAGCAGAGAATAAAGAACCACAGATATCAAGCCATCTTTGGAAGGTAAAAGGGTTTGCAAGATCTTTCCATGTACTTTGGTCCTGAGAAACTGGCTCTACAACTTATTTGCATAATAAGTTGTGACTCTTTAGCCATGGAGTCGACAGCAGGTGGCCATGCCTAAACATTCACCAATAAACAAGAAGTAGGGCATCTATAAAGAAAGAACATGACTTATCCAACAAAGAAAAAGATGACAGAAACACTTCTCTGTATATATTTCATGATAAACATAGGAATGGTAAAGAGAGGATGAAGAAGAGCCTCATGCACCACAGCAAGCGGGAGACTCTGAGACTCATCCTAACTTTCTAGGAAAGGCATATACCTTCACGCTGGGTTTGGGAAAATAGCGGCCCTGAAACCCAGGATACATTTCTGTTCTCTTCTTTGGAGCATAGGCTTAATAAGGACATAGATGTTAAATTTATCAAAGAACAATTTAGGAAATAGACACCCCTGTCACCAGGTGTAGACACACGGAGTAGAAAATGGGGAAACTGCCACCAGCCTTGAGGCACACTTGGCTAAACAAGAACACTTGGGAATGGAAAGTCACAGCCCTGGAAGAAGTGGGCCACATCTTCTTTCATTTTCCCATTTAGATGGAACAGCTGAAGAGGCAAGGCATGTAAAAACCTAGGTTAGGACATGGGAAAGTCTACTTTGGGCAAATTGGAAGAATTTTGTAGGTGAGCTTACAAAACTGGGAGAGAGAAGGACATGAACTAAGAACACCAAAGAATCAGATGTCTTAAAAGACATGTTGACCTACCCGGGTATTTATAGTCCCATGACACATACACTCACTCACACACACACACACACACACGCACACACACACATGCACACACACACACACACGCACACACGCGCACACATGCACACACACGCACACACATGCACACACATGCACACACACATGCACACACACATGCACACACATGCACACACACACACATGCACACACTGACACACACACACACACACACGCACACACACACACACACACACACACACATGCACACATAAACACCTAAATCCAAATTCATGTTTCGTATTATTTTTCTTATTGGGGAAGCAGAGAATGCAAATTTCTTTCTTGATTAATTTTATTTCCTTAATCTAAACACTGTTGTTCCTTGGAATTAATCTCTTCATTTTCAGTCTTCACCTCCCTTACAAGACATGGTGATGTCAAATTTAAGTATTTCCTAAAACAGTTCTGTCTTCAAAACATACCAACTGACTGGGGGAAAAGCAGCCAAAAGCACCAAAAGGGTGTGTTTTGGTTTTTGACAATGGGTAGATGGTATTTCGAAAGTATACAGGTTTTCAAAGTCATCTATTTTGGAAAAGATAACAGAAATTTAATGTTGGAATTTAGTGCTTTTATCCCCAAAACTCAGCTGTTATAAGAAGATTGTCTTTGACGAAAGGAAGACTCCAGGAAGGGTGGGGTAGAGAGCTGAGCTGAGCATGTGACCAACCAGCAGCCACAGAGCAGGAGGAAGAGCAGCCAGTCCTTCGCCCTAAATCCCTCCTGAGGACCTGTCTTTAAGATTTCTTACTGAGAGTCATGTTCAGAACAGTGTCACAAAGGGTTTCCAAGGTCTTTCCTTAAACACCTGAGTCACGGCAAGTCCATACGCGTCCCTTGATGAGTCAGATCAGATTTTAACAACTGCACATATCAAATACAGACTTAGCTTCTGAACTATTCTCATGACATATGTTCCATGGAATAATAATGGAACTTTAAACTCTACAACCATGGTTCCCAACCTTCTTAATGCAACAGTACTTAATTCAGTTCTTCATGTTTCCATGACCCCAACCATAAAATTACTCTCACTGTTCCTTCATAACTGCCATTTTGCTGCTATTATAAATCATAATGTAAATATTTTTTGAGATAGAGGTTTGTGAAAATGGTCACAAACCCTACTCTAGAACTGAACAGGTTTCACTTGAAAAAACCTTGACAAATTAGAAAATACAAAATAAACAGTGTAGTAGCCAAGCTGTAATAAAGAATATGAGAGTTTCCCACAAACAATACATTCACTGCCTTCTTCTTTATGTGTTTGGATGATTTAAAACCCTGATGGAGAAGAAGTTATGGGAAAAATACACCCCATCAGCATTTCTAAAGTCTACTTCTCTAAAGATGAACACTCATTGCAGAAAGTATAAAAATGACCTGAATGTGGTTTTATTTCTCCAATCACTGTGGTGCTAATGGATTCCTTAAATGTCTTTTATTTGTACTGGCAGGATATCACAAACATTCTTCGGCCTTTATAATCTGAGTGCAAGGACTCTTAATACCTAAGACAACTAAGTCATTTTTGTACCTACGAAGAAGAAAATGAGTTTGGCCGTGAACCTGTCTTAGTTCTATACATGTCTGCATAAGAAGGAAATGTGAAAGTATTGATCTCTGAGTGAAAACGAATTCAACATTGGTTAAAAGAAGAGGAGGATAAAAGTGAAAGAAATTAATACTGAAATGCTCACAAAGAAAATATGTTTGACAGTGTCAATGTTGATGAAGTTGTTGAGAAAACTTCAAATGTGGCTAGCGGCATTGTAATCCAGCACAAGCATTTTGAAAGACAGTTGAGACAAAAACAATTATATCCCAAAATGGGGCACATCAAGAAACTTTGCCATTCCAATGAACAAAAATCTTCAGAGAAGAGATATTGGAGATAGTACAAATAATCATTGTCCTTCTCAAGAACACCTGTCTTTGTCCTAGATGTTCAAGAATAAATATGGCAGAGAAGATTGCTCATTACATAGTGATCAGGAAGCTACAGTTGAGTCTGGCAGGGAGTCTCCATATCACCTTCAAGGGAATGCTCCCATTACCTAGTATCCACCAGGACCTACTTCTAACCCAACTAATTTTAAGGTTTTATTGTGATTTTCATTCATGTGTATTTGTACATGTAAATGTATGTGTAAATGTATACCACATGTATGTGAGTATACATGGAGCCCCAAAGAGGTCATCAGACCCTCTGGAGCTATGGATGTGAGCTTTCCAATGTGGATGTAGGAGAACTGAACTCTATTTTTCTGGAGAAGAAGCAAATGCTCGTAACCACTGAGCTGTCTCTCCAGCCTCAAACTCCCTACTTCTAAATAAGGCCACTGACTGGGGACTAAGCATTTGACACCAGTGCCTTTGTTCAAACATTTAAGTCAAAGGAGGGCCTGGGGATCTGGCTGAGTAGCTAGGAGCACTTGCTGCTCTTGAAGAGGACCAGGGTTCATTCCTAGCACCCACATGATGACTCACAACCATCCATGACTCCAACTCCAGGGAATCTGGCCTCTGAATGTAACACACACACACACACACACACACACACACACACACACACAATGGTGCATATTGGAGAGGATCAGGGTTCATTTCTAGCACCCAAATGATGGCTCAAAACCATCCATAACTCCAGATACAGGAGATATGGTGCCTTCTTCTGGCCTCTACTTGTAACACACACACACACATACACACACACACACACACTGCACATATACACACACAACCAAAAATCTCATGCACGTAAAATAAAAACTAATAATTTTCTTTAGAAGTCGAACGGAAGCACAAACTAGACAATAAGAACAGCCAGGACAAGCTTTTCCATGTCCCAAGTTGTATTTCCAGTGCTTGACTAGTCTCTAACGAACCCTGTTTAACCCACACATGTAGCAAGTGCTATTATCATCTCTATACTAGTGATGAGGAGAAGGAAAACACCTCCCCCAAGGTAATGTATCAAAAAATGGTAGAAACACTTTAAATCATCGATGGATGGCTCTAGGCTCCTGCACTCGAAATACCTAAGCTAGACCTAAGATTCTAAAACTCTAGGTACAGGTTATAGTCACATATCCTGTGTCGGATTTAGCATTATCCATCTGCCAGATGTACAGCATAAGAAAGCATGGTTAAACCTGGACTCTAAGCAGAAGAAATTAGTTACAACAAGAAGAATGCAGGGAAAGTCTCATTTTCCAAGGTTCATATTTTCAGCTTCTTGGTGTATGCATGCAAGTAAATTCAGAGTATTTCAGGCTTCACAAGAAGATCTTACTGTTCTCTGGAAAAGGATAGCCTTTCTGCATTCTTCCATTTACAAAAGAAGAAAAGAAAAAAATCAGACCACCTTAAGACATTGAGCATGCACAAACTGTATCTACAGTTCACTTTCGAAGCTATTACATCAAGTGGGCTTTTACAAAACACTTAGCAAAGGGAAGGAACAAACACACAAATATCAATATACACTCATACACTCTTGGACAATTTCTTGTGTGGCTCTGTGCTCCCAAGCATTGTCTCGAGTATGCCATTTTCATTGACTTTACAGAGAGAATTGTAAGTGAGTTGTCTTCTTGGAAGAAGAGAAGGAAAGGATTAGAAGGTGATGCTTGGCTAACAAAAGAAGGAATGTGAAATTAAAAATAAAATGTGCGGAAGCCATGCTACCCAGAGGAAGCTAGCGGGGAGCGAAAGCCAGGGGATCTTCAGATGGGTCAAGGCTGCTTCCTTGCAGAGGATGGCAAGCTCCATAATCTGATGAGATGAATATGTTTGTTATTATCTATAAGCACTTGCTAAACAATTGAGGACCAAATGATCCAGATAAGCAGAGAAATCCCTGAGACATAAGCTGAAGAGCATCAGGATGGGAAGCTGCTCCATAGCTCACCTCACTGTGCAGACGAAAGGGAGACCTTTTGTGAATTATGGGTGCTTGAAAGTGACATGGTGACTTTCCATTAATCCACTTGCACAATTCTGATGGTGTATATCAAAAGGGCCTTTATTAAAAAGGAAATGAGAAAATTGTGAAGAGGAAGCCCTCAGGAATTGCTTTTAAAATGTGACATAAAAAATAAAATAAAATGCTCCAACAGGAGACAGAATCAAATAATTGTGCACACAGATTCCCATGCCATCCTTCCGACTTGGTTTCTTGTCTAAGAGAAATCCAATAGTTGCCCCCTGGTGCTTTGATAGTTGAGAGTCGGGAAGAAGGACTTCCCGCAGCTGCAGCACATACTGGAGAGAAAGGGGCCTTTGAAAGCCAATGAAATGAGGAACCGTACATTAGACCAAATGATAGCATTTAGATCAAGTAAAGAGTGAACAGAATTAATGGTCCATATCCCTACTTCTGAAGGGATTAGTGATTCTTTAATTGACTGGCCAGAGTGTTAACCTTTTTTATGTCTGTCATGGGTACGGTCTGATGTTCAGTTTGCCACCTCAGTGTGCTTGTGAAAAGTTTTGGTATAAAGAAATGCAAAATTTTCAATTAAATAGAAGAGTTAGTAATTTTCTACGATTTCTCTTACCATTTTATCATATTGTTTTCCTCCTGGTAAACTCTTTAATCATGCTAAACTTACTGTAATTACAATAATAATCTGTATATTCCTAGTCTGTCTTAGAGACTGTGGTTCGGGTTCAAGAGTCATTGTGATAATAAGTTCAATCATTTGTTTAAAACAAATTTTGATAAATTTCAAAAACATATCTTTAAGTTTCTTTATTAAACTTTAGGTTAGTAGGCACGTCTTGGTGTTTTTGCTGTGCTTTTTGACACAATCTGCATAGTTACACATTTTTTCTTAAGACAGGACGTAAGATTTAAGATACCTTATGAAAACAAATGTATATTGAACCCCTGAGAAGCATCTCAGAACACTTAAAGTTGAGGCTTATTAAGTGCCATGATAGCACCAACATTTTAATTATATTTTATTTTATTCATTGTTGTATTTTTAGCAGGTAATTGTAGTTTAAAATAATATCATGTTGATTTTTATGATTTTGAGCAGCCCTTTAGTTCACCACTAAGATCACTCTGTAATTCTTGTTTGCTAAGCCTCTTAACAAATAGTTTGCAAAGTCTCTTCCTCTGAAACAATAGTTCCTGCAACCCAAGAAAGCTGTTGTGTTATCCCAGGCTCACCTTCCCATCTCCATGCAATGCTAAGCCTGGTAACACACAATACCCATGTCTTCTACAAGAATTTAGGGAGCAAGAGAGAAAGAAGAAGCATAGAGCGACTTGGGCTTTTGAGGAGGCTTTTGAAAGAAATGTTCCAGAGTTCCTTCCTTCCGGTTAACTGCTCTCTTGTGTAGGAGGGCCATTGATGCTTTGTTAAGAGCAGACATTTGAATTACAGAAAATTATCACAAAACTTTCGATATGTCAAAGGAAAAAATTCACTCTGACTGCACTATGCTCTCCTTGTCTAAGAACAGTATCTAATGTTGACCCATTTACCAGGGAAGGAAACGACACCCATGTTGTTTCTCATCTCATTGAGGAATGGCATTTTCTATCCAGAAAACAGTCTAGATGAAGAAAGCGTATTTAAATGGGATTGGCCTTGAACGGTCCGTCTCTCAGCCCAACCAGAAGAATCCAAAGTGAATTGACCAGGCATCACATATGTAAGCATTTATGGGTAATTGCAAGTGAATTTTTCTTTACCTAATGAAATATTAATCATTATCTACTTCTTTCTCATTATGAGATACTTTTATATGATTTGGCTATGGTAATCAAAGGTTTATTATTTTAAGCAAAATGACAAAGGCAATTTGGGTAATGCTACTGTAATGCTGTCTTTTTTTTTTTTTTTATCAGTTTTGGTACACAAAGGTACCTCTCGCCTCTTGAGAGTCTGTTTCCTCCTTTTTATAGTATTTCCTTCGCAATATTCATTCTTCCCCGATATGAATAGACCCTGTATTCGCCTTTGTCTCTATTTAAAATATGATTTGTGTGTGGATGACCTAGCAAGCATGAGGGATCAATCGCCAGAGTTCTTATTTAACGCTGCCAGTGACAGAATGAAGTCATTTCTGAAGAAGGTTCATTGAAGACGGACATTTAGTGAAGGAAGCTAGGTTATGAGAAAGGGGCTACAGCTCATGATGGGACGATAGAGCGTGATCTCAGCAGGAAGTTCCAGGGTGGAATTGTTCTCATAGGAAACAGCTGCTGAAGAGACTCGTTTGTCTCTCTCACCATTCATGCTCCGAGGCATGCCAGCTGAGGAGATGATCGAAAGCCATTAGAAGAAGAAAAATGGGATTTAGTTCACGCCTTTTCCACAGACTTTCCTGTCACCATAAGGATACTCAGTGGTGCCTGGTAGAATTTTACAGCCCTAGGCAAATGAACAAATCCCTTAGAGCATTTGAAGAAGGTGGACTTTCATTGTGGATATCCATGGCTGCGAGTCACACATAGAGTTGCGCATGTGCAGGAAGCAACACTCTGCGGATGTGCTCTGAGAATCCCCTCTTGGCATCCTTCTGCAGTGTTCTTTGATTCAGTGTTGTTTCATGTTTTCAAACTATCCTTTTAAAGGGGAAGTGTATCTGATGGCTTAAAAAAAAAAATTTACTGTTTCCAGTTCCTTCAGACATAGGACTTTTAGGGGGAACGATGGCGTAACATGTTGATCATTTATGAAACTTCTGCAGTTTGCAGGCTGCAGTCCCTCCCCTGAGCTCAAATTCAGGACCTTGGCCAATAAAAACGCATGTGCAATAAAATTATACATAAGTATTCTAAGCCCACTAAACTTAATACTACCAAGACAGATCGGCTTGTCCTATTTATTTTCTTTGATGAGGTGTGATCTAAAGAATCCACATGTCATCAGCACACAAACTGTGAATAGCACTTCACCTGTTAGTGTAACTTGAGAACAGAGCATCAAGTAATTCTCATAAGCTGTGGCACAGACATACCAGAATTGCCTGCCAGGGTCCCATGGAAGCAAAGGGGCTTGAGTGGATGGCTGTCAACAAGTAGGGGTAAGTACATTTCTTTATTCACTTGGAAAGTTCCAGAGGGCTTTCTGGACCAGTGCAAAGAACCCAAAATTGGCTTCCTGACATGTTCTGCGAGATCCCAAATGTTTTGAGGACTTGTGTTGAAGTGAGTTGAAAGGCGTTCTATCACAAAAATGTACATGAAACATTTGTTTCCCGTCAGTTTCCAAAAGCCCTTGTTCATCTGAGTAGCAAGAAATAAACGTGGGACTCTTTACTGTTCCTGGCTGCATACCTAAGAATATGTATGAGAAGAAACCTGAACTAGATCATTCGTGAAAGAAAATGAAATGTTAAGGAGCTAGGAGGAAACTTGTTCCAGATAGGAAATAATAAGAAAAACACAAAAGAAATAGGGAAATCAAGGCAAGTGGTAGGAACCTGCTCTAAAGAGTCAGGCTGGGGAGCAGGGAGGAGCCTGAGCGTGGGGAGCGTGGGGAGCGTGGGGAGAGTGGGGAGCGAGTGCTCAGGTTCCAGAATTTAAATGATAAGGATTTGTCCAGCTCTATGAGCTGTGTCTTCTGGGAGTTCTTAATGGCACTCTACAAATATGTAAAATCAAAACATAATATCATTCACACATTGCTAAATATTACATGTGACAAGCTATTCATTCTGTTCAGCCCTCAGTATCCATGAGTTCGGCACCCAGTGATGCTATTGACCACAGACTGAAAGTAGTGATTTAAAAAATGAACTGGAACTATTTATAACATGTACAGATTGTTTTGTGTGTTGTCATTGCATAAAGGACACATGACTTATCTATTTACCCAGTACTTATGTTAGGTGTGATAAACAATCTAGAAATTATGTAAAGTATATTGAAGGATAAGCATAGATTTTATGTAACTATAATAGATTTTATATCATGAATCTTCTTAGATTGAGTTATATGCAGTGAGTCCTGGATCCAACCCCTGTGGAAAAGAAAGAGATGACTATCCAGTGTAGTGTTTGCTAAATTCCTGAAAATACAAGAGTAACTCCAGCTTTTAAGCATTTCCAATAATAACTAGAAAGAAGATAAAATTTGATAAGCCTCTAGAATCTATACTGATATCCTAACTCTACAATTTCTCTATTATTCTCTGCATCCTGGGAATTTAATGCTTTATTATATTGGAAGAGTTGGTGTCATAGTATTTGGAGCACAGACAGGATTCTATTTTATTATTATTATTATTATTATTATTATTATTATTATTATTAATTTCTAATTATTCATTTTACACCCCGATTGTTGTCCCATTTCTTGTTCCCCTCCCACAATCTCTCCACCAATCCCCCTTTCCCTTCTCCTCTGAAAGGGTGGAGACCCCCCCTCGGAAGCTCCTGACCCTGGAGATCAAGTCTTTGCAGAGCTAGGTACATCCTCTTGCAATAAGACCAGACAAAGCAGACTGGTCACAAGAAACTATGCCAACTACAGAAAGGCAACAGGCTCAGAGACAGCTACTCCAGTTGTTTAGAACCCACATGAGGACCGAGCTGTACATCTGCTATATATGAGCGGGGAGGCCTAGGTCCAGCCCCATGTATGTTCTTTGATTGGTGGTTCAGTCTCTGAAAACCCCAGGGTCCAGGTTAATTGACTCTGTTGGTCTTCCTGTGGAATTTCTATCCACTTAGGGGTTGCAATCCTTCCTCCTATTCTTCTGTAAGAGTCTCTGTTATGGCTTGTACATGCTCAGCCCAGAGAGTGGTAGTACTAGAAGGTATGGCCCTGCTAGAGTAGGTGAGGCCTTGTTGGAGTAGGTTTGTCACTGAGGCTTTAAGACCCTCATCCTAGCTGTCTGGAATACAGTATTTTACCACCAGCCTTCAGATGAAGATGTACAACTCTCAGCTCCCCCTGCACCATGCCTGCCTGGATGCTGCCGTGTTCCTGCCTTGATGATAATGGACAGAACCTCTGAACCTGTAAGCCAGCCCCAATTAAATGTTGTCCTTATAAGAGTTGCCTTGGTCATGGTGTCTGTTCACAGTAGTAAAACCCTAACTAAGAAATCGGTCCCAGCATAGTGGGGTATTCTCGTGACAACCATGTTTTGGGGAGGACAACTGTGGAAGGACTTTGGGTTAGAAAAGTCATTTGGTGTTAAGAGTTCTGTGGCATGTTCTGTAGGAGCTTGGAAGATAATGTTGAGAATGGTGCAAACAGTGGAGGCCTGACTTGTGAAATTTCAGAGGGAAGATTAAGGACTCTAATCAGGGCCATTGCTGTTTTGGTTGTGAAGATTCTGTGGTTTTGGTTAGTTGGGGCTGAAGAATCAGCTGTGATTAATAAGATACCAGAACTGTTAAAGTGAAATCTTTGCATTACTGAGACTATTGATGCTGGTTAGCTGGAGCTAAGAAATTACTGGCAATTAAGAAGACACCAGCATCATTGAGGTGAAATCTTCTGGGAAATGTATTCCAAAAGCACAAAAGCACAAAAAAGCTGTGTTCCAGAGTTAGCCAAGGTTGTACCTTATGCTGCAGCAGGACTTGGTAATGTGTAAGAGTCATCCAAGTGGAACTGGTTTTGAATGCATGCAGAAGTCATGAAGAATAGGTGAGGCTTGGCACTGTGAGAAGCTGTCTGTGGAATGTAGCATGGGTATCCTGTATTGGCTAATATCCACTTACAAGTGAGTACATACCATGCATGTCCTTTTGGCACTGAGTTACCACACTCAGGAAGATGTTCTCAAGTTCCATCCATTTGCCTGAAAAATGATGTCTTTGTTTTTGATAGCTGAATACTATTACATTGTGTGCAGCCCACATTTTCTTTATCCATTCTTCAGTTGAGGAACATCTAGGTTATTTCCAGTTTCTGGTTATTACGAATAAAGCAGCTATGAACATGGTTGATTAAGTATCCCTGTGGTATAGTGGGGCATCTTTTGGGTAGGTGCTCAGGAATGGTATAGCTGCATCTTGAGGTAGAACTACTTCAAATTTTCTGCAAAACCACAAAATTGATTTCCAAAATGACTGTAAAAGTTTGCACTCCTACTACCAATGGAGGAGTGTTCCCCTTGCTCCACATCCTGGGCATCATGTGCTCTCTTGAGATTTTTTTATCACAGCCATACTGATGAGCATAAGATGGGATCTTTCTGATTTGTATTTACCTGCTGATGAAGGACTTTGAACATTTATTTAGGTGCTTCTTGGCAATTTGAGATTCCTCTGTTGAAAATTATCTGTTTATCTGAATCCCATTTTTAAATTGGGTTATTTGCGCTGTTGGTGTCTAACTTCGTAAGTTCTTTATATATTTTGGATATTAGCCGTCTGTCAGTTGTAGGATTGGGGAAGATCCTTTCCCAATATGTGAGCTGCCGTTTTGTCCTATTGGCAATGTCCTTTGCCTAGCAGAAGCTTTTCAGTTTCATGAGTTCCTATTTATCAATTGTTGCTCTTAGAGCCAGAGCCATTGGGGTTTTGTTCAGGAAGCTGTCTCTTATACCAATGAGTTCACGGCTATTTGTTCCTTTCTGTTATATTCAATTTAGAGTATCTGATTTTACATAAAGGTCATTGATCAATTTACTTGAGTTTTGTGAAGAGTGATAGATATGGAGCTATTTGTATTCTTCTACGTGCAGACATCCAGTTAGAACAGCGCCATTTGTTGAAGATGCTTTATTTATTCCGTTGTATGGTTTTGGCTTCTTTGTCAAAGATCAAGCGCCACTAGATATGTGGGCTTATTTCAGGGTCTTCAATTCAATCCCATGATCAATCTGTGTTTCCCTATACAAATACCATGGGGTTTCTATTACTATTGCTCTGTAGTATAGCTTGAGTCAGGGATAGTGATCCCTCCATAAGTTCTTTTATAGTTTAGGATTGTTTTAGTTATCCTGGGTTTTTTGTTTTTCTGTATGAAGCTGAAAATTGTGCTGTCAAGGTCTGTAAGGAATTGTGTTGGAATTCTGATGGGAATTGCATTAAATCTGTAAATTGCTTTTGATAAGATGGACATTTTCACTACGTTAATCCTACAACCCCATGAGCATGGGCGATCTTTCCATCTTCTGATATTTTCCTCAATTTCTTTCTTCAGCAACTTGAAAATCTTGTCATATAGGTCTTTCACTTGCTTGGTTAGAGTTACTCCAATATATTTTATTTTATTTGTGGCTATTGTGAAGGGTGTTATTTCCCCAACTTCTTTCTCTGCCCATTTATTGTTTGGATAAAGGAGGACTACTGATGTTTTTTATTTAATTTTATATCTAGTTTCTTTGCTGAAGGTGTTTATCAGTTATAGGACTTCTCTGGCAGAATTTTTGGAGTCACTTATATATACTATCATATCATCCACAAATAGCTATACATTGACTTCTTCCTTTCCAATTTGTAACCCCATGATCTCCTTTAGTTGTCTTAGTGCTCAGCTTAGAACATCAAGTATTATATTGAACAGATAGGTAGACAGTGGACAGCCTTGTCTTGTCCCTGATTTTAGTGGATTGCTTTATGTTTCTTGCCATTTAATTTGGTGCTGGCTATTGGCTTGCTGAATATTGAGTTTATTATTTTTATGCAAGTGTCTTGTATCCCTTATCTCTCTAGGACTTTTAATATGAAGGAGTGTTGAATTTTTTAAATTTACTTAGATTATACTTACTCATTTTATGTCCTGTTCACTGCCCCACTCCCAATGACCCCTCCAAAAATCCTTTCCCCAACTCCCATCCTCCTTTGCCCTTCTCCTCTGAGAAGATCCCTTGCTGTAAACCCTCCTACAATCCTTCCCTACTCCCCCATCCCTGTCTCTCTTTCTACTCTAAGCAGGTGGGGGTCCCCCTGGCCATCCCCCAACCCCGTGTTGTAGGAAAGGGGTATTGAATTTTGTCAAACACTTTTCAGGATCGTGTGATTTTTTTTCCTTCAGTTTGTTTATATGATGGATTATGTTGATGGATTTATTTTTATATTGAGCCATCCCTGCATCCCTGGGTTAAAGCTTATTTGTTCATGATGGATGATGTTTTTGATGTGCTCCTGGATTTGGTTTTACAAGTATTTTATGGAGTATTTTTGCCTCAATGTTCATAAAAGAAATTGGTCTGAAATTCTCTTTCTTTGTTGAGTCTTTGTGTGGTTTAAGTATTATACTGCCTTTGGCTTCATAGAATAAATTTGGCAGTGTTCCTTTTGTTTCTTTTTTGTGGAATAGTTTGAGGAATATGGACATTAGCTCCTTTCTGAAAGTCTGGTACAATTACACACTAAAACCACATGGCCCTAAACATTTTTTGGTTGGTAGAATTTCAATGACTGCATCATTTTCCTTAGGGCTTATAGGACTGTTTAAATACTTTACCTGATCTTGATTTAAAGCTGGTAAGATGTATCTGTCTAGAAAATCATCAATTTTGCCAAGATTTTCCTATTTTGTGGAGTACAGGCTTTTGAAGTAAGACTTACTGATTCTTTGACTTTCCCTAATGTCAGTTGTCCTGTCTCCCTTTTCATTATTGATTGTGTTTATTTGGATACTGTCTCTCTGTCTCTTGGTTAGTTTGGCTAAGGGTTTGTCTATCGTGTTGATTTTCTCAAAGAACCAGCTCTTGGTTTTGTTGCTTCTTTGTACTTATTTCATTGTTTGTAATTGATTGATCTCAGCACTTTATTTCCTGTCTTCTACTCATATTAGGTGTGCTTGCTTCTTTCTTTTCTACAGCTTTTTTAAAATTGCTGGTATGAGAACCTTCTAATTTCTATATGGAAGCAATTAATGCTATGAACTTTCCTCTTAGCACTGCATTCATTGTATCCCATAAATTTGAATATGTTATGCCTTCATTTTCATTTAATTCTAGAAAGTCTTTAATCTATTTCTTTCCTGACCCAGAGATCACTGAGTAGAGAGTTGTTCAGTTTCCATGAATGTGTAGTCTTTCTGATGTTTCTGTTGTTGTTGAAGTCCACCTTTGGTTCATTGTGGTTTGATAAGATACAAGGCATTATTTCAAGTTTCTTGTATCTGTTAAGGCTTGCTTTGTGACTATGTGGTCAATTTTAGAGAAAGTTCCACAAGGTGCTGAGAAGAAGGTATATTCTTTTGTGTTTGGGTGAAATGGTCTATACATGTTAGGTCCATTTGATTCATATTGTCAGTTAGTTTCATTATTTCTCTGTTTACTTTTTGTCTGGAGTATCTGTCAATGGTGAGAGTGGTGTGTTCAAGTCTCCCACTCTTAATGTGGGGTTCAATTTCTGATGTAGGCTCTAACATTTTTTTTTCTTTTATGAATGTGGCTGCCATTGTGTTTGGGGCATTGATGTTCAGATTTGAGATATCATCTTGGTGGATTTTTCCTTTGATGAGTATGAACTATCCTTCCCTATGTCTTTTAAATAATTTTGATTGAAAGTCTATTTTATTAGACATTAGAATGGCTACTCCAGCTTGCTTCTTAGGTCTGTTCACTTAAAAAAAAAAAATTCCCAGCCCTTTACTCTGATGTAATTTATATATTTATTGCTGAGGTGTGTTTCTTATATGGAGCAGAATGATGGATCTTTTTTCCATATCCATTCTGTTAGCTTGTGCCTTTTTATTTGGGAATTGAGTTCATTGATATTCAGAGATATAAATGACCAGTGACTTTTTTTTTTTATTAATTTGACAATGGTGGTGATGGTGGTGGTCTCTCTCTCTCTCTCTCTCTCTCTCTCTCTCTCTCTCTCTGTGTGTGTGTGCTTTCCTTATTTTGCTGGCACAGAATTACTTGGTTCCTATGTTTTCTTGATAGTAGCTATCCTCAGTAAGTTGGAGTTTTCCTTCTTGTATTTTCTGTAGGGTTGGATTTGTGAATAGATATTGTTTGAATTTGGATTTGTCTTGAAATATATTCTTTTCTCCATCTGTGGTGATTGAGAGTTTTGCTGAGAACAGTAGTTTAGGTTGGCATTTAGAGGTTGTAAGATATCTGTCCAGGCCCTTCCAGCTTTTAGAGTCTCTGTTGAGAAGTTGGGTGTAATTCTCATTTGTCTGCCTTTGGAAGTTACCTGCCTCTTTTCCCTTGCCACTTTTAATACTTTTTCTTTGTTCTGTAGATTTTGTGTTTAGATTATTATATGGCAGGAGGATTTTCTTTTCTGATCCAAGTTTTACAAGTTTCTTATATTTTTGTAGGTATCTCTTTCTTTAGGTTGGGAAAGTTTTCTTCCATGATTTTTTAAAAAGTAATTTCTGGTTCTTGGAGCTGGGACTCTTCACCTTCTTTCATTTCTATTATTCTTAGGTTAGGTCTTTTCATGGTATCCCAGATTTCCTGGATGTTTTGTGTCAGGAATTTTTTTAAATTTAACATTTCCTTGATTGATCAATTGTATCAATTTCTTCTATTGTATCCTCTATGCCTGTTGGTGATGCTTACATCTGTTGTTCCTGTTTTCTTCCCTAGGTTTTCCATTTCCAGGATTCTCTCAGTTTGTGTTTTATTTTTTGCTTCTATTTCCATTTTCATGTCTTGAATAGTTTTATTTCCTTCACCTGTTTAATTATATTTTCCCGTATATTTTTAAGAGATTTATTTGTTTCCTCTTTAAAGACCTCTACCTGTTTGATTGTGTTTTCTTGTATTTCTTTAAGGGATTTATTATTTCCTCTTCAAAGTCCTCTATCGTCTTTATAAGATTGAATTTAGGGTCATGTGCTTCCATTGTGTTACAATATCCATGGCCTGCTATAGTAGGATAGCTATGCTCTAAAGAAGTCCTCTTGCCCTGGATTTTGTTGATTGTGTTCTTTCAAGGGACTTTAGCCATCTGCATGGCTTTAGGCCCTCCTTGGATATTCCTGTTATAGTAGATACTAGGAGAAGGGGTTAACCTTGATGATCTTGGCATGGCAGGCCTCTGATGGGTATCCTTGGGCTATATGGTCCTGGATCAGTGGGTCTGTCTGAAGAAGGTGGGCAGAGTTAATAATGCAGGTGCCATTGGATAGCAGGTGGCTCAGGAAAGTTGGGATGCCTCAGACAACTCAGTGAGCAAGGAAGGTGGATGGGAGAAATGAATCTAACCTGTATGGTTCTGGATCTGCAGTTCTGATAAAGGAGGGCTTCGCCAAGAGGTGCCAGAATAATCAGGATTCTGCTATTATTGAGCCATATTTCCATTCTTTTCTATCAAAGTCAGAGACTTAAATCTATTTCTCATATTAGTGCCTGAAAATTCAAAACATAAGATGCTATTTGTGAAAGGAAATGTTTCAAAGACTTCCTCAGGCCTCCTCAAATTGACTTCCAGCTGAGACCTGAACAACACTTGGTCTGAATTTACCATAGCAAAGGCTAGGAGGGAACTGAAGAAGTCCAATGATAATGTGCACAATAAGGATTTTTAAAAAACAGAGAGAGCAGATTTCAGTTGGAAAGGTTTGAGTCTGAAGCCAAAAATATGAGTGTCTAACATCCCAAACTTAACCTATTAGCCTGTGATAGCAGGATCCCTAACATGCAGTTAACAGCCTATGCACTATGGCAGAATTTACATCTATGAAATCTATAGAGTGAACACTGAAAAATATAGAGAAATAAAGATTTATGCAAAGAGACACATGGAAGCCCAACAAGGACCAAAGTACAGATATCACCAAAGCTGAACTTGGTGAACAAATGGTATTTATTGGGGTTAGTACAGGAATATGGGTGAGCCATTAACTTAAAATAGCAGATATGACTCAAAGACAGCAGTATCACCAAAGCCCACCCCAGTATGGGTAACAGCATACAAGACCTATAATCTCAGAGCATACTGCACAACTGCATGCAGCTCAGGAGTTAGAGAGTTCTTTCCAGGTAGCTTGCTTGTTTTAAGCCTCTTCAAGGCAGCTGGGCTGGTCTCTGCTTCTCTCAGTCTCCTTGGGTTTGATCTCTGCTTTTCCAAGTTGGCTGGCCTTCTTTGAGAGTCACTGTCTTCGGTCTCTATTGTATATGAATTCATGGAGGGGATGGAGGCCTGTGAGTGGGAGATAAACCTGGTCAGTTTCAGGGACTTCCTGAAGCATTTTGAGTTGTTAGTTTATTTTCTTAAAGAGCTTCTCCACAGGATAGATTTGCATTTTCCTGATGGCTGAGAATGTTGAACATTTCTGTACGTGTTTCTTGTCCATTTAAGTTTCTTCAATTTTAAACCCCATTTTGAAATTGGGGTGTTTTCATAATATTTTGATTTTTGAATTCTTTAGGATATTAGCCTAAGATAATCAATTGGCAGATAAGCAATTGGTAAGAACTTTCCCATTTTATAGGCTGATTTTGTCCAAATGATGCAGAAGCTTCTTAGTTTCAGGCAGTTCCATTTATTAATTCTTGGTCTTGGTATATGTGTTAATGGTGTTCTGTTCAGAAAGTCTATTCATGTGCCAATGAATTCAAGGATATTCCCTGTTCTCTCTTCTATCACCTTCAGTGTATCTGGTTTTGATTTATATTGAGTTGAGTTTTGTACAAGGTGAGAAGTAATTTTCTTTTTAATATTAATAGGAGTTTGAAGCTAAAGATTTGCCTTGTGTCTTGAAGATAAACTTTTTATTTGAACATTTGATCAAAACTAACTTTGTAGACTCTTGGAGATAGCATTTCTATCATTCACACTATGGCATTAGCTTTGAGAGCTCCAGGGGTAGAATGTTGTAGTTTGGATCTTGAATGTTCCTCAAAAGACTAAATGGGCTTGCTCCCCAACCTGTGGCACTATCAGGAAATTCTGGGCACTTTAAGATCTTGACCGCCAAATAAGTCAGATTATTTGGTGGTGTTTCTGAGATTTCTGTAGAATGAGCTCATTTCATAGACACCATAAGTCTACACCTTACCTAACTTTGGAAGTTTATAGACATTGTTTCTTTAAGGATATCTTCAGTGCCACTGCCTTCTCCTTCCTTTGATGACACAAATTTTAGCTCTCAGTGTGATCTAAACTCCCAAACCCATGGCCATTTCCATGGTGTTTTATTTTCCTCACTGCTGTCGACCCATCCTCAAGTTCAGTGGCACTTCAGTACTCTGTATCACTGAGCACATTCTGTGAGGGATCTCTTTCTTTTTCTCATATGTGTGTGTGTGTGTGTGTGTGTGTGTGTGTGTGTGTGTAGTGTGTGTGTGTGTATAGTGTGTGTGGTGTGGTGTGTGTGTATGAGTATGTGTGTGTTTTAGTGTGTGTGTTTGTATGTATTGTGTGTGTTTGTGTGTGTATAGTGTATGTTTTTGGTGTTCATATAGTGTATGTTAATGTCTGTGTATGTATAGTGCATGTTTGTGTGTGTGTCTTTGTGTCTGTATAGTATATGTGTATAGTGTGTGCTTAGTATCTGAGTGTATTTTATGTGTATGTGTGTGTAGAGTGTGTGTTTGTGTGTGTGTGGTCTAGTGTGCATGTAGTGTGTGTGTTTATGTGTATATAGTGTGTGTTAGTGTCTGTGTATGTATAGTATGTGTGTTTGTGTGTATAGTGTGTGCTTAGTGTGTGGGTGTATAGTATGTGTGTGTGTATGTATTTATTTGTGTGTGTGTGCATGTGCATGTGTGTGTAGTGTAGTGCGTATGGTGTATGTGTATAGTTTATTGTGTGGTGTGCATATAGTGTGTGTATTGTGTTTTAGTGTCTGTATGTATAATATGTGTGTGTTTGTGTGTATAGTGTGCTTGTGTATAGTATGTGTGTATGTGTTGTGTGTATGTTTGTGTGTGTGTGCAATCTTTTGTCAAACATTACTTGTAACTTTTCCAAGAACAACTGTTCTGTGTTGACAGCTTTAGAACCCTGACAGTTAACTAACACTTAGTTCCTTCTGGTGTTCACCTCTGTGTTGATTTTCTGTTCTCTTTGTGAAGTGTAGATTTTTCTTATCACTTGGACATTTGAGATATTTCTGTAGGAGACCCTACACACTGTTCACTTTTCTTGTTCTAGGAGTTGCTCTAGTAGGGACTAAACCTAGGGTTTGTGCATACTAAATAATCTCTTCCATTTTCACCTCTGTGCTCAGCTGTTTTGTGAGAAATGTTTGCTTTCAGGAAGGTTCATAACTTGCAGTCTTCCTGCCTCAGCTTCCTGGGAGCCCCCATAACAAAACTGCACCACCAGGCCCAACTAAATAATGTGGTGTTTTATTTCATTTTACTCTGATGAAGAATTGGGCACAGGATCTCACATTGACTCAAAATTACCTTATTACAGGGTGGTGTAAGGGAAAAATCAATGCCACGTGGCTCTCTAGCACTTTCCATTTGAATTCAGTACACTAAAATGTGCCTTCTTTCTCTCTATGTTGGTGTGTGTGCATGTGTGTGTGTGTGTGTGCTTGTGTGTGTGTGTGTGTGAAGATGCATATTGATATCAGATGTATGTAGAGAAGAGTATTGGCAAAATGTCCTCCATTTTTCACCTTTGTGTGTAGAAGCAGGGTATTCTGAAAGAGCTGCATGTTTGTTTGTTTGGAAGCTGGCCATCGATGGACCTAAATGAGGTGATGGGATTTCAGTAACATCTCAATAAAGCTGTGTGGGAGACAAAGAAAACCAGACAATTCACAGTACCTCACTCCTTGGATGTTAGAAACCCTCAAAAGTTCATCTTTGTCTCTACATGCTTTTAATCCTTTGCTGCTACATTGTACCTAGGATATCATTAGAAAATGGAAGCACTTGGAGTGAGGGAGCCAGTGTCTCCTTAGCAACCTAACCTCTCCCATTCCTGTGTCTCCATGGTTATTACTTCTATACATTCTCACCCTTGCTTCCTTCCTGGGACAGGGCATCTCTGTTGCACTTTAAACCATCCGAGGATGTTCCTACCTTGGTGTCCTTTCATTTCTAGGTCAACATTCCTGTAGCTCTTCTATAGTGAAGTCTCCTCCTTCATGTCCCAATCTCCTTCTAGAGTGATGTCTCCTCC
>JADRCH010000031.1:17747239-17808840 GCA_019843965.1 Rhynchomys soricoides | reverse complement strand
GATGTCTCCTCCTTCATGTCCCAATCTCCTTCTAGAGTGATGTCTCCCTCCTTCATGTCCCAATCTCCTTCTAGAGTGATGTCCCCTCCTTCATGTCCCAATCTCTGTATAAATAAATCCTATTCATGACTTTACTCTCACCAACTCTAACCTTAGATTCTGACTTCTTATAACTTGGCCTCACTGGCTCCGTTGTCAGTACCACAGCCGTGCATATTCTTACTGATCTGTTACTTGTTGCCTATCCAGGGGCAACGATGATCAAATTGTGTTTCTTTTATTCCTGCTATTCATTTGAAAAGGTAATAAATGGAAGTTTTATTTTCTGTATTCGAATGAAAAACCTGAAAAGTTGGGAGCATAACTGAGCTTCTGAAGACCAGCGAAGAGGAGGAACATTGCCTGGCACCAAAGGAGACTGGGATGCTGCCTGAATTGCCACCTTAGGGATGCTAGTCTTTGGATGAGACAGACACAATCCGAGTACTTTCCACATGTTTCAATAGTTGTGCCATGGTTGTAACTGTAGAACAGTCAATGTCACCTTGTAACCTGGATAGGGAAAGTCGGTATGGATTTGTACTTATGGCTGGTATCCAAGTAAGCTATGAGGAAACTGGTGTCCTGGGAAAATTCACATCATTTCTCTGGCACACATTCGACTGTTCAATGTCAACACTCAAGGCCCTAATTGGGACATAATCTTCATTATTTGATAATTATATTTGAATTTCCAAAGTGGTCCCCCTATTTCCTGGGACTCTCTTTGGAAACTTCTCGAGTAATTAGTTGATCAGCCTACCTTTCAGCATCAAGTGGTATTTCATCTTAATCTGAGATGTCCTTAATAAGAAGGTATCAGTGATATGATAATTCAATTCAAAAGCCTCTGGAGACTTCTTTACATTATATTTGTCATACAAAAGTGGGAGCTACTCAAGTGGAATATGAATATCTCTGTTTAGTTGCATTTAGCTGTGCTACAAAACTATGAACTAGAGACATAACTATGCTAGACATAATATTTATAATATGTAAAACAAAGTAGTTAATGTGTATTTACTCTAATAATATTATTGTTGCATGCCACAAATTCCATGATATATTTTAAAATAGAGCAATAGGAACTCCTGAAGCATGGTTATTTAGCTTGGTGCTCATGAAAATATAGTAATCAAGCCATTTTGGATATCAAAAAGCACCTTCCTTTCTACAGATTTTTAAGTAGGCTTCCTCCACACTTTTGAAGTATTCAGAGTGGGGAGTGAGATGGTTAGTGTCAGTTGTCAATGTGATAAAACCTAGAGTCACCTTGGAGAACAGTGTGTCTAGAACACAGGGTAAATTATCATGATTATGGTAATTGACATGGGAAGATGGGCCACTGCAGAGGACACCATTTCCTAGGCAGATGATACTGGACTGGATGAGAGTAGAGAATGTGTGTTACACTTTAGTATACATGTCTTCGTTGCTCTTTATTCTTAATTGTGGATATGATATGAATGGCTGCCTCAAGCCCCTGTTGCTTTGATTTCTCCATCATTATAGACTATAACCTGGAACTAGAAGACAAAATAAAGGTTTTCCCTGACATGTTGTCTCTTGCCAGAGCATTTTCTCCAAGCAACAGGAGAAAAACTAAGACAGCCTAGCAGAATATAAATGGATCATGAGGGCATGCTTACACTCACACTCTCTCTCCTACTGTCTCTCTCACTCCTCTTCTTGGTCATCATGAGATGAGCTGATTTATTGTAAAAAGTGCCTTCTCTGTGATGTATTACTTGCTTCCAATCCTGAAGTTAATTGGGATAAATGACTAGATACTAAAACTTCTGAGAAGGTCAGGCAACAGCAACAACAACAACATCAACAAATCACCTTTCTTCCTTCAAGTTATTATTGTAGATATTTGTCATAGCTATGAAAAACTATCTGACAGATGATAGGTAGGTAGATATGGATAGATTATAGATAGATAGACAGACAGATTGATAGATAGATAGATAGATGATAGATATGATAAATAGATATGATAGAGATAGATGGATTGATAGATATTCAATAGATAGATAAGTGATAGATGATAGATAGATAGATAGATAGATAGATAGATAGATAGATAATAGACAGATAGATGATAGATAGAAAGATACAGATAAATGATGGATAGATAGATGGATAGATGATAGATAGATAGATAGATAGATAGATAGATAGATAGATAGGATGAATAGATAGGCAGTCTGGCAGAGAAGAGAGAGTGGGGGAGGAGAAAGAGAAAATTTAAAGCTTCTTTCTACTACCTATGCAACAAAGAGGAAGTTTTTAATTATATGTAAAAATATAATTTAAATGTCAGTTCCAATCTTGGACACTTTCAATTTTCATCTTGCTCTTGGTAGTGAAAATTGTATGTTTTTTGTTTTATTTGATCTGATTTCTTGTTTTGAGTTACGGTTTCATCATATACATAGGGAAAACTAGAAGTTATTATTCCCTCCCCTGTTGGTCTCCCAAATTCTGGAGTCAGAAACATGTACTACCACACCCAGCATTTAATTTTCTCTTAATGACTAACTAAATATATCAAGCTGTTTTATACTCAGTGAAAATAATCACTGAATCAATTCAACTCACTTTTTAGACTAGACAGGAAGAGCAGGAATAGATTGGCCTTGCAGACTCTCATGGCACTATGCCCTCATCCTTCTCATTCAGAGATACAGTGATAGAAGGCATATCATGCCACCTCTGTCCCTCACCTCTGCTTAGTTTATCCTGTAAGGACCACTGGGCTGTCACACTGTACATCACTCCCAGACAATCCTCCATCACCCAGCAACAAGAGAAGAGCTTCATGTCCAGCTGCTTCATTTTCTCTTGACTAATGTTTATGTGGAATGATATTCTCACATCTCTGTGATTTTTCCCATGTATCTAAATCACTTCCTTGATTTCTGCTCTCCACCTCTGGTTTTCTTAAATTTGTTGTTAGCAAAGTACTCTCTCCAATCCAAGGAAAGCCAGGATCCCAGGGCCTGACACATGCTACAAGAAAGGACTGTTCTTGTAGCCATAGTTAGCTATTCCTCTTTTGCTCCTGGTGGGTAGCATGCCCCCCCCACACACACACATATCAGTTAATTTTTGGTATGCCATGACTAGCTCAAAGGTTGTACATTCCTAAACCTTCCCCTGTGACCCCAGGCCCAATCAGGGAAATGGCCAGTGGCCACTTAACCTGAATTTTTACATGGCTGGTTGGCTTTCTTTTCTACAGTTCATACATCTCATCCTTCTCCCCAAGTTATGGCGATTCTGTTTTCCTCTGTCCCAGTTCCTCACCTGTAGAAATCTAAAGCTTCTGCCCCCTCTCTCCTCCCAGCCATTGGCCGTTGGCTCTTTATTGATGGATCAAAAACCATTTGAAAACAAGGATCTTCAGCATTACATGAAGAGTCCTAGTTAATTCAAAGCATCAGAACCAATCCCCAACATTTTCTCTCATTTTCTTTTTCCCTTTTTCTCTTTGTATCTCATACTGACCTTTCTATACTAACTCCCATTCATGTTCTCAAAAGGCAAAGTATATGCTCACACCTACCACTCTGAGGCCATCTCCCCTTTGTTTATTCCATGGTTTTGCTACTGAAGAAAGCCTTGAAGTTTCAAATCACACAACAGAGCCTTGACAAAGTCATGTGGTTCTTCCAAATGGTTGGGTTAAACTGGTTGTGCTGTTGAGTTGTATTATTACTAATGATTATAGTGATAATGCTCCAGAAGTGGACCAATACCCTGCTTACATGTATCTAGAAGGTGGCTTCATAAACAAAGTCCTTTACATAGAGAGGAATAGACACCCAGGTGACCACCACAGAAGGCACCTGGATAGTTGCTTCCCACTTACAGTTTTTATTCAAGTGCTGACAGTGTATACTTTAAAGTTTTTCCCCTTCTGTGATAATATTTCCAATCTCTAACACTCATTTATCACTTTCTAATGATCATTCATTTTGATCTTTTTATTACATTTTTATTTTAGTGTGTGAGTGTGTGTGTGTGTGTGTGTGTGTGTGTGCACATATGTATGTATGTGTTCATGCTTGAAGGTGGATCAGTGGAAGTCAAAGGATGACATATGGGAGGCAGTTCAGTCCTTCCACCACATAAATCCTGGAACTGAACTCAGGTTATCAAACTTGGTAGCAGGAAACATTACTGGCTGAGGAATGCCATTGATCTAAATTATGTATTTTTCGGTGGGTCATGTCCCACACATATTTCTCCCACTGTTTCACTCTGGATCTAACTTTCTCTTACCTGGTAGCTGCTCTCTTGTAGTTCCTATATATATCTTCATACACTCAGTTGACTTTACTTGTACTCATGAAGTGAGCAGAGTCTTTACACTACAAATAATTTCATAACCTTTGACTCTCTTCACCACAAGAACCATTGCTATGAACTGATCCTGTAACAAGTGCTTTGTGAATATTTGAGTAACCCATCCTGGGTTACTTAATTTGTTAAACCTATGGAAGAGATCATTTCCTCCATCACATCCATGACATAACTGAAAGTTGGTCTGTTGTTCTGTGACTGGGGACTTCAGCCTGGGCCACAGGGCTCCATAGCAAAAGAGCACCAGGAGAAAGCTAGCCTCCAGGGAATGTGGACAAGCCCGTGAGCTGGGCCATGGAGCTGATCCTGTGACAGAGGGTTTCATACTCAACTAGTGCCAGGAGAGAGCTGGTATCCCAGGAGTACCTACATACCTTTGAGCACAGGCAAGATCACCACTTCTGTTCAAATTCCTGGATCAAGAGGGACCCTTGCAAAGTCATCAGGAAACAGGAACCAAGGAACAGCTGGAGACAGAATCCTTCTGGTTTCTGTCTGCACCCCAGAGCTGAATATCAATGACAGCTATCTAAACCCAAATTCTTCTCATAGAGAGAAGGTTTCCAAGGAGTACTGAGGCAGAGGCTTGCAGGAAGGACAAGCCACAGTCAGAGACAGCAAGACCAACTAACACCAGAGATAAACAGATGGTGAAAGGCAAGGGCAAGAACATAAGGAACAGAAACCAAAGCAAATTGGCATCATCAAAACCCAGTTCATAGATTAGAAAGAGCAATTCTCAAATTCATATGGAATAACAAAAACCCAGGATAGCAAAAACTATTCTCAACAATAAAAGGACTTCTGGGGGAATCAGCCTCCCTGACCTCAAGCTGTACTACAGAGCAGTAGTGATAAAAACTGCATGGAATTGGTACAGTGACAGGCAAGTAGATCAATGGAATAGAATTGAAGACCTAGAAATGAACCCACACACTTATGGACACTTGATTTTTGAAAAAGGAGCTAAAACCATCCAGTAGAAAAAAGACAGCATCGTCAACAAATGGTGATGGTTCAACTGGCAGTCTACATGTAGAAGATTGCGAATTGATTCATTCCTATCTCCCTGTACAAAGCTCAAGTCCAAGTGGATCAAGAACCTCCACATAAAACCAGATACACTGAATCTAATAGAAGAGAAAGTGGGGAAAAGTCTGGAACACATGGGCATAGGGGAAAAGTTCCTGAACAGAACACCAATAGCTAGTGTTCTAAGATCAAGAATCAACAAATGGGACCACATAAAATTACAAATGTTCTGTAAGGCAAAGGACACTGTTAATAAGACAAAATGGCAACCTACAGATTGGGAAAAGATCTTTACCAATCCTACCTCTGATAGAGAGCTAATATCCAATGTATACAAAGAACTCAAGGAGCTAGACTCCAGAGATCCAGATAGCCCTATCAAAAAATGGGGAACAGAGCTAAACAGAGAATTCTCAACTGAGGAAATTTGAATGGCCAGGAAGCACCTAAAGAAATGTTCAACATCCTTAGTCATCAGGGAAATGCAAATCAAAACAACCCTGAGATTTCACCTCACACCAGTCAGAATGGCTAAGATCAAAAACTCAGGTGACAGCAGATATTGGTGAGAATGTGGAGAAAGAGGAACATTCCTCCACATTGCTGGTGGGATTGCAAGCTGATACAACCTCTCTGGAAATCAGTTTGGCAGACCCTCAGAAAAATAAGCATAATACTACCTGAGGACCCAGCTATACCACTCCTGGTCATATACCCAGAAGATGCTCCAACATGTAATAAAGACACATGTTCCACTATGTTCATAGCAGCCATATTTATAATAGCCAGAAACTGGAAATAACCCAGATGTCCCTCCACAGAGGAATGGATAAAGAAAATGTGGTACATTTATACAATGGAATACTACTCACCTATTAAAAACAATGACTTCATAAATTTCGCAGGGAAATTGATGGACTTGAAAATATCATCCAGATCGAGTTAATGCAGTCACAAAGAATGAACACGGTATGTACTCACTAATAAGTAGTTATTAGCCCAAAAGTTCGAAATACCCAAGAGTCACATCACAGCAACTGTAGGGCTGAGTGTGAGGTCCCAGATGGAGGACTTAGAGAAGGGACTGAAGGTGCTGAGGGAATTTGCAGCCCCAGGGAGGGAGCAATAGTGGCAACTGCCCTGACCCCTCCATACTCCCAGAGACTGAATCACCAACCAAAGAATACACATGGAGGGATCCATGGTGCTGGCCACATATGTGACAGAGGAGGGTCTTGTTAGACATCAGGGGAGCATAGGCCCTTAGGCCTGATGGTGTTAGATCCTCCATTATAGGAGAATGGCAAGGAGGGATGATGAGAGTGGGTAGGTGGGCAGGTGGGGGAATACCCCCATAGTGGCAGGGGAAGGGGAGAGGGAATAAGAAGGTTCCAAAGGGGAAGTCTGGGAAGGGGGAAACACTGGAAATGTAAAGAAAGTATGGATAAATTGAAAAAAAATTAAAAAAATAAAACAAACAAACAAACAAAAAACAACTCTCCCACCACAGCAAACCCTGGATATCCCAACACACCAGAAAAGCAAGATTCCGATTTAAAATCACATTTCATGATGATGATAAAAGATTTTAAGAAAGAAAGAAATAACTCACTTAAAGAAATACAAGATAACACAAGTGAACAACTAGAAGCCCTCAAAGAGGAAACACAAAAATCCATTAAAGAATTATAGGAAAATATAATCAAACAGATGAAGGAAATGAACAAAACCATCCAGGACTTAAACATGGAAATAGAAACAAACAAAAAAAAAATCACAAAGGGAGCCAACCCTTCTGTTAGAAAACCTAGGAAAGAGATCAGGAGTCATAGATGTCATCAACAACAGAATACAATAGATAGAAGAGAGAATCTCAGGTGCAGAAGATACCATAGAAAACATTGACACAACAGTCAAAGAAAATGCAAAATGCAAAAAGCTCCTAACCAAAAACATCCAGAAAATCCAGGACAAAATGAGAAGAACAAACCTAAGGATAATAGGTATAGAAGAGAATGAGGATTCCCAACTTAAAGGACCAGTAAATACCTTTAACAAAATTATAGAAGAAAACGTCTCTAAGCTAAAGAAAGAGATGAACATAAACATTCAAGAAGCCTACAGAATTCCAAATAGATTGGATCAGAAAAGAAATCACTCCTGACACATTACAGTCAAAACACAAAATGCACAAAAGAAGGAAAGAATATTAAAAGCAGTAAGGGAAAAAGGTCAAGTAACATATAAAGGCAGAACTATCAAAATTACACCAGATTTTTCACAAGAGACTATGAAAGCTAGATCCTGGGAAGATCTCATACAGACCCAAAGAGAAGACAACTGCCAGCCCAGGCTGCTATACCCAGAAAAACTCTCAGTTACTATAGATGGTAAAACCAAGATATTCCATGACAAAACCAAATTTACACAATAACTTTCCAGAAACCCAGCCCTACAAAGAATAATAGATGGAAAATGCCAACAAAAAGAGGGAAACTACACCCTAGAAAAAGCAAGAAAGTAATCTTTCAACAAACTCAAAAGAAGATAACAACAAAAACATAAGAATAACATTGAAAAATAACAGGAAGCAACAATCACTATTCCTTAATATCTCTTAACAACAATGGACTCAATTCCCCAATTAAAAGACATAAACTAACAGACTGGGTACATAAAAAGGACCCAGCATTTTGCTGCATACAGGAAATGCACCTGCATGTTAAAGACAAACACTACCTCAGAGTAAAGGGCCAGAAATCAATTTTCCAGGCAAATGGTCCCAAGAAACAGGCTGGAGTAGCAATTCTAATATCGGATAAAATAGACTTTCAACAAAAAGTCATCAAAAAAGATAAGGAAGGACACTTCATACTCATCAAAGGAAAACTCTACCAAGAAGAACTCTCAATTCTGAACATCTATGATCCAAATGCAAGGGCACCCACATTCATAAAAGAAACTTTACAAAGGCTCAAAGCACACATTGCACCTCACACAATAATAGTGGGAGACTTCAACACCCCAGTCTCATCAATGGACAGATCTTGGAAGCACAGACTTAACAGAGACACAGTGAAACTAACAGATGTTATGGACCAAATGGATTTAAAAGATTTCTATAGAACATTTCATCCTAAATCAAAAGAATACACCTTCTTCTCAGCACCTCATGGTACCTTCTCCAAAACTGACCATATAATCCATAACAAAACAAACCTTAAAAGATATAAGAAGATTGAAAAAATCCCATGCCTCCTATCAGATCAGTACTTATTAAGGCTGGTCTTCAATGGCAACAACAACAACAGAAAGCCCACACACACATGGAAGCTGAACCATGCTATTCTCAAGGATAACTTGGCCAAGGAAAAAATAAGAAAGAAATTAAAGACTTCCTAAAATTTAATGAAAATGAAAGTACAACATACCCAAACTTATAGGACACAATGAAAGCAGGGTTAAGAAGAAAACTCATAGCTCCGAGTGCCTCCAAAAAGAAACTGGAGAGAGCATACACTAGTAGCTTAAGAGTACGCCTGAAAGCTCTAGAACAAACAGAAGCTAATAACCCAAGAGGAGTAGAAGGCAGGATATAATCAAACTCAAGGCTGAAATCCACCAAGTAGAAACAAAAAGAACTATACAAAGAATCAACAAAAACAGGAGTTGATTCTTTGAGAAAATCAATAAGATAGATAAACCTTTCAGATGGCACAGAGACAGTATCCAAATTAACAAAATTAGAAATGAAAAGGGAGATATAACAACAGATTCTGAGGAAATTAAAAAAAAAGTCATCAGATCCTACTACAAAAGCCTATACGCAACAAAATTGGAAAATCTGGAGGAAATGGACAAGTTTATATACAGATACCAATTACCAAAGTTACATCAGGATCAGATAAACCATCTAAACAGTCCCATAACCCCTAAAGAAATAGAAGCAGTCATAAAAAGTCTCCCAACCAAAAAAAGGCAAGGACCAGATGGGTTCAGTGCAGAATTCTATCAGATCTTCAAAGAAGACCTACTACCAATACTCTTCAAGCTATTCCATAAAATAGAAATGGAAGAAACACTACCCAATTCATTCTATGAGGCCACTATTACACTGATACCAAAACCCCGTAAAGACCCAACAATAAAAGAAAACTTCATACCAATTTCCCGTATGAATATCGATGCAAAAATACTCAATAAAATTCTTCCAAACTGAATCCAAGAACACATCACAACGATCATTCACCATGATCAAGTAGGCTTCATCCCAGTGATGCAGGGATGGTTAAATAGGCGGAAATCCATCAATGTAAACCACTACATAAACAAACTCAAAGAAAAAAACCACATGGTCTTTTCGTTAGATGCTGAAAAAGCATTTAACAAAGTTCAACATCTCTTCATGATAAAAGTCTTGGAAAGATCAGGAATTCAAGGAGCATACCTAAATATAGTAAAAGCAATATACAGCAAACCAGTAGCCAACATCAAACTAAATGGAGAAAAACTCGTAGCAATCCCACTAAAATCAGGGACTAGACAAGGGTGCCCTCTCTCTCCCTATCTATTCAATATAGTACTTGAAGTTCTAGCTAAAGCAATCAGACAAGAAAAGGAGGTCAAAGGGATACAAATTGGAAAGGAAGAAATCAAAATATCACTATTTGCAGATGATATGATGGTATACTTAAGTGACCTAAAACTCCACCAGAGAACTGCTACAGCTGATAAACAACTTCAGCAAAGTGGCTGGATACAAAATTAACTCAAGCAAATCAGTAGCCTTCCTATACTCAAAGGATAAACAGGCTGAGAAAGAAAATAGGGAAATAACACCCTTCACAATTGTCACAAACAATAAAAAGAATCTTGGTGTGACTCTAATGAAACAAGTGAAAGATCTGTATGACAAGAACTTCAAGTCTCTGAAGAAAGAAATTGAAGAAGACCACAGAAGATGGAAAGATCTCCCATGCTCATGGATCGGCAGGATTAACATAGTTAAAATGGCCATCCTGCCGAAAGCAATCTACAGATTCAATGCAATCCCCATCAAAATCCCAACTCAATTCTTCATAGACTTAGAAAGAGCAATTCTCAAATTCATACGGAATAACAAAAAACCCAGGATAGCAAAAACTATCCTCAACAATAAAAGGACTTCTGGGGGAATCAGCCTCCCTGACTTCAAGCTGTACTACAGAGCAGTAGAGATAAAAACTGCATGGTGTTTGTACAGTAACAGGCAGGTAGATCAATGGAATAGAATCGAAGACCCAGAATTGAACCCATACACTTATGGTCACTTGATCTTTGACAAAGAAGCTAAAACCATCCAGTGGAAAAAAGACAGCATCTTCAACAAATGGTGCTGGTTCATCTGGAGGGCAACATGTAGAAGAATGCAAATTGATCCATTCCTATCTCCCTGTACAAAGCTCAAATCCAAGTGGATCAAGGACCTCCATATAAAACCAGATACACTGAATCTAATAGAAGAGAAAGTGGGGAATTCTTGGACACATGGGCACAAGGGAAAAGTTCCTGAACAGAACACCAATGGCTTGTGCTCTAAGATCAAGAATCGACAGATGGGACTTCATAAAATTACAAAGGTTCTGTAAGACAAAAGGCACTGTAAATAGGACAAAACGGCAACCTACAGATTGGGAAAAGATCTTTACCAATCTTACATCCAACAGAGGGCTAACATCCAATGTATACAAAGAACTAAAGAAGTTAGAATCCAGAGATCCAAATAACCCTATCAAAAAATGGGGAAGAGAGCTAAACAGAGAATTCTCAACTGAGGAAACTCAAATGGCCAGGAAGCACCTAAAGAAATGTTCAACATCCTTAGTCATCAGGGAAATGCAAATCAAAACAACCCTGAGATTTCACCTCACACCAGTCAGATTTCACCAGATCACAAACTCAGGTGACAGCAGATGTTGGCCAGGATGTGGAGAAAGAGGAACACTTCTCCATTACTAGTGGGAATGCAAGTTGATACAACCTCTCTGGAAATCAGTTTGGCGGACCCTCAGAAAAATGAACATAATACTACCTGAGGACCCAGCTATACCACTCCTGGTCATATACCCAGAAGATGCTCCAACATGTAATAAAGACACATGTTCCACTGTGTTTGTAGCAGCCATACTTATAATTGCCAGAAGCTGGAATCAACCCAGATGTCCCTCCACAGAGGAATGGATGCAGAAAATGTGGTACATTTACACAATGGAATACTACTCAGCAATTAAAAACAATGACTTCATGAAATTTGCAGACAATTGGATGGATCTTGAAAATATCATCCTGAGCGAGGTAAGGTAGTCACAAAAGAATGAACATGGTATGTACACACTGTTAAGTGGTTATTAGACCAAGAGTTTGAAATACCCAAGAGTCACTTCACAGCAACAGTAAGGCAGAGTGGGAAGTCCCAGATGGAGGACTTGGAGAGGGGACTGAAAGAGCTGAGGGAGTTTGCATCCTCAGAAAGGCAGCAACAGTGGCAACTGGCCTGACCCCCTGATATTCTTGGAGACTGATCCACCAACCAAAGAATACACATGGAGTGACCCATGGTGTTGGCTACATATGCAACAGAGGAGGGTCTTGTTAGACATAAAGGGGAGGAGAGACCCTTGGGCCTGAGGGTATTAGATCCCCAGTATAGGAGACCGCCAAGGAGGGAAGATGAGAGTAGGTGGGTGGGTGGGTGGGTAGGGGAATACCCCAATAGATGCAGGGGAGGGGGAGGGAATAGAGAGGTTCCAAAGGTGGGATTTGGAAAGGGGAAAACATTTGAAATGTAAATAAAGTAGAAAAAAAATCTTGCAAACCTAATCCAATAACACATCAAAACAATAATTCACCACGATCAAGTAGGCTTCATTCCAGGGATGCAGGGATGGTTCAATATCTGCAAATCCATCAATGTAATCCACTACACAAACAAACTCAAAGAAAAAATCTGTATGGTCATTTCATTAGATGCTGAAAAAGCATTTGACAAAATTCAACATCCTTTCTTGATTAAAGTCTTGTAGAGATCAGGAATTCAAGCCCATACCTAAACATAGTAAAAGCAATATACAGCAAACCAGTAGCCAACATCAAATCACATGGAGAGAAATTTGAAGCAATCCCACTAAAATCAGGGACTAGGCAAGGCTGCTCTCTCTCTCCCTACCTATTCAATATAGTACTTGAAGTTCTAGCTAGAGCAATCAGACAACAAAAGGAGGCAAAGTGATACAAATTGGAAAGGAAGAAATCAAAATATCCACTATTTGCAGATGATATGATGGTATACTTAAGTGACCCAAAAACCTCCACCAGAGAACTGCTACCGATGCTAAATAATTTCAGCAAAGTGGCCGGATATCAAATTAGCTCAAACAAGTCAGTAGCCTTCCTATGCTCGAAGGATAAACAGCCTGAGGAAGAAGTTAGGGAAATGACACCCTTCACAATAGTCACAAACAATATAAAGTATCTTGCTGTGACTCTAACCAAACAAGTGAAAGATCTGTATGACAAGAACTTCAAGTCTCTGAAGAAAGAAATCGAAGAAGACCTCAGAAGATGAAAAGATCTCCCATGCTCATGGATTGGCAGGATTAATATAGTTAAAATGGCCTTCCTATCGAAAGTAATTTACAGATTCAATGCAATCCCCATCAAAATCCCAACTCTCAATTCTTTGTAGACCTAGAAAGAGCAATTCTCAAATTCATATGGAATAACAAAAAACCCAGGATAGCAAAAACTATTTTCAACAATAAAAGGACTTCTGGGGGAATCAGCCTCCCTGACTTCAAGCTGTACTACAGAGTAGTAGTGATAAAAACTGCATGGTATTGGTACAGTGACAGGCAGGTAGATCAATGGAATAGAATCGAAGACCCAGAATTGAACCCACACACATATGGTCACTTGATCTTTGACAAAGGAGCTAAAACCATCCAATGGGAAAAGGACAGCATTTTCAACAAATGGTGCTGGTTCATCTGGAGGGCAACATGTAGAAGAATGCAAATTGATCCATTCCTATCTCCCTGTACAAAGCTCAAGTCCAAGTGGATCAAGGACTTCCATATAAAACCAGATACACTGAATCTAATAGAAGAGAAAGTGGGGAAATATCTCAAACAAATGGGCACAGGGGAAAAGTTCCTGAACCGAACACCAATGGCTTATGCTCTAAGATCAAGAATCAACAAATGGGACCTCATGAAATTACAAAGCTTCTGTAAGGCAAAGGACACAGTCAATAGGACAAAATGGCATCCAACAGATTGGGAAAAGATCTTTACCAATCCTATGTCTGATAGAGGGCTAATATCCAATGTATACAAAGAACTCAAGAAGTTAAACTCCAGAGAGCCAAATAACCTTATCAAAAAATGGGGAAGAGAGCTAGACAGAGAATTCTCAACTGAAGAAACTTGAAGGGCTGAGAAGCACCTAAAGAAATGTTCAACATCCTTAGTCATCAGGGAAATGCAAATCAAAACAACCCTGAGATTCCAGCTCACACCAGTCAGAATGGCTAAGATCAAAAACTCAGGTGACAGCAGATGTTGGTGAGGATGTGGGGAAAGAGGAGCACTCCTCCATGGCTGGTGGGAATGCAAGTTGATACAACCTCTCTGGAAATCAGTTTGGCAGACCCTCAGAAAAATGGACATAATACTACCTGCGGACCCAGCTATACCACTCCTGGTCATATACCCAGAAGATGCTCCAATATGTAATAAAGACACATGTTCCACTATGTTCATAGCAGCCATATTTATAATAGCTAGAAGCTGGAAACATCCCAGATGTCCCTCAAGAGAGGAATGGATACAGAAAATGTGGTACATTTACACAATGGAATACTACTCAGCTATTAAAAAAACAATGACTTCATGAAATTCGCAGGCAAATGGATGGAACGTGAAAATATCATCCTGAGTGAGATAACTTAGTCACAAAATAATGAACACGGTATGTACTCACTAATAAGTGGATATTAGCCCAAAAGTTCGGAATACCCAAGATTCAATTCACAGCAACCATTGAGCTTAGCATGGGGGCCCAGATGGAGGAATTGAAGAAGGACTGAAGGAGCTGAGGGAATTTGTTGCCCCATGGATGGAGCAACAGTGTCAACTGGCCTGACCCCTTCCCCACCCCTCCAGTGCTCCAGAAGACTGGACCACCAACCAAAGAATACCCATGGTGCTGGCCCCATATGTGGCAGAGGATGGCCTTGTTAATCATCAGTGGGAGGAGAGGCCCTTGGGCATGAGGGTGTTAGATGTCCCAGTATAGGGGAATGCCATGGAGGGAAGACAAGACTGGGCGGGTGGGTGGGGGAATACCCTCATAGAGGCAGGGGAGAGGGAAGGGGATAGGAAGTTTCCAAAGGGGAGGCCTGGAAAGGGAAAAACATTTGAAATTTAACTAAAGTATCAAAAAATAAAAAATAAAAACAATTTTTTAAAAAATTGGCCTGTTACATTTCTCAACGTTAAATATCCCACGCATCTATGATTTGGAATTCTGAAGTCCAAAACTAAAATTCATATCTAAAACTTAAAATCTAAAATCTAAAAAAATAATCTTGACCTTCTTGAATCCTGGTATGGCGACACAAATGGAAATTCCATATTTGACTTGATGCACAGGTCACAGTCAAAATACAGGGTGACTAAAAATACTACATAGAACAGCCTACCTCCACATTACCAAACTTCATGAAGCTAATAAATCCCTTGATTAATGATGCTCTCACTTTTAACATGTATTTGCAAGTGTTTTTACTATTTACCTGTAAATATTCCATAGTCTAAAATGAAAAATAAGTAATGAAACATTTCTATCCAGATATTTAAGACAAGGAGTTTTCATCCCAACTCACAAGTGACTTGGACCAAACTGAAGTGTGTAGCTCCTTCCTGCTATGCTATCCTATTGACAAGGATAAAAGAAGCCTGTCGGGTGTGTTCTCTCTCAGAAGGTGCTAGCATATGCTTTGTGGCTTTCCATCCCATGACCCTGCAAGGAATAGGAAGGACATTTAATGACTGACAGAATGAACCAGTGTATCAAGCAGTCAGAATAATTCTCGATTCCTGGAGCTACAGGACAGTGTTTGTGTTACAGCTCAGCGTTTGAGGGACTGTGGAAGAAAAGCAAGTGGCTCTTCTTTTATGATGTTTAATTCAGCAGGTGGAAGGGCCTCAGTTCAAAATGCTGCTCTGGCCTTGTGCTCTGCAGAGCTGGCGGTGGAGGGAACGGAAATATCTGTCCTGTCCCATGGCACTGTTTCTTTTATTCATCAGCTGAGGCTGGCACTGCCCTGCTCCTGAACTTGTCCCTGTACTGACACCAAAATTCTCTCAAGTGCCAGGGAAACATATCCAAGAGAATTAATTGCATTAAGCAATATTTTCCTTTGTCTAATCATGTCCCATGTGTCCATCCTCCGGGTTATGTCACCTACGCACATTAAAAAGGCTCCTGGAACTCACTGAGCCACATCGTTCCAGTTCATCCCAGTTATATATTATGAACATGCTGCTTCAAGTATGTCTTCATTGAGCACAGGCTGTGTGTAGGTATTATTTCTCCAGCTTACATTATATTCTGTTTCCTTCATCTGGGTGTCACTGTCATTTGATTAAACATACTGCGGAATTTTTTATGCCTATTGCTTAATGAGAAGTGAATTGATCCTTCAACAATTAGCTACTAGAGGGACCAACCACGGTCAAAGATGTTCTGGAGATTTTTAAATGCTAGCAAAATTAAACCAGTTAAGAATTCATTGTCTGTCTTTTGCTCTTAGGTTATTAAGTAATTGGAATTAAGTAAAATATGATTGTGCCATTTCTGGTGATTGAGAGGATCCTCCACCACTTCCCCATTGTTTCAACTTGGTTTCCTTTGTTTTGCGGGCCTAGCTGGACTGTAGTACCTGACAGAAGGCTCCGGTTTGCTGGGAGTTGCCCTCTTCCCTTCATCAACAGACTTACTCTATCATGCAGCCATGTGAGGCTGGCATGGTTTACCTTTTACATTTCCTGCATTCTCTGGTGATGGGGGATTTGTTGATATTTTCTACAAACCCTGTTGCTATTATGAATCAGAAACAGATTTCAAGCTCCAGCACTCTCAGAGTTAAGCTGCATTGAAAAGGAGGGAAAAAGAAATAGGAAAACTTCGAGATTTAAAGTAAGAGATGATTTGAAAGACTGAATCAGTGTTTCACACCCCCCCCACACACACACACATTCTTTTAAACGCATCACACTCTGTGGTTACAACAAGAGATGGAGTCCTTTCAGAAATTTCCAGAACCATGTTCCTTCAGTGCCTTCTGATGTACTAATTATGATACTAGCTAGTGAGACTCTTGCTAGTGCTTGTCACGATCATCATCATGCAGTTACTTATGCAGGAAAGAAATCCCTTGAACATAAGAAAACCTTAAAAACCCTTCTCATTTTTATGTTCTTAAGCCAACGTGAACCCAGTTATTTAGAATTCCTTTGTCTGTGTCTGTAAGTAGCTTCACAGGCCTGGAAGATGAAATGTTCTTTCTAGTAATACCTTCATTCATGGTCAGTTACACTCTTAATTAATGGTATTCTTCAATAAGAGAAAGATCTATCTGCAAGGGACTTGTACAAACATACACTGTGTAGGCACCACAGTCAATGCAGAAGCTAAGTAAAGCCCTTTAGTTTCATCCACCAGGACAGACATGGACAAACTGCATGAGTTTATGACATGTGTGCTGCACACACACACACACACACACACACACACACACACACACACCACCCATGCCCCTCCTGATTGGCTTAGCCTATTTCTGCTACTGAGTCCAAGGCTATTTTCAGACTTGTCCAAACGTTGAGTTTTTGTAATTACGGTTGGGTTTTCTTTTATCTTGCTCTACATGGAAAATAAAATTGTGATTTAGATAGTTGGGTCCCAGCGGTCCTGTCTGCACTCAGCAAATGGCTCCATGTCTCTCCCTGCATCACAATATGGGAGCCACTGAGCTTGGCGGCAGCTAATCCTCTGAGCCCGTTAATAAGCTTAGGAGCACGTTCATTGAAGGCTGACGCGTTAGGCACAAACAGGGAGAAAATATCTACTGGGGGAAGCTGAATTGGTTTTAATCATCTGCTAATCACCAGTAATGAGACCTACTCTGGGGAAGAAAAGAAAAACAGATAGTCAGAGGGAGGTTTTGTTCTTCACAGCAGAGTAACACGGAATGAGAGGGCAGCTGTTATTAGAAGAGAAAGGATGGAAAGAAAGAAGGGATTTGGCCAGAGCAGATGAAGCGTCCTCCGCGCCACTCTGTTTTGTTATCTGAGTGTTTCTTTCATTCAGTCTCTGAAACTTCAGATCTCACAGGCTCCCTGACAGCCCACCTCCAAGATATTGCTTCTGGAAGAAAGGAACTTCCTCCCCTGTCATCTTGCCTTCGCCTGTGCTCCGTCAACGTGCAAGCAGAGCACTTTACCAAGTATCTTCGCTCGAGGGGAGAAGAAAAGGCAATGGAGAGGAGAACTGTTGCTTGAAACAAAAAGGAAAAAGCAATGGGGGTGCAGTGCAGAGAGCTGGGGTACCAGCATTGTGTTCTCTTGTCATGAGAGGTGAGGCCTGACAGGGGGATCCAGAGAGAGAATCAGTTGCAAAATGTTTGGTCCAAACCAAATCAGGCAATCTATTCATGTCCTGAGCTTCGTGTTTTCAGATCACCATTTTGGGTGTGGTCATTTCACAGAATTTTCCTTCAGATTTTAAGCCATGAGCTAGATAACATCACTGTGTTTATCAGGTAGACTAAGAACACTCCTGTTCTACCTGGCACCCAGGACCTTCATGAGAAGAAGACAATACTTGGCTTACATACAGTTATCTCTAGAAGGATGCATCTGTATATAAGTGACTGAACTAGTAACAGTAGTGTTGGGATCCACTGTTGACCTTTCTTTCTCCTAACCATTTATGTGTTGTGCTAGATAAACTCCAAAGCATGGCAGCTGTGATCTGTACCCAGACCCCGTCTTCCGTTCAAGGGTTCACAACTATCCATCACTATCTTACCGAATCTGAGCATCTTTGTCTCTTTTCTAGTTCTATTTGCCTTTGGTCCAATGTTTTCCTCCAGTTATGGTCTATATCTGCCCATATACCTTCTCCTTCTACCAGCAGGCAGTCCCATTGTTCCCAGTATGAGCTGGCTTTTCCCCATGGTTGTTGAGAGTACTTTCTCTTCCTCACTGCTTTCACCTATATCCATGTGTCATGTAGAGAAGGAGTGCTCCTCTGGTATAAAAGACTGTGCCATGACCTTGGGTTCTAACGGCTATTACTTTCAGGTATCCCGTATCACTAATTATATTGACTAGTGTTAGTGGTCCAATGCCAGCCAGGATCAGTGACATTCTTCTTTGCACTTCCCATTGTCTATCAGACAACCCTACACAGAGTAAATTCTTTATGTACTGAAATAAACTAAATTTTAAGAAATTTAATGATAGGCATCAAGGTAAGAGTTCAGAATTTTGAAGTTAGTGAAGAGAGTTCACATTTGTAATCCTAACGATGGGGAGGCAGAGCTAAGAGGGTCACCATAATAAGTCCCAAGCTAGTTAGAACACAGTAAGACATTGTCTCAAGAAATCACAAATGTATCCTTAAATATTAAAAGCTAATTGTAAGGAGCATCCCAAACTTGAACACATTTATTTACTTTTGTATCTTAATCATCTATACCCATCATCCCAACTGTAGGCAACATGGAGTAGACCTATGATATATAATTTTGAGAAAATAGAAACTCCAGAGCTGTTGGCAAGCATTTCCCAATCATCCGAGTTACCATTCCATAAATCTCTTACATAGTCCATCACATGAGGAAGCATACCCTTCTGAGGTACTATAAGACACCATATTTGAGGCCTGGGAGAGATCATCTTCATGGACAGAAGGTAAAACTTTCAAAGGGATGCCAGCAGGCCAGCCTAGAAGTCCTGAATAAAAGAGATTCATTTTAACTGAAGGACTTTGCGGTAGATTGAATATGCTTAGAAAAGGGAGTAGCAGTAATAGGAGCTGTAGGCTTGTTAAAGTGGGTGTGGCCTTGTTGAAAGAAGTACTTCACTTAGGGATGGGCAACGAGACCCTGCTTTTAACCACTTGAAAGCCAGTCTTCTCCTAGCAGCCTTCAGATGAAGATGTAGAACTCTCAGCTCCTCCTGCACCACGCCTGCCTGGACTCTACCTATGCTCCCACCTTGATAATAATGGACTGAGCCTCTGAACCTGTCAGCCAGCCCCAATTAAATGTTGTCCTTATAAGAGTTGCCTTGGTCATGGTATCTATTCATACCAATAAAACCCTAACCAAGACAGAGCTTTTGCAGAAATGCTGGAAGAGATAGACACTCATAAACCTCTATTGGGGGATAAAAAAAGCAATTTCTGGAGTGGGAGAACTAAAATTGTAAAATATAGGGAAGACAACACCATGGTGGCTGGGGGGAGCATCAGGGATCAGCGCACTTTTTGAGAACCAGTCAGATAGTCTGATGGGGGGGGAAGTATCTCAGGTCACAATCACAAGAAAGGAATTATGCATTAGATGCAATTCTGAGTTTAAAGTCTCAGTCTTGCTTTTGAGCAAATATGGTGATAGAAATACTTAAAAACAAAACTGCCTTCCATTTGGACTGTCACACGTTAATAATTCTGGGTTCTAAGAAGTGGAAACCCATTTGACATGACTACCTCATTGAGCAAGCCATGTGTGGGAGATGCCATTTTTAAAAGAGGGGCACATCTCTGATGTAGAGCAAGCTCTATGTGTTTGGGCAGTTGTTTCTGTCACCACCACCATCAGTTTCCATTACTGAGGATAGTAGAGAAGGACATTTGCTAAGTCATCATAGGTAGGACTTGGCATCCTGTATCTGCGTGTAACTGTTCAGTGGGTTTAAATGCCTTCTGTCTCAGAACTAACACAGTAGGGAAAGAATGGGGCTGTATCCCTAGCCAAAGACACACCTATGACCTGAATTCAGTTCTTGGCCGGTTATTCCTAGCTCCATAGTCAACACAGCTGCATCTATTCAGCAACTTAAAGTTGAGTTATGTTGAAACCCACAGTTTGTGATACCTAGCCTCTGCTGTCAAAGAGTTGCAGGTTACTTAAGAACTGAGAATTTAAGATTCTCTGTAGTTGATCCGTGCATCAACCTTGTGAGAAAACAGACTGGCCAAAGCCCTTATTTGTAATGCTCAGCTTATTTTCATTAGCAAGACACATTGTGAGGACAAGAATCAGAACGCATGTGTCTTTCATCAGCTCAATCACTTGGCAAAATTCAGAAACCAATTCAAAGACATGAAGTGACTTTCAAAACATCTTGATGCATATTGGTGTGGGGATACATGCATGTGGATGCAGTGAAATGACTTCAAAGTCACGTGTCAGGCATTTGGAAAACTACAACCAAGCTCTCCTTAAACATGGCTATATCAAGCCTGCATAGATACAAGCAACACAATGTGCAATGTATAAGCACAAAACAGATCTGATCTCTACTGGAAGATCTAAAGAGACATAGGTGAGAAACATGGCCCTATTTACTGTGATTCATTCATTCATTCATTGCATTACTGGATTAAACCTAGAACTTCATGATTGACAGGTAAGCACTCTATCCTGGAGTGATACCCAGAACCCTCTTCTTAATATTTTTTTTTTAATTCACAGTCAGGTTCCCACTAAGTTCAGATCTTGAGCTTGTTATTCTCTGTCAGCCTCCTAACTAGCTGGAATTGCAGTCCTATGCCACTATACCCAGCTTGAGTGTCCTCTTGCATCAATCACTGGGTTTCTTGTATGTCTCTTAAGTGCCCCAAGCCTCAGTTTCTGAATATTGTAAAGTCATTGTGGGGCTGTGACGTAATCCTATAAAGAACATCTCAACAATAATCCTTGGCTGGGACAAGTGATGGGAATACTGCAAATGCATGAGCTGAGCTTACATTGGTTTAGAGATGAGGCAAGAATAAGAACAGAAAGACCTTGTAAAGTCCTAGAGTGACTCTTCAGATCAGGGCCTGCAGGGAGCTGCCAGGAGAAAATGCAGGATACCTGGGTATCTTTACCAGACAGAAAGGTAAGTTGAGCATTGACTTTACAAGCTGTGAGGTATCTCTAGAGTGTTCAAAGTGGAGACATATTACTTTCAGGTCCTCACTTAGAAACATCTCCCAGGTAATAATGTCAACAACAAAATCAAAAGACATAGTCCCAAAGGTGAAGCAGTGTTTTGATGTCTGATCAAGAACTACTTGGCAGCAATGTCTATGGAAATGGTGGGATGCTGGCACAGCAGAACACAACACAAATAAGTGCGGTATTGTATTGGTTCATTCTCCATTGATGTCACAAAATATGCAGATGTAGTATTTTATAAATGAAGGTTTATAACCTCACAGTTTAGCCTCTGATGGCAACATAACATTAATAACTCATATCCCTGAGGACTGCACCAGTGTTGGAATACATGTGAGACAGGAAGATCAGGAACCAAATGGTAAACAGGGTCAGTTTTGTTCTTTCTGCATCCATCCAGTCTTAAAGGAAGTAATTCACCCCCAAAAGACAAGTGTGAATTCTTTCTGAGAGCTGGTATTCCCAACAACTTAGTTACCTTGTACTGAGCTAGCCCTCACCAGGCCCCACCACCTTCCTATCCCACCAAGCTGGAGACACAATGGCAAGCAATACAGTGCAGAATTAAGACATGAACATCCTGGAGAGAAAGTGAGATGCTTTTGAAAGGAATGTGTGTGAGTTATAGAAAAGTAGGGACTTCAGTCTTGGTGCTCACACAATTCAACTATTTTAGTTTATTTTCTGTTGCTATGATGAAACACCGACAAAAGTCAACTTGAATGATGAAAGGGTTTATTTTATTTTACATTTCCAAGTAATAGTCAGACACTGAAGGAAGTCAGGGCAGAAAGTCAACGCAGAAACCTCAAACAGACATGTCAGTGGAACAATGCATACTAGCTTATACCCAGACTTGTGGTCAGCTACCTGCATAAAGATGGTACCACTCACAGTGGGGTGAGCACTGCTTCATCAATTAGCAATCAAGAAAATGCCCTACGGACATGTTCACAGGACAATCTGATAGGAACCGTTCCTCAAGTCGAGTTTCCCTCTTCTTAATGTCAAGTTAACAACCAAGACTAGCTTTCACATTGAATATGTATGAAATAATGACATAAAACATTAGGACAGAGACTGGAATATATAGATCATAAAAAAGGTCATATTGGACATGAAGCTGGTAAGTTTGTGATTGTTATGAACACCCAAAGAAGCCTTCTGAAGGTGTAAGTGCTGAGTAGGTTGTAGTATATTTAGCACACAGACAGTAATGAAATATGTAAAATAGCTATATCATGGGCCATATAGAAAGTAAGGAAGGGAAGCTATGGTACACACAGCCTTAGAGGACAAAGCTACATGAAAGATGGCCAGATGGAGACAAACAGACCCTGAGAAAGGATAGCAGAAATATAAGAGGAAACTTAGTTACCGAGTGAAAGCTAGTGGACATAAATGATTGCTTGCAAGGGCATCCTCAATAAAGGCAAAGTCTCATCACTATCCTCCTATTCCTAATATCTAGGTGAATGTTAGTATAGATGATAAGCCAACTTAGTAGATGAACCTTAAATATTGTCTTGTGTTCATTACAGGTCACTTTAAAACCTCCACACATCCCCTATGTTCTGTTCTAAATGCAACTATATCGATAAAATATGATTCTTGTTCATGATTCCAAAAGTTTTTCATAATGCTCTTTGTCCAGGGTTTCTGAGAACCTCCCAATGGCAAACATTGGCAAGAATGGATTGGAAAGTTTGAATAGTGCTTTGTGAATATAGGAATGCACACATATTTGGCTGACTTGAATAGAAATATGTAGAAACAGAATTATTTTTCATATTTTTAAATAGTAAGAAATAAAAATGTACTTACATTTTACATGATTAGTTAGTGACAACTATGCTTTTCGTTAAATGTAGTCAAATATTGGGAAAGGGCCCAGTATAACTATACTGAAAAAGCAACAGTCACCTTTAAGATGCGGTGGTCAAATGGGGAATTAACACCTTCATGCTGAGACGGATAATGGTCTGAAAGCAAGCAGGGTGTTATAGGAGCAGGTGAGTTTCTGTCAAAGCAACTTACTACAAAGGCATGACTGGCCAGTTCACGCTCTCCTGCTTTCCTTCCACCTCAGTTCGGTCTTCTCTTATAGGTTACCTGCCAGCTGTCCCATCTGAGTCCCAGATCCTGTACTTACCAAAGCAGCAAGGACATCTGGTAGACCATTGCTGTTCATCTGTGCTGTGACTCAGAATTGGCACACACCATTCTCATTCCCCTACCCCATCTACCAAACCATGACAACTGGGAAACTAGGAGAGTTCATGAATACATAGTGAGCAATAAATACCCTTACTAACCGGGTGGCGCACACCTTTAATCCCAGCACTTGGGAAGCAGAGACAGGAGGATTTCTGAGTTCAGGGCCAGCCTGGTCTACAGAATGAGTTCCAGGACAGCCAGGGCTACACAGAGAAACCCTGTCTCCAAAACCCAAAATAAATAAATAAATAAATAAATAAATAAATAAATAAATACCCTTGCTAAACCTGCAAAATGGTGTAAGTGTTCAGTTGGGAATGCAACCTCCATTTATCTGAAAGCAAATATAGGATGTCTGAAGCAATCTCCACCTTGCCTGTAGTTTTAAAACTGCACATTGATTTGATTCTCAGCTCACAGTGAAAAACTTTTAGAAAAGACACAAATGAACTTGTTTCATCTGTCAAGCTTAGAAAAAATACCTAAGGACTTCCTCTGGCTCTGACCCTTTTGGTGACCAATGGCCAGGACCCAGCTCCCTCCATTTTCTCCCCTCATTTCCCAATTTCCTATCTCTCTACAATGTCCATGTCTGTCAGGCCAAATAGCACACTTTGACAGATTAAAAGGCTAAGGTCAAACCAGCAAGCCCCTGAAGGAATGGCATTAATTATCAATACATGTTTTGTTGTTGTTGTTGTTGTTGTTGTTGTTGTTGTTGTTGTTGAATACTTGGCCCTTCAAAGACTTTAAAAAGGAATCGAATCCATCTTTCTCTCCCTGGGGGTCTTTTAGTATTCCATTAAAAAGCAGTTCCCTTCACTTTCAACAAACTGGTCCAGGGAGCCAGGAAAGTTCATCTCCACTTCTGATGAGTCTCTTTCTATAGTGACTGCTACCATTGCCATGATGCTCCAAAGCAGTCCAGAGAATGCTGAACTGTTTTTGCACACAAATCTCATGCTGGGAATCATTATCAAGATGGAGAATGTAATAGACAACTCCATGTTAGCATGCGTCAGATTAGAACACAGACTGGCACAGATTAGACACAGACCTGCTCTCAACCTTTGTGGTGAAGCACTTGCAGTCGTAATGTATCTTCTCCATGTTCAGTTTCTCTGTCTGGTAATAGTGTTCAATGGGGCAATGGTAAGGAATGGATCTGATATTAGCAACTTGTTTGCTATTAGTACTCTGTAGCTTGACATAACCCATGTTTGCCCCACTTCAGAGGACATGGCCACTTTGAAGTACATGGCTAGTATTTTCCAATGTCTCAAAAATAAGTCTAATGAATGTGCAAAGTTACATTTCCACATCTCATCTCTTACAGTTGAGGGTCCATGTACAATGCTTCTTAGAAACATTGGCAATCTGGACCCATTCCTCAGAGCAAACCTGCAAAAACCAGACAGGGTCAGAAGTAGAGATGTGTGTCTCTAGTAATCAGTTTTCAGGATAGCAATTGGACAGTTTGTGATGCTGCCCTCAGATGACTGCATGGCTTGGAGGCAGGGAACAGGGTGATGTTAGTGGCTCCTAGTGAAGGAGAAGGAAATGATCACTAGGGATGGGTTTGTGAAGGAGTTGGGGAAGAGAAAAAATCAGAGTGTAGACGGAAAACAAAGCAGGAAGAGGAGAGAAAGGAAGAAAAGCTAATTACTCACATGCTTTGAAAGATAAGAACAGGATAGCCACCACGTAAGAGGCATCTAATAGCTCAAAAAGTCTCCAGTGAAGTTGCTCACTACAGGTGAAAGGCCAAATTACCAGATCAAGTGGCTGCATTATCAAAAATTATTCTATTGATTCCAGCAAGGTGCACCTTCTCCACGATGATTACTACCATCTCAGACCTCCTTTCCTGCTGATTTGGAGCAGGCGGAGGGGTTGCCACATTTCAAGTTGTTCAGGATGTGTTTGGATGTGTGGGTAAGCAAGGGTCTGCCTGCTGAGAGAGTCTATCAGACCGGTTGGCAGGACAACGGGGTTCTGAGTTCTGAGGGCCAGTGTCTGTATCACATTAAGAAACTGCATGGCAGGCAATCGTTTGTATCCAAAATTACCTGTGTTCTGAATATTTCCGTAGGCTGTGAAAATCCTCCCAGGGAGGACTATGGCCTTACAAGCATATTCCTATAGTCACATGTACCCGGCAGAATGACAAAGCCTTTGCTTCATACCTCTAGCCCCAGGTGGGAGCATTTGAGCTTAAACTGAAGAGACAGAGAGCTGGTGCTATAGTCTGTATAGAGGGTTTGCAACTACAGAACCACAGAATAAAAGCAAACAAACAATATATTAAGGAGCTAGAGAATTACGAAAAATGGGTGCTTCTTATTTATTTTAGACTATCAAAAGTTTCTAAAGGAGAGAGAAGGAGACAAAGACACAGACGGAGAAATGATTGAATAAGCGCCCACAGAATAAAAGCCTGGAGATTCTTAATACTGAATGGGCCTTTTAAGACAATAAAAAGGCTTTCCCCTATGAACTTAAAGGCAATACCATTTTAGTTTTTCAGCTAGATGGCTCCCCTGCAGTAATGTCTTAGGTATCAGAGCCCAAAGGACATCTCCCCCTTCCCAGTGGATACAGAGTGTGTAACAAATTCGGTGTATACTCGCTCAGAGAAGCAAAGCTTGCATGCCTATTTCCTGGCTCTCATCCTTGGATTCACAGTTGGTTAATGTAAAACCAGGCTGACACAGAGTGTCTTGCAGTTTATGTTTGAAACGGGGCCAAAAGAAAGCACATTTCTGGTCTTGGTGAACTTCCACCCCCATGAGCCTGGAGAGAGCCATTGTGTCTTGGAATAAAAGCACACAGGCAGGGTGGTGTGGCTGAACTTTGAGCCGATTATCCTTGCCTTCCTTTGCCCCCACATCAGCCTCCTACTTCCTGGGACTCCTCGAGTTGATGGTGAACATATTCAAATCTTCCCCTAGAAGGTTTAGTCTAGGTTGCTTCTTCAGTACTGTTTGAACATTAAATATGCAAATAATCATCATTACACTTCCAACAATTACACATGTTTGCGAGCACCGTGTCAAGTGCTGGCAGCAGAGCAAGCATTTGTAAAGACAAATATTCCATTCCAAGAGATGTCACGCTGCTCAGAAGATCCTTTTTTGTATTAGTGGCCTCACTGCTGCTCCGTAAAGTGTGCAAACGAACGTGACAGCGCTGCCAATAGCTGCCAGGCCCTTCCCCTCCACAGAGCAGGTGCCAATCACCGGACCCAAGCAGCTGAGGAGGCCTGGCCTCACAGCCCACAGACTGAGCATGTCGCCCACTCACAAGGTTCCCAGGGCCGCTTCTCTGCTTCCATCTCCTCTCCCGGGGGGCACAGGCCTTCAGAATACTTCAATTCCTGATTTCTGAGCGTATTATCATGTGTTTGTAACAGATGAATTATCGTGTGTGGCTCAGAGGTGATGCACAGAACTGCTTGAGACATCAGGCTGCAGGACAGCAGGAGGCCGTCTTTCCCTGTGCAGTTTTTATCTTTTCCTTTATTTCTTCCTTCCGTGTCCGTGCCCCTCACTCTCGGCCGTGCCCCTCCCAGTTTCCTCACTTAGTTATGGATAATTGTCACTTTATTTACTTTTATCGCATCCAAAGTGCAGCTTAGCAGGGCCTGGACTTGAGTCCCACTAATCTTGCCTTCTCCGAAGTAGGAAAATCTCAAGTCTTGCAGGGTCCAATTGATAACCCGAGTGCTTCTTTTCCATGAAAGACGGATGACTCTGGCAAGCTTGGGAGACTGCAGATAATAGGATTGACTTGGTACTTAAATCTCAGTGAACCAGGACAGCATAAGTAATTAGTGAGTTGGATCCATCCCGGGGTGCTAATGATGGCTAAGTCTGCCCCCACGCCATTCTGCAAACGGCAAGAGGCACATCCATCTCCGGCAGATAAAACCAAGGGGACGCTGATCACAGACAGCATTTACCCCTTCTTTAGTGCACAATTTATCCTAGAAAGGAACAAAAAAAAAAAACCTAATTTTCCTCAAGTGATACCCAGAAGACCGAGTGACCACATTCCCACCAGAGTTCATTTTGATCAGCGTGCTGCACTGTTTTTAATTAAGAAAGGCTAATTAAGAGAAGATCTGCATTTATCTTCTTATCTGTTGTCAGCACAGACTCGCAGACCTTACTATATTTGTTTACAATCTGGTAACCAGCGTTCTCTTACTGAAGCAGTGAAGTCCCCGTTTATATTAAAGTCCTGAATCACTAGGGTTTAGCTTGTGCCGTGAAGAGATGAGTGACTGGGATAACTTTGGGGTATTAGAACTGAGTTTACACACATGCGCACGACTGTGCAAAGCACTCGTCACTCCATGCACCCCTAGGTTTGGCCTCAATTAATCCAATGCAAGATTCTTGTTTGCAGACTGGCCTTCCCGACCATTTTTTCTCTCTACCAAGAGTGATGGCACTTTATCAGGATAATTTAGATAAATGTCCTTCAATGGGTTTCACGTCCAGCAAACATGATCCACACAGAACCGTGCTTGACAGACAACGTCCTGTTTTGATCCCATGTTTGTTCCGTCGATGGAGGGAGGAGTCTCACGAGGTAGCCCACTCCTTTTCTGTTGTTCTCTTCAGGGTCTGTTTTTCTCTGCCATTTGGTTTGACCAACGTTCCCAACCATTTAAAAGAAAATGTCCAGGAGTCACACTTTCTTACAGACAGGACCGGGGAGTCTAAAAGTGAAAGCGGAAACATTATTGAGTCCTAACTCAGAAGTTACTAAGAATGAAAGGGGGTAGGTTAGAAGCTCACACAGGTTTGTCAGAAATACAGGTAACAGACGGAGGGTCCCCTCTGCTGGTCCTGGTAAGGAGGAGTTGAAGGAAACCTAACCTCTGCTCCCTGGCTCAGCTGTGCCCACAAGTCCCATAGCAATGGCCTTTCAAAGCATGACAAGCAAGAACAAGTTGAGCCCAAATAATTGCTTCGTCTACGGTTCCTTATAACGTGGTGTCTCCCTTTCTACCCCATGCACCAAGGGAATCTTTTTATTGGTTTACTGTGAATTTTCTTAAACCAAGTCTTAGTTTTTTAGCATTTAGTGAAGCACATATAAGAGCTTATTGGTCATATCAGGGATAAGACTCTGAAATCATTCTTAAGATTTAGTGTGTGCTGAGGCAAGCACTCCACCTCTCCACAAACTGTAACTGATTATGGAGAGTTTAAACTTCCATGGGATCAAAGAGCCAGGGTCTTGCTGGGAAGGGGGTGGGGCTGACAGAGGTTGAACTTTCTGGTTCTCACTAAGTCCTGATTTGAAGTTTTTCATATATATGGGTTTCTCTAATGTTCAGTTTGAGGAAAACTAGTCTTTTTTGTTTACATTATTCCCAATTCAAGGATGGCTGTCTCCGCGAGTCACGTTTATGCTGATTGTATGAGTTTCTTCAGACATACTTCCATACAAGGGCTTGTGTATGATAGTTACATGACTATTGCTTGAAGCACTATTTATTAACCAATATCTATCTATTCTAAAGATATTTTGATTTTTAAAATCATTTCTATTTTTACAAAGGAATACTACAGACTGAGTTTTAAAACAATACTTTTCCCAATAACATGCCTATGTGCATGTACTGATTGTACTAAAAACAGATTTAAAGCATGCATTTTAGGATTACTTTTGGGAAGACCAGTGATATGTTAAAAATGCTATTTTGTGAAAAGATAAACTGAGAAAATTGCATTTATCTCTTGGGGAAAAGTGGCACTACCGTCGGATATTTTCAAGGTTAATTTACATGTCCAAATTAGCTAAGAAAAATATTTTATATAAAAAAAATGTGCTATATTGAAAGCAAATCTCTTTGGACACTGACCCCTTAACAAATGGGGTGTGTTCTTGGGAATGTGCCAACAGCACCTCTTTGTCTTTGTGTGAGCATCATACACTCACAAACTACAATTAATCTGTGAGATAAACTTAATGGGATCTCTGTGGTATGAGCTTGTCTCTCACTCAAGGAAATGTTTTGTGGCACGTGAGTGAAGTAAGATTATAAAGTGTGTGCTGACAGGTGATTGCTAGGCTGTGCATCTAGCCTCTTCACTCATTACTGTATGCTCCTGGGCAAGTCCTGTGACTTTCTCTCACTGGAATTCCTCCTGTAAAACATTAAAATAGGGATAATATCAACACAAAACCCCCTGGGCTTTTCAGCACTTACCCCTAATAGGCAGGGAAAACACAAGTGGTTTTCCCACATTTAAAAAGAAAGCCACATTTTACGAAGGTCCGTTTAATATTTTTTCCCCTATGTTTAAAGGATCATATATTTCTACAAGTTTAGTGTTTTCTGGAATATTCCGTTTGCTGAATAGGAAAGTCATACAGAAGTAGTCCTGAAGCATTAATGCTGCTGTTCTTCTGAGTCAGACCAGCACAGGCTGGCAGATTCCCAAAAGTGTAACAGAGACTGGTGAGCTCTGTGCTTTTTACAGGTCTAAGTGGGGTGCTTCAGGCAGTCAGTCTCAGTCAGTGTAGCCTAGACTGCCATGAAATAAGCATTTTAAAAAGCGCATGGCTGAGCCTGGAAAATGCAACTTCCTCTTTCCCTGGTGTTCTCTGCACTTGAACTATCCTGTCTTCAGTGTAGATGCATATTTGAAAAAGGAATTTAAGTTCCCTTGACATTAACTTCTAGCAGCCAAAGATCAGTGTTGAGCAGGAAATCATGTCTTACACATAAACTCCTGTGTTCCCACTGGCAATTAGTGGTCCTCCCAAATGGTAACTGTTTGTCCTAATCAATTAATTGATGTGGCCATTAAATTGTAAACATTTTGATATTCAAGCATAAGATATCTTCCTGATTTTTTTTTAAATATCATTTGGCATCTTAGATGATTCAGCCATCCTGGCACCCTGATTAACTTTTGGTATAATGATTCTTTACTACCAAACTTCATTATTTTTATTATTATTTTTTGACCTCGCTGTACCTCACGGAGGGCGTTGGACTTCCAGGACTGTAGCGGGGCAGTGATAGCATTGTTCTCTGAACTTTCCCAGCCGTGAGTGGAGAGTTGCTCTCCTCCATGAGAAAATCAAGTCGTTAAATGGGATCCGTGGCAGGTGGGATAGTCCTCTGTAGAGTAGGGTTACAAGGACTACTTAGATGAAATCTACGAGGTATTCTTCCTCTGAAAGAAGCAAAGAGAATGGAGGAGCGAGAAAATGTGGGTGGATGATTAAATGAACTTCAAGGGCATTTTCATCTGGGAGACAAGTGTGAAAGGAAGAATAATAAATGGCTCCCTGCCTTCCCATTGGTACCCATTGTCTGTTCTGGAAGGCATCGGGTAGCTCATGCCATCCACCAATGGGCATAGAAAAGTTTACATAAAAGAAAAGGGGTCAACTAAGTAGAGAGGGAAGGCTTAGCCAAAACAAACCGAAATGCTTCATTTCACTAAGGTTTGATTAATGGGATATTAGACACCTAGGACCGTTGAGACAAGAGCTAACTAGCCTTTAGCAAACTGCGCCGTGAATCACACTTCACACATTGAGATGTGATGTAATGAGATTCTCAGAAAGTACCTCAGTCAGAAACAAACCCTCACATTCGAACACACAGTTTCCAGCTCCTGCCAGTGGCTGGCACATTGTCACTAACAAAGCTGAAAAGAAAACTCTGTTTGTGCTCGAAAATCGTTTGTTCTCTCTCTCTCTCCCCCTCTCTCTCCCCCTCTCTTTCTCCCTCCCCCTCTCTCCCTCCCCCTCTCTCCCTCCCCCTCTCTCCCTCCCCCTCTCTCTCTCCCCCTCTCTCTCTCCCTCTCTCTTTCCCTCTCTCTCCCTCTCTCTCTCTCCCTCTCTCTCCCTCTCTCCCTCCCCCTCTCTTTCTCCCTCCCCCTCTCCCCCCTCCCCCTCTCCCTCTCTCTCTCTCCCCTCCCCTTTCTCTCCCCCTCTCCCCCCTTCTCCCCTCTCTGTTTTGCTAGGAACCAACAGCTGGTGTGAGAATGTGTAAAGGACAGTGTGTGTAAAGGACAGTGTGTGTAAAGGACAGTGTGTGTGTGTGGGTGGGTGTGGGTGTGGGTTCACAACCAGGATATACTGCTTCTCTCAGCCATAGTAACCCAAAGTTTTGACGTAGAAACGACTCACCTAAGACAACTTTAAACTGCTCATTGAGACCATTTGATGTCATTTTATGTGGTTGTGCGATGACTTCTAAAAGAAAACTCTATATGTCCCTCCTCCTAAAAGATTAGGGTGAATGTGAAGTTAGCAGAGTTCACAACTGATCAATCTCCAAGACTGTAAATTTTTTGTTAAGGATTTTCCAGCCATCCATGGGCCATCTTAGCAGAGAGCAATGCTACATCTCCACCTAGTGGTGCCCGAGAACATTTAATTACTTCCACGGGGGAAAAGATTTAGTCATTCTTGGCAGCCAGCTTGAAAGCCCTGGGTTGCCATGCCGTGGAAGTATAATATTTAAAGATAACATTTTAATCCTAGAAGAGTCCTATTCCAATCACACCACCCCCATTTTCCACTCCTCCACCCTAAAAGCTGACATTATTAGATTGCAAAGTAGCCCTAAAAATTCAATCTTTCACTGTGCTCAAAGACTTTGACCAAAAACTCCTTTGAGTAGCTAGGGATCATCTTTGGGGATTCACCCACCCTCCTCTGTGTATAATTTTTGCCAGCTCTGTACTTTGCATAAGATGCCATCGCTAGAGAGACCAACGAATTTTCATTATAATGATCTAAGTTAGACATTCTTGGTTAACCAGGAAAAGTATTCATGATGCCCCCTCGCCTTCCAGGTTAATGAAGGCACCCACTTCATTCCATGCATGTCCTACTCCCATGTCATCCCAGAGAAAAGGCACTAAAGATCCTTGTCACCCAGCAGAGAGGCATAGCTCTTAACATGTCACCTCCCCATTAGAACTTGATAGCATGTCAAAACCCATGCTAATAAATCTTGGATCTGTATGATCTTAACAATAAATAAATGATTAAGACTATTTTGCTTCTTTAATACCAAAAGAGACATTTGGATCTGGCCACAGTCAGAAGGAAACTGTTTGGGTTTGCTTTTCATTTAATTTGCTCTTGGACATGCTATCATGTTCGGCTGGCTCTCCTTGGATGTTTTCCATCAGCAGCTTCGTCCCTAGTATCACTTATGCTATGTGGAGATGTAAGAACCAGGAATCAGCTGGAATATGTCTCGAAAAATTCAAGGGAACTAAGAGAGTTGCTGCTTGCTAATCCCTGTAATTACGTGCTACTTGTAGGAGGGCATGTTACTCTGATTGAAGCTGTTACCACTGTATTGGACCCAAAAATGTTGAATAATCCTACCCTACCACGATTAATTTTAGTACCTATTAATTAACACCCATTAACTTATAAAGAAGGCAAAAAGAAATAAACGTATTAATTGTCAGTTTGCTTTTCCTCCAGCCTATCTTTTCTTAGACCTAGTATTCTGCTATGTGATCCCTTAAATTGCAGCAAAATTCCATATGTAAAGAAGTGAAGAGAAAGAGTCCAGGGAAGAGATTTTGTGGCATTTTTTAAAAAAATTTCTGTATTTATAGCACAACGAACAGAATTCATTAAGTCAGACATTTAAATTCATCCGCCATTGTCATCTGTACTGGCGCTATCAGAGCCTGGTCACACAGTGTCCTCTTCCTTTCAGCTTTCCAATTGCTTCAAAAATACTGCCTGATCAAGGGCAGAAGGAACCCAACTTGTTTTGACTATTAATAGATTCTCAATACTATGCCTTTGAAGTTAAAAAGAACGATGATTTGCCATCTTTGCCAAATTCATATGCCATTACATGGGCACAGTCCACCCAAGCTCATCCCTAAATACCTTTAACTTTTCCCAAATTTTAGGATGAGTAAAACATGAACTGAACACGAACTAATCAAATCCAAGGGCCCCCCAACACCAAGCTCCCTAATACCAAGCTCCCCAGCACCAAGCTCCCTAACACCAAGCTCCCCAGCACCAAGCTCCCCAACACCAAGCTCCCTAACACCAAGCTCCCTAACACCAAGCTCCCCAACACCAAGCTCCCCAGCACCAAGCTCCCCAGCACCAAGCTCCCCAGCACCAAGCTCCCCAGCACCAAGCTCCTTAACACCAAGCTCCCTAACACCAAGCTCCCCAACACCAAGCTCCCCAGCACCAAGCTCCTTAACACCAAGCTCCCCAACACCATGCTCCCCCCAAATCCCAGCACATAGTGAAAGTACAAAAATATAGAGCAATTATAAAACAAAACCAACTGACCAAACAATCCACCCCCCTCCAAAAAAAACCACACAAAACCAACCAAACAACAAAAACTCACAATAAGGGCGAATGGTTTAGGTATTTTAAAAAAGTATTTTTGCTTCTGTTTTGTCCGATAAAGGGATTCTGTGAGTTCTCCCATTGCTGCCCTGCAAAACAGATACTGTCAATCTTCAACTTCTCTTGAGCTGTGGTGAATGCGAAGGCCTCCTTATGATGGGTAGAGACAGTTTCATGACATGGAGAAATGACACAGCTTTTATTTTTCTATCCTTAAATGGAGCCGACACAGATGTGCGCTGTGTGCATGTGAGCCCGGGCGCGTGCACACACACACACTAACACACACACACACTTCACAGCACCACATGGAGGTTAAGGGGCAGCTTCTATTTCTTAGTCCAGTGGTTCTCAGCTTTCCTAATGCTGTAGCATTTAATACATTTCCTCTTGTTGTGGTAACCCCCAATCTTAACATTAATTTTGTTGCTACTTCATAACTGTAAGTTTATTACTATTATGAATTATGATGCAAATATCATATGCAGGATATCTGATATTTGACCCCTGTGAAAGGGTTGCTTGACCTTAGAGGGGTCACAACCCATAGGTGGAGAACCACTGATTTTAATCCATCAGCCTAATAGTAAATGACTCCATTATTTAATTCAGTTATGAATCTCTGTTCCTAAGTACATAAGTGATGGTTGCAAATGTCGATCTATAGGTAAACTTGGCAGTGTAGGGTGACTTCTAGAATCTCCATGTCACTGCCCACCATGCCTGACGACTAGTCAATGAGGGAGGGGTGAATGTTCTGCAATCAAACCAGCCCTTTTTCCAACACTGCCATTAGTGAGGTAAAGACGTGTGGCTCACTAATAATGCCTAAGTCTCCAGAGCTAATTATGTCCATGATGAAGTCTTTGTAATTCAGCTAACTGTAGTGGCCACTGGGACAACCATTACACTAGCTCCCCTATTGTCACAAGGTGTCACTAGTAAGCACAGACCTCTTGGTGCCTGGCAAGCACACTTCCACCATTATTGTGGCTTCCTGTAGTCCCTGGGTGGGTGCTGTCAGTGTAGAAAGCTCTTTTTGGTAATCATGGGCTTGCTCAGTTCTCCATAAAGAATTAATGGTGGAGAAGCAGAAGAGAATTCCATCCTTAACCACTAGGGAGAGGCTATCCCCAACCCCTCCCTCACCAAGAGGTTGCTGATTCCTTCCATCAGGGCAGAACCTTCTACTCCGTAACTTTAAAAGCTAAGAAAAGCTTCCTACTCACAGCTCCGCTGATGACATGACAGAGCGCTCCAAAGGTTAGGGTTCAGCAAGTCAAAATGCTCTACCATCTCCTCAGGTGGAGTCCAGGTTGCTTCTTTCATGTTAAACGGGAGCTTCCTCAAAGACACATGAACAAAATCTGGTTCAAGTCTAGTTATAATTTCTAAGTATGCATACCCCACACTTCATGTGGCAACTGTTATAAACTACAGGAGTCCTTGATATACATTATATTTGAGTCTGCTAGCAGACTCTGATTTGCTTTTCTGTGGCCCCTAAGCCTGATGAAAAAAGTCTGTGATATAAACGAAATCCAAGCTGCAAGCCTCCCTCTGTCACATTGCCCAAAACTTGGCCTTCACCACAACATCCTAGCTGGAGAGTCCTGGTGCAGGATGAACTGTTAGACCTTTCAGGAAAAAGGATCCCAATCCCAGAGCAAGGCCTGAGTTGATGGTGGAATCCACTGGTCCGTCTTTCTCTTTATTATATTTTAGAATGTTCTTCCTGTTTAGGAAAGAAGGTTCTTGAACTGGAACCAAATTAAGAAGATCACTGATATCATTAAAAAAACTCATTGATAACATTAAAAAAAAAAATCCATCCAGACACACAACAGGGTTCCTACGTAACAGAAGAAAAACCAGACTGGAACTACACATGGAGATTTTGTAGACAAGAGAGGGAAACTAAGTGCACTTCTCCTACTGATAAAGCAAAGAACAGGGCTGAAGAAATGGCTTAGTGGTTAAGAGCACTGGCTGCTCTTCCAGAAGAGCAGGGTTTAATCTTCAGCACCCATGTGACAACTCACAACTGTCTGTAACTCCAGTTCCAGGGGATCTGACACCAAGGCACATGGAAGAAAATTAATCATATAAAAAACAGAAAGAACAACAGTTTTGTGTGTGTGTGTGTGTGTGTGTGTGTGTGTGTGTGTAGAAGGGTAGAGCCGGGTCTTGTCCTACTCGGTGTTAATGAAGGTCATCTGACAAGAGGACAATGTTGGAGAGTCAAGCACTTGGCTTCCACTTCCATTGGCTGCATTCTAAGGATCACAGTTAGGTGGCTGGATTTGCTCAGTAAGCACCTTTACCCATCCAGTCATTTTGTTGGACTGAGAAAATTCATTTATCCTACATAGGCTTTCTGTGCTGCAGGGAAGACACTGTACCCAAAAGTGTTTAAAAACTACCCACTTCACCAAATCAGGGATTGAGTCCTAAAATCCCAGATTGATTTGAGGATGCCGAAGATGGGAAGACCTGTTATTTTTTTCCAGAAGTCAAGTGCCTTTCTGTAAAGATGGGCTTGTCCACTTGCTGCACACCAAGCTCTGTGGAGTGGTTTAGAGGCATTAATACAGTTGTCACTTCCTGTACACTTTCTAAGTGGCCCTTCAAGCCCCTGTAGAATATAACACTGTAATATGTTTGCATTTACGGGAGAGGTAGAAAGGAGAAAAGCCCAAATTTGGCAAGCCATATGTGAGGCAAACCGTACTAACAAACATTGGCTTAGGCTTCAGCCACTTCCTATAAATTCCTCCGAAAGCCACTAGGCTGTTTCCTCAGAGGGGCCAGGAGTAGTTCCTAGTAGTGCTCCAGTGATCCCTTCAGAATCCCAGCTCTTAAGGGATAACGAATATTATCATCCTTCCAAGGCTGATATATTTATCAACCTTGGAAAATGCTATCACTAATCCCAAATTGAAGACCGGAATCTACATACATGACATGGAAAGAATCCAGCACGCACTTTGGGCAGAAAACCACTCTCCTGCCCTGGGTTATCCCAGAATGAATAGCAACCTAAGTTGAGAGGAGTCAGAAACAACACTACTGTAAAGCCAACCTCCTTCATCAAAGACATGCTATTGATGTCTAATCTATGTTTTAGTGGAGAGCAATTACTTTCTTTTTGCCTGCCTTGATTCCTCCCATTATCACTGCAGTGTGTATATTGGAGAAAGGCTCACAGAGTGTGTATTGTAGGAATTGTCCTTAACGAAAATGAGGTGCAAACAGCTGTGGCTCATACTAGCTTTTGAAAGGTTTCACTTCACTATGACTTTCGCATATGCACCGCCTCCTCTCTCCTTCCCCTGTCTCTCTGTGTCTGTGTCTGTATGTTCACACACAAACCTTGAGCTCTTGATGACTTGATTTTGTGTAGATTTCCTAATAAACTGAACAGATAATTTAAATAAAGCACTGACCAAAGAGAGATTCGAATAAAAGAATTCTCAAACTCCAAGAACTATTCCACTGCTGTTCGGTCGGAGTTATTTCGAGAAGTCTGAACTTATGTGGATCAATAGTACCGGAATTAAGAAAACCCAATTGCTTGAAATAATGTAAGGCTTATGCTGAAAGTTCTTCAGTACAATCACTCGCCACCAATGTAAGGAATGAGTTTAAATACTCGGGAATTCTAATGCAGCAGCAGGTGCTCATGGGAACAGGATATACAGAATGCTTTGACCACACCCAACATGTCTGGAAGAGAGTTCACACATAACATCTTTTATCCTGCCCCTTCCGAAGATGAAAAGTTGTAATATAATCCTACATCTTTGAAGTTTCCTTTTCATTCTTTTCTGCTTTTTTAATATGTTATTTCCAAATTCCGCAATTGCCCCACGCAGGTTTCTGGGACCCTTAGTAATTCAGCAGGACTTGGCTCTGACTCCTATCATGAGCATCTTCTTTCATATATATTTCTCTCTTTGACCCCAAAGTGTGCAGATCAAAAGAGTGGAAGGAAATAAGCTGCTCTGTCCCACGTTTTCTGTCACGTTCCTGTCTTCACCTTAAGACCACAATGACTACAGAGAACTTGGGATAGGCAGAGGGCATCAGGGCATCTAAAGACATCTATTGGAAAGATGAACTGTGAACCAAACACCAGTGCAGATCTCTCTCTCTCTCTCTCTCTCTCTCTCTCTCTCTCTCTTCCTCCCACTGCTACAAGAAGAATTCACTGAAAAGAAAAGAAGCATTGAAACATCAAGAACTCGTAGCTCAGGCTTCCTGAGTGAAGACAGCAGCCGAGAAGGGCTGTACTCTGTGAAGGATTTAAGGCCCTGGGTTGCCTGCTGGGCACATTTAGACAGTCCTCCTCTTCCTCCTCCTCCTCTTCCTCCTCTTCCTCCTCCTCCTCCTCCTTTTCCTCCTCCTCCTCTTCCTCCTCCTCCTCCTCCTCCTCCTCCTCTTCCTCCTCTTCCTCCTCCTCCTCCTCCTCCTCTTCCTCCTCTTCCTCCTCCTCCTCTTCCTCCTCTTCCTCCTCCTCTTCCTCCTCCTCCTCCTCCTCCTCTTCCTCCTCTTCCTCCTCTTCCTCCTCTTCCTCCTCTTCTCCCTCTCATTCTCTGCCTTTGATTCTTTCCACTTTCTCTCTCTTCTATCATTTCTTCCTCGTCTTTTATTGTTTTCTCTTCTGGGTCAACTTTGGATTCAGTTAAAGCAGGGTTAAGCAGTGGCTTTCACTTTAGAAGGAATGAGACACAAAGTAACATGTTCGCCATTCAAACCTCTAAACGGGAACAAAGCCTGAGAAAGCTGGAAGAAGCTTCTAAAATGAAGTGTTCTCTCTAGAGCGCCCCCTTAAAAGCAGCCAGCCTCCTCATTAGTATGTATTGATTAGGCATGTCTGTGCTGACCATGTTAGGCTATAGTCTAGGCATGACATCACTGAGAAATTTGGTACCAAATTGCACTATATAGAAAGCACATATCCCTCCCACCAACACTGCAAGGCAGCCTGGTCCCAAAATGGAGAAACCGAGATTAACAAAATCAAGTCAGCTACAAAGTCACTTACAAATTGAGAATTACATCTGCAGTCCTCATTGGATGGATAGGACCTTAGTACCTCTGTAGAGTCAGAATATCAGCACATATGTTCACATAGCCCATGAGTGAGGTTGTACATGGATAACTTTCTTACACCTGTGAACGTTCCAGCTGGCTTTAACTTGCTGGATAACGTGTTTTACCCCATAGTGATAAATTCCAATCAGACACATAAAAATTGTTTGAAGTAAAGCATCCCTCAGAAGGAAGGAATCAGATTGGTACCTGGGCTGTGTAGCCTGGGATACAGGACCTGGTCAACATTGATGTACTTTGTAGTGAGTCCCTAGATCTCCTTCTTCTGGTCGGCCTGCTACCCTCAGCAGGCCCCAGCCTCTTTTTCTTACTGATCCTTTATTCTTTCTTTGTACACAACTTTCCTTCCTTAATTATGGCTCAGTAACAATAGGAATCGGTGCTGAGTGTTAAGGCTGTGACTCATTAGCACTGGAAGACTGTGGGAATGTGCCCTCTCAGCAGCAGCTGGAATGCAGATTGTCTTGCTGTTGGGTTGTCCACAATCATCATGAAACAAATGTAATATTCGTTTCTAAGGATTTCCCTAAGAAATGTCTCCTAATGGGAAAATTTGAACAGAAATATGTATCGCATGCCAAACAGCTAACCTCACACTCATAAATATTTATATTTTAGCAGAGTTAAAACATCATTTGTAAGATGGATGTGCTTCTTTGGAGTTTCAACAAGAAAATGCCTCAAGAGCTGAACCCATCTCTGTAGCTAATAGGTACAAAATCCTTTGTCCTGTGCTGGGCGAGGCAGGGAGGCACACAAAGCAATAGCACTGAATGTTCCAGAACCAGGTCATGTAAGAACTCCGAAATTATCTTCTTTCTACCAAATAAAAGAAGAAACATTGGCGGACATGCCACCGTTCTGACACAATACAGAGAGAAATCTGAACCCCACATTAGCAGCCCCAGCTTCCCCAGGAACATGCATGGTAGCAATGCAGATCTTGGCTTCAGCATGGACTGGTTGAATCAGAAACAGGTCGAGGGGAGGCAAATCGTACAGGGAGGAGGAGCACCATAAAATATCAAAGCCCTCTGGGCAATTCTTAAGCACAGGAGACCTTTGAGAACCAGTGCTTTATGACCCTGTACGGATAAACTCGAGCTTGAATCCTAAACTCAGCATGACCTCTGTGACCTTGGTAAGTGATAACCTCCTCAAGTTTTATGCTCCTTATCTATGAAGTAGCAACAGCAGTATGTTTTCTCTAGAGATGTCCTGTGAGGATAGACTGGGAAAAAAAATCTGTGTTAATTGTTTCTTAGAATTTCTGGGACAAAATAAGGAAATAATACATGTTATCTAATATCATAACTACATATAAATAAACTGTAAATCCATTAAAGAAATGAATAATGTTCTTAAATAAACAGTAAAATATCAAAGCAAACTTAGGTGATTAAAATTAGCCAAAAGTTCTTTATTTGGTTTGTTTGCGTTGTTGTTACTGTGTTTGCATTCTGAGGTTAGGTCTTATATTATACAAGGAGACTTCAAGCAACTCTTGATCCTCCTGGCTCTATTTCCAGGCATGCTAGCATTAAAGGCACATGATATGCGCATGTTAGGTGACACTGTCAATATCTTGGTCCCTTCCCTTTGCTCCAGCAGTTTCAGTAGAGAAAATGTCTAAGCAAACATTGCCCTGCTTGATCCAGGACAGCTATCAGCCATGGGCTTCTGCTCTGTTCTATATTGTGATCCATAACTGTGAAAGGCCTGAGAAACTTGTTCATACTTTGTATAATTTAACAGGACAAAAGAACTCAAGATCTTGAGTACACCTGTTGTGTAGCAATTTGCTTCCAGATTAAACCTTCTGTCTTAGAGGGAACCTCCTCAAAACTCAGGATGATGTAAAGGACAGTGAAACACACTTCACCTTAAAAGGAAGCTACTTCAAATTCAGGAATTAGACAAACCAAAAGTTTCAGGAAGTCCCTGAAACTAATCAAATGCACTAAACCCTTTCCTTCCAAAGCAAGAAGGACCCCTGAGAGACACTCTCAGACAAGCTGAGCTGCATAGAAGATCTCACACCATACAAAATATCTTGAAAAGGCAGAGGCAACCTAACTGCCTAGAAGAAACACTCCAACCTGTTGAGCTGCTTGCAGATTGTAGAGCAGCTCCAGGCTCCAAGCTTTTGTGAGGTATCACCCACGCTGAAGAGAGCTTTGGTGGTACAACTCTCTTTGATTCCTTTTTGCTCCTGTAAGTTAACTTTAACCCACACTCTTGTATGTAGCCCCAACAAAACTCATTGGTTCAACATGTTGGGCTTCCATTGTATCTTTACTTTGGCACATAGTCAGTTGGTTCCTTACCTGGGGTGAGTAGATGTCTGTGAGTACTGAGCATCCTCCATAGGTCTTACTCCCCATTGGCTGATCCTGACTGAAAGTATGAGATCCTGGCCTTTCCTCTCTTTGGTTTCTTGGTTATGGGGTAAGGAGAGAGTTAAATGCTGTGGGTCTATCCAGTCCTGAACTGGAATTTCAAGCCCATGGGCCTAAAGAACCCTTTCATCTTCAAACTAATTATCACAGGTATTTTTTCATAGTGACTAGAGTACTGAGCACATCAACTTGCCTGCTCATTCAGCAACAAACTGATGGGGCTCAGAAGAGTGTTAAATGAGGAGTCTGTGCTACATGTCTCCCACTTCTGTGGATCTTATATCTGTCTGTATGCTTTCCTGAAGAAGAGAGGGGGGTCTGTTCCCTTGAATTTGACCATATATTTCTTGAGGGTACATTGTGTATTATTTGGCTTTACAGAGATGTTCCTGTAAGTATATATGGGATTTTGAATTAAGGATAGGGTATAAGTCTGTGAAGAAACTCATTTGTACAATTGTCAGGAGAAACCAAGAGAAGTGTTCCTGGAACCAGCACCTGAGACCTAAGCTTAAACCCAAATACAGTTCCTGCCAATTCTATATACAGCTCACATAGTCGGCAGACTTGTCTCTGCAAATATTGATTTTTTTATCACTGTACCGTGACCCTAACACAGCAAGAAAAATAAAAATACTGTGGAGAAAGACTAACTACTGTAGAAATACATACTGGGAAAATATTCTGTGGTAACCAGATAAAATTATGAAAACATAGCAAACTTGAAGAAACGATTGTCTGTGCAACCCAACAGCTACAGTTTGATCTTTCGATTCATCATTAATTAGGTGTTTACAGCTTCAACTGTGATTCACTCTCCTTAGCTAAAGAATGTACAGAATCACGTCATTGGCTTGTTGTACTTGGATGGTAAAATGGGACCATCTTCATGAAGCCAAAGTGTATTTGGCATGATGTGTACTCAAGAAGCAGGTTTTGGCTTTTTTTTTTTTATTCTATTATTTTCTGTATGGGGATTTTTTTTGCAGAGCTGGGGATGCAGCCTGGGTCCTTATACTCTCTAAGCAAGTGCTCTGCATTGATCTATATACAAAGCCCCTTTGTCACAAGTTTTTGATTTGACACAAAGTCTCACAAAGTTGTCCAGGATTGCATTGAATTTACTGCATAGCCAAGCAGGCTTTATACTTAAAATCTTTCTACCTTAGTCTCCCAAAAGGTTGAGACTATGTATCTGTGCCTGCAGGACTGGTACTGCCATTTGCTTATGTTTGTGAGTTCACACTGTATATTTTTCTGCTGTCTCCTCCTCTTCATCTTCTTCCTCTTCTCCCTTCCTCTTCCTTATTTGTAGACAAAGTCTGACTGCCCTGAAACTCACTATGTAGACCAGGCTAGCCTTGACCTCCTCAAAATCTGTCTGTTTCTATGCTGGGACTAAAGGCATGCACCACTATGCCAGGTTGATCTACTTTCTCCTATCACATAAATCACAGTGTAGCCTCCTCTTCTCTTTGCAGAGTAACCGTGTTACCTTTTCACAGTTCCTTTAATTTTCTGACAAACCATCACATACCTAGTACTGGGAGCAGGTACACAACCTTAACGACACAGTTATTGCATGTCATCTAACTGTGTTTACTCTGTGTCCTGCCCTTCTACTTGAGTTCCCTCATTTTTGTGTGGAAGGTGGAGGCTGCTCTCATCTTACTTAATGATCTGATCCTGTGATTTTGGGTTCACTGGGGAAGTTCAAGTATGATTCTTGTGGAGTTGTCACTTGATGTGTGTCGTGGGTAGACACGGATGCTTCTTTTTGACCAACATCAATTTGTTTCCTATACGATGCAAATCACTATAAAAGTACTGAAAACACTTACTTAAATAAACAATCACCGTTTTCTGAAGTTTCCTCACCGAATTATGGGATGTCTTAGAGATATGACAAGTAGTGATCCTTAAACCTCAGGGATTCAAGACAGGTGGTGGGGGTAGTGTTATTTTTATCCATTATGTACTCAGGGCTGAGTGAGTGTAGTGGACCCTCAGTGGTGGGTGTTCCCAGATAGCAGAGAGAACAAAGCCAAGCATTTCCTTTGGGGAGATTACCATATGAATGCACACAAGGACACAGGAGACAAGGAGCAATAATACTCAGTGCGGTGCCAGCATTTGGTTAATGTGACTGAGATGCCTTGTGGAACAGATGGTTCTGAAAGTGGATTGTGATAAAGGTAGGTGAGCAGCTTTGCTGTACATTAGTCAGAAAGCACTATGCGATCTCAGGAAAGGAAAGAGAGTAACCAGGAGGAAAATTTCCCCTCTGTCTATGCCATCTTACCTCCCTGGCATCTACATTTCCTAATTAGAGAGAGCAAATGGGCAGGAAGTGTGAGTCTCACACATGACTAGGAAGGGGAGAGCAATGGTCAGGGTAGCTGAAGGTGGCAGTAAGTGGTCTGCACAATAGTACTGAGCCAACAACCTAGGGTGGGTTTTGCCTCTGCTCAGAGACTTTCATTAAGTCAGTGTGTAAGCCTGGTTTTTAAAACTACAGTTACAGGTCCATTAAACCCTTGAAACAGATGTATTTTTGAATCTAGAGTAACTCAGAATCTGCACAAGTAAAATGATATGTATACTACATATTCTATACCTCCCTGGTGAGGTCTGGGGTAATAAAACACAGACACAATTCTGTATCAAAATGTTCCATGCAAGTAGAATAAAAACTGTAAGTAACCGTGTGTCTCTTCAGTCCAGATTTTCCTGCCAGATGAATTTGCATTAGATTTTCATGGATTGAGAAGTCAGCCATCTTCCTGTGAGGTAGGCTGATCCCAGTGAGAGCCACATAACAGATAGCAGTAGAGGCGTGCAACAGAAGGCACAGACACAGGGCATGGGCTAAATCCCCACTCTTTGTTTCAGTGCTCTATCTGCTCCTTTGCCAGGTCATGTTCATCCTGCCTCTGCTTTTCCGTTCGATCTACTCCACTTGCTCTCCAGCAGTCACCACAACAAGAGGTGTTATAGAGCCACAGCATCAGGATGGTTGAGAACTGCTGCCCTGAATCCCTCTAGCTTAGTATTTGCCTCAGTACAAATAACCCTCCTTGTGTGGTCACTGAAAGTCTACAGTCTTCTCCTTGTTGTTAAGGTACATAATCGAGTCTCCCAAATCATTGAGAAACCTGATTTCCTCTCTGCCCATTCCTCTCAGTTCCTAAACAGGTTTCCCTCTGTGGATCTCTGAACTTGCTTGTCCCGCGCTACCGTCTCGCCAGCAAGAACGACGCGGCACACATAGGATCCTTCTGCAGTAACAGCTTTAATGCATCTTGAGAGGGAGAGCATAAGCTTGCCACGAGTGGAGACCCTGAACAATAGAACACCCGTCCCTTATATAGGTCACAGCGCTTGCCTGGGACGAGGAGCTTCCCCATTGGCTCCCGCATATCAGGCCAGATGCCACCACGAGAGAGGCTGAGACTCTGAGGTGGAAAATTACCAGGTACATGCGCACTAGCCTGTTTACAACTTGTCCTCGGCAGGATGTAGGCGCCATCTTGTAATGGCGAATGTGGGTGCGACTCGGGCGGCTTCCCACACTTGCTATTCCTCTAAGTTTCCTCATACCCCCTGGGTTCTCATTCTTAGGATCTGAGTCTGAAGATTGCTTGCCTGACATGGTGGAAGAAACTTCCGCATCACTGTTATCAGTGAAGGAAGTCAGGACAGGAACTCAAGCAGGGCAGGGACCTGGTGTCAGGAGCTGATGCAGAGGCCTTGGAAGGGTGCTGCTTACTGGCTTGCTCAGCCTATTTTCATAGAACTTACAACTACCAGTCTAGGGATAGGCCCACCCATAGAAGTCACTAATTAAAAAATGTCCCATGTGCTTGTCTATAACCCATCCTTATAGAAGCATTTTTTCAACTGATGCTTCTTCCTTTCTGAATGTTTTTAAAAGAGTGCTTTGTAAATGGTGTGTGTGTGTGTGTGTGTGTGTGTGTGTGTGTGTGTGTGTGTGTTCTTTTGTGGTAGTGGCTCTCACTGAAGCCATGGATTGATAGCTAGATTGTCTGGCCAGTAAGCTCCTGGGAGGTACCTGTCTCTGCTCCTCTAGCAAGATTATAGATGTAACAACCACACTGGACTGTTGGGTGGATTCTGGGGCTCCAAACTTAATCTTCACATTTGTGTGATAGGCATGTTACTCAGTCATCTCTTCTGTCCTTATAAATGTTGATAGTGAATATGTCCTAGATTTTACTACTAAGCGATCTAAAGTTTGGGTCATGATCTTAGGTTCACCTCCCCCCCCCTCATTTACTCTTATCTCAGACCTGTATCCTTCTTGGCTACAAAATGATGATCACAAAGCTAAGTCAGAATAAAAATCTGTACTTCACATGGCAAGTACTCACTAGAGTCTTTTCTTCACCGAATTTTCTAGAACTTCATGTGTTAGATAATGACCTTTCTAATAAAATAAAATGTAATCATTATATAAACTGAACTTCAGTACAACATACCTGTTCCTATGGTTTGGATCTTAATTTTCCATGCCTCATGGGATCTCACACTTGTAATCCTAGAACACAGAGGATGGGGGTGGGGTGCTGGTGAGCCTGAAGGATCATTGATGGTTTCAAGCCTGCCTAGGCTCCGTTATGAGTTTCAGAAGAACCTTGGCTACAGACTGGGAGAAACAAAACAAAAGGTCTCCAAAGCCTCACTTATTGAAGACTTGGGTGTAAGGTGGTAGGGCCTAGGTAAAAGAAGCATGTCGTGGGAGCATGCCCTTGAAAGGGAGGCTGGGCTCTTGCCCTTTGTTTCTTCTTTCATTGATCCCCAGTCACCATGAAGTGAGCAACCTCACTCTGAGGTGCCTACCTCACTGAAGACCCAAAGCAATGGGGCCAAGCCAACAGGGGCTGAAGCATTGCAAACTTAAAGTCAAAGTCAATCTTCACCTCTTAAGTTGATTATCTCAAGTATTTAGTCATAAATGATAGGAAGCGGATTTACTATGTAAATGAGACTGATCATCAAGTCCTACTAACATGACCTTCCCCATCAAGCGCGCTTCATCCCTATCATGCAGGTAAATTAAATTCAGTGGTTATTTACTGGCCTCACCTTCTGTCTCAGCCAGTTGACCCAAAAGTGAGTAATTCTGTCAAACGGGGTCAGTGAGAACTGAGGCCTGAATCTTTGCCTGTAACCCAGGAGCATGATGTAAAATAGTAGAATGTAAAATCTCAGAGGTATGGAGCGCTGAGATCCAGGCCCCTGGGAAACTTCTATAGTGGGGCTCCTGGGAGGAGAGCACAGAGCAGAAAAGAGTGGAGAATGTCACTTATTGCTAGAGGGGCCTAATGGTCCTCTGGTGAACTGAGGATCCCAAGGAATCCTTTGGGGTAGAATAATAAATAGATTTGATTTTTAGGACATCAGGACAATCTCTGTCCTGAAGTACAGTCCTTGTAACTTCATTAACTGATATTTATAGAAGTTGGTAAACAAAGATTTCAAGAAATAGACGGGCCGTGGTGGCGCACGCCTTTAATCTCAGCACTCGGGAGGCAGAGGCAGGCGGATTTCTGAGTTCGAGGCCAGCCTGGTCTACAGAGTGAGTTCCAGGACAGCCAGGGCTACGCAGAGAAACCCTGTCTCGAAAAACAAAACTTAAAAAAAATAAATAAATAAAGATTTCAAGAAATTAAAAAGTGAGAAAATGTCAGGCTATTGTTAGATCATTCCCAGAGGTAAGAAATGAGAACAAGAAAACAAATTTTAAATTCTCATTATGAAAATAAAATTGATTTTTACAGACAAACCAAAGAATATTTGTATCCATTAACTCTCCTTCCTCCCTATCAAATTACATCATTTGACAATCATTTTTTTCTAAATAAAACATTTGTAGCCATTAAGCCATTAAGCAGCAAGCCTAAGTGAAGACGAGGCATGCTGAATGATATTAAGCCATGCAGGATATGTTTTTGAAAATCGTAAGTATGCTATGTCCAGTAGCATATTCCTAATGGTATTTAATTTAGAAATAAAACAGGACCTATTGAAATGGGAAAGAAAATACAAAAAAACACTCTGAGTCCTGTATCCAGGATTAAAAGCGAAGTGTGTGGTTTGGTGAGGGCCACTGAGATCAGTACAGAACTGACTGAGAAGGAAAGGGAGCATGCTTACTGAAGTAAAACAGTCCGGTAATGGGTAATGTGGACCAGGAGAGCTCATCCTTACCTCCCGGATTGCATTATGTTCTTCATTTATAGAAATAACCACAATAATACTAAGTGGCTGTTACACAAAAGTGTTGAAATCCCACACTATAGCAGTTTGCACTGGTGTGAGCATGCTCAGCAAGAGCATTCTGTATCTATTGCATCACAGAAAATTCTGAAGAGGGTTGAGGCAGGATAAAAGGCTACTGTTCATGAAGACCAGGTATCTACGACCACTATATCGCAAGACACAGACTCAGCCTCTCCATGTGTCTCCCAACAGTTCCCACATTGCAGCTGGCAAGCAAGGAATCAGTGAAGAATGGTTCTATGGAACACATACGTATAATGACTGAGCTGCAGGGATTAGCAATGCTTTCATAATTGTCCACATTTATTCAAAACCAATGCATTTTGTGTGTTTTTTCACTTCAGCATTGCGGTATGAGATTCATGTATAGGAGGACACTTGAATTTCATAGCTCAGCAGAGACAACAGCAAGCATATTATTCTAGTCTTAGCCTTAAGAAAACTCAGGAGAAGGAGTCCCAAAGTTAGGCAACAGAATCAGAGACAGCTTCTGCTCCTAAAAAGAGTCCCACATGAAGACTAAGCTACACAACTGTTACATATGTGTAGAGGACCTAGGTCAGTCCCATGCATGGTTTCTGGTTGGTGACTCAGTGAGCCCTTGTGGGTCCAGTTGATTGTATAGCTTTTCTTGTGGTGTCCCTGACCCCTCTGGCTTCTACAATTCCTCTTCCAACTTAATATGTCAAGGCTGGTTGATATCCATGGGAGGCCTCTCCCTTTCTGAACAGAAAAGGAGGAGGAGTGGATGGGGAGGACAGATGAGGGAGGACTGGGAGGAGAGGAGGAAGGAGAAGCTGTGGTCAGGATGCAGCATTAATTAATTAATTAATTAATTAATCAAAAAATGAAGAAAGAAAAGAAAGCCCAGGAGCAGGGAGATGGAGTAGATCACCAAGTTCTCTTTTTCTTTTGGGGGGGAGTTATTTTCATATTTTATTTACATTTCAAATGTTTCAGATCTCCCTTTTGGAACCTCCCCATTCCCTCTGCCTTCCCCCTGCCAATATGGGGATACTCTCCAACCCACCCTCCCACCCACTCTCCTCCCTCCTCCTTGTCATTCTCCTACACTGGGGGATCTAACACCCTCAGGCCCAAGGGCCTCTCCTCCCCCTGACGGATAACAAGACCCTCCTCTGCCGCATTTGTGGCCAGCACCATGGGTCTCTCCATGTGTATTCTTTAGTTGGTGGATCAGTCTCCAGAAGTATCGGGGGTCAGGCCAGTTGCCACTGTTGCTACCTCCCTGGGGCTGCACACTCCCTCAGCTCCTTCAGTCCTTTCTCCAAGCCCTCCATTTGGGACGTCACACTCAGAACTACTGTTGCTGCGAAGTGACTCTTGGGTATTTCAAACTTTTGGACTAATAACCTCTTAACAGTGAGTACATACCATGTTCATTCTTTTGTGACTGCGTTACCTCGCTCAGGATGATATTTTCAAGATCCATCCATTTGTCTACGAATTTCATGAAGTCATTGTTTTTAATAGCTGAGTAGTATTCCATTGTGTAAATGTACCACATTTTCTGTATCCATTCCTCTGTGGAGGACATCTGGGTTGTTTCCAGCTTCTGGCTATTATAAATACGGCTGCTATGAACATAGTGGAACATGTATCTTTATTACATGTTGGAGCATCTTCTGGGTATATGCCCAGGAGTGGAATAGCTGGGTCCTCAGGTAGTATTATGTTCATTTTTCTGAGGGTCCGCCAAACTGATTTCCAGAGAGGTTGTATCATCTTGCATTCCCACCAGCAATGGAGGAGTGTTCCTCTCTCTCCACATCCTCGCCAACATCTGCTATCACCTGAGTTTTTGATCTTAGCCATTCTGACTGGTGTGAGGTGAAATCTCAGGGTTGTTTTGATTTGCATTTCCCTGATGACTAAGGATGCTGAACATTTCTTTAGGTGCTTCTCAGCCATTAGAGTTTCCTCAGTTGAGAATTCTCTGTTTAGCTCACTTCCCCATTTTTTGATAGGGTTATTCACCAAGTTCTCTTAATGAGGACGGACAGAGGGTAGTGCTTGACTGTGTGTTCAGGACAAACCCAGCACTGGTCTCTGCCCTTCATATGTGGGCTCTATGGTGTTGATTCAATTTAGGGCAGGTTCAAAAATTCTGCAGAATATTTATCTCTGCACTGAACATATATGCAGAGTTGTTTTTGTCAGTGTTACTTTAAGGTCCACAGCATCACAACCTTTACCACAGTGACCAGCTTCTCTTGAGTAGTATAAGTCACCTGGAGATAATCAGAAGCAAGGAGGAGGGCATCCATATGATCTGTTCTATTTCCCCTAAGTGGATCAGAAGTGGATTAAGCTATGCTCCTGGCTCCTGAAACTCTTTCCCAAGACAGTAAGGAACTGTCCTCAATGGAAACTCACCATTCAGCCTACACAAACCCATTACCCATGCAGAAAATGTTTGTCCCTGCAGGACCAGGCTGAATGTGGGTCAGAGTAGTGTTAGCTAATACAGCGGTGAAGAGTACTGACTGCTCTTCCAGAGGTCCTGAGTTCAATTCCCAGCAACCACATGGTAGCTCATAACCATTTATAATGGGATTCGATGCCCTCTTCTGGTGTGTCTGAATATATAAGTAAATAAACAAAATCTTTAAAAAAAAAAAAAAAAAAAAGAATGCAGAAGAGATTCTCAGGCTGGATGTTTAACTGTGAAGCTCTGTTTTCCTGACATTCATGCCCAGGCACTGGTGAGACAAGAGTGACACTTGGAGGATGACATGTGAGGTTGGGATCAGCCTGAAGTGGCTTTAAGTTCTCACACACCCCACTCTGTAACCAGGGCTTATACCTTCATTTCTCCAAGCATCCAATTGTCCACTGGATAAATTTAGTATAATAGGGCTTTCGTTTTGTTTTGTTTTGTTTTGTTTTGTTTGGGAGGGGTACCTATCTTGAGAGATAAAGTGTGGCAGTTTTGGGCCCCATGCTTCATTAAAAGTCCTAAAATGGTTAGTCTCAAAATCAAAGAGACTTACATTTTGTGTATCATGAAATTCTACTGGTCTCTTATCTAAGACATGGCTTCTTCAAGAGTTCTGTTCATTCTAGTTCGCCTGCTCAATCACCAAGACTCTAAGTCCCTCCATTGTTTTCCCCAGCACATCCCTCCTCCTGCCTCCTGTTCCCTCTGTCTCCCAAACTGACACAACTTTCTATGCAAGCATCAACAAGAGCCAAGCAAAGGAGAGCAAGAAAAAGCTCTTCATTCAGAGCTTGCCACAGTGAGAGCGTTAGGACTTCAGGGCGCCCTGAACCGAAGTGCTTGTGCGACGTTAACCAGAAACAAAGTCTCCCACGTGTCTGGTTTTGCACATTTCACACATCAACGTTTCGGAGTGCAATTCATTTTTGGCTTCTTCTGGTTGTTCCTAAATTGGAAGTTGGCTGGGAATAGGAGGAAGGAGATTGGGCAGCGTCAATTATTCATCAAGTTCTAGTCATCTGGGGATGATTGCAACCAAGGGTATTGTTTGGTTTGGAGGGTTGTTACTAGAGATAGTGGATTAAGTGTCCACTTGTCTCACTGACAGATAGTTGGCTGGCTTCCTGGGCTCGTTATTTGATGACCCGCTTGCTGCAAACGGTGAGTCATATCCCTATTTTCAGACATGGTCTGGCCATTGTTCATTTTTATTCAAGCTTCCCCGTGAGGTCCCGTGAATTTTTCCTCCACTGCTCTTATCTTCCATATGTTGGCTCACTTCTCTGATTCTTTGCCCACCCACCACCAGACACATGCTGACTGCAGAGTAGTATCCTGCGTTCATAAAGAGCTGGGGACTGCAGCCTTGGTTTAAAACCTATCCTTTTTTGCCTGGCATATATATATCACAACTGGATAGAATCTCTACGCTATCATCTCACAGGATGAATTTAGACATGGCTCCAGCAATCAGGTGACAGGGCAGGTCCCAGGTGACACTTAAGAGTCAGCTCCATATTGTTCTCTCTGATCTGGCTTCCACTTCCCACGTCCATGCCACAAGAGAGTGGAACGTGGGTCATGCTACACATTAGGGTTCTGGAAAGAGGCTTTCTATTTCTCCTTGTTTTTTGCCCTCGTTCTCAACTCTAGCCGTCCACGTGTGAACATGTCTGGAAAAAAAAAAGGGTGATGAGTTTAAAAAAAGATAAAGAGAGACAGGATATGTTCTGTGGGGTGTGGGGAGGATGCTGGAAGGAGGTGTCTTGGTGGGTCCATGCCGAGGCATCCCTTCCCCCCAGGGACCAGCCACACGCGAAGGTATAGTATAGAAATAGAGTTTATTCAGGGCATGGGGAGGGGAGTTAAGAGGGTAGTAGAGGCAGAAAAAGGCAGAGAGAGGGAGAGAGTCGAGAAGTAGAGTCCGGCCATGACCACGTGACCACATGGGGAGAGGGGGGAGCAAGAGTCGAGAGAGAGAGAGAGAGAGAGAGAGAGAGAGAGAGAGAGAGACAGAGACAGAGACAGAGACAGAGAGAGAGCAAGCAGCCCCCTTTATAGTGGGTCAGGCCTACCTGGTCATGTAACTGGGAAGGAGCATACCTGGCTATTGCCAGGTAACTGTGGGGCAAAGTTTCGACAGAATGCTAACAAGACCTTACTCCAATTTCTTTGGGCAGCATTTTTAAATCAAAGGATTTTTAGCAAATTATTGGTTTTCAATAAAATCTTGTGGAAATGATTTTCTCCTGAACATGTGTCATGTGCTATGCACACATATACAAGTTCAGTGGACTGAATGGTTTGTGAGCATGCTGCATTAGTCCCCAGATTTCAAGAAGTGGAAACAGACACTCCTGGATGCACAACGAGGCCATCTGTAAGGACAATCAACCATTCATCATACTTTAAAACAAACATACGAACCCGTGAGGTTCTAAAAGAAATGAATTTGGCTCAGTTAATACTGTCAGAATCTCCATTTCCAAAAGGAAGCTAGGACTCCAGTAATTGACCCACGTGAAAGGAAAAAAGTTCACATGTGTACAAGGATGAAGACCGCTCGCTCGGGGCACCATGTGCACTAACATACGGCAACATTTTGAGAACATGTAATGTTGAGGAAATTCACTCTGAACTCCCATTTCCTCTTCCTCAAAAATAGGGTCAAAGCCTCCCTCCCCAACGCCCGCGGGCAGCAGACGGGAGTGGATATTTCCAAGTTGCTGCATTCTTCTCTCTATTCTGGAGCCAAATGCAGGAGGTAAAGGAGTTCAAAGAGAAAACATTAGAGAGGGTGCAGAAAACTGAGAGAGAAACCAACGGTGGTTGAGAGAAAACAGCAGGAGAGGAGTTCGGTTTAAGGAATAGCGTCACCTCTGTGTGGGCGGTGTCCTTTCTTGGGGAAGGGATTTTTATAGGTGTATACGACCGATGTAGAACGACAAATTCCACTGTGATATTTTCATATAGGCATTTATGCTTGCTTGACAGCCAGCTAGTCCATCCTCCCTTAATCCTGTATTTCTTCCTTCTAGTCCTTTCTTTTTAGATGCGGCATAAACCCATTCAGAGCTTTAAAGACTGTGGCACTTACTCCAAAGCCACAGGGGCTCCAGGGATCTGCCCCACCTGTAGGTGGCCGGTTGTCTTCCTTTTCTGAGACCAGGAGTGTAGAGGGCGCTGTGAAGTCTAGGAAGGCAGTGGTAGTCTTTTCCCTAAGAACTCTCTGAATCGGCCTCAGAGACTACAGGACCCTATCGAGTTTTACAAGCAGCCTGAAAACTGGCCAAGATATTTAACCTGCATGGGAGACGCCCTATTGTTTTGACCTTCGTGACAATTGGGTGTAAAACTTTGAGTAAACACCTTACTGACACCTATTACAGAGGCTCGGCAGGAGGTGCAGCCATTAATCAGAACAGCTGCGGGAGGCAAAGGCTGCCAACGGAGCCCTAGAAGGATGACTCGATCCCCCGCAGTTCTCTTTTTCTTCAAATTAAAACCCAAGGAAATCAAGAGAGAAACCCCATTTGGTTCTCTTGCCTCCCAGAAGGGGCAGTTGCAACTGTGCTGAGAGGAGGCAGCCACGGGTGGGGACGCCAAGTGGAGGGAGTCCTCCGCTAGCCCTTGTGTTGGAACTTTGCGGGTGGAGATGAAGAAGGAAACAAAAGAAAGACACCAAAGGGTCTGTCGGAGAAAACGTAGGTGAACTCAGAGTGACACACTGGCTCGAGCTGTCTGTGCTGCCCACAGATGGGACTCCAACCTCTGTCTTTCTGAAGAGGCAGATCTGTTTGCAGCCTTGGATGATCCACCATGTTTGACCCGAGTGCGTGGCCAAGGCCGCCGTTATGCAAATCCAGGGTCCCTGGAGTCCATTCTCGTGCATGGTTTTGGGAATGGCCAGTGATCTGAAACTCACACCTCATAAGGACAGATTTCCAGGAGACAAGAGATGATTGCCTGTGGCAGAGAATTTTAAGTTGCGTCAAAGAGATTGATAGACTCTCAGCAAATGAAAGCAAAGAAATAAAATCAGAAACAGATTTGGGGAGATACAATATGAACACACAGGCCTTGTAAGTGGTGAGGTCGTGTGGCCACACTAAGGACTAACCGAGCCTGTAATAGCCCAGCAGAAGCCATGTGCTAGCTAATTATGAAAGACCAGAATTCATTTCAGCTAGGTGCTAAAATGCCTGTTGTTGTAGAACCTCACTTCTAAGCTCCTAAGAAGTTCTCAGAGGAAAACTTGAATATGAACCGGGCTGGCAGTAGACTCACATGTGCACAGCCAAGTACCCCATAGGCAGGCCTCCTGATTGGCCTCTCTCCACCATGCTGAGAGACCTGAGATCTCACTGACCTGTGACCTGTGACCTGTGACTCATGACCCTGGGTTATGGTTGCTAGCTTTTCTAGGGAACACAAGCATCCTCCCACTGCGTGCCAGTTCTTTTCTCTAAGAACCTTTGACCCTGAAGATGATGAGGAAAAAAAAGGAAGCGTTGGTCAAACTTAGAATTATCTTTTATATTTCAGGCAGCTGATTCAATTTTTTCACTGATTATGAGATAAACCTTCATGCAGATTGATGTCTTTATAAAAAGATGAAGAGATAGAATATTCGTTCTACGGGGGTGTGGCGAGGTTTGGGGGAAGGGCGTGTCTCAGCCGGCCCATGCAGAGGCACACCTTCCCCCTGAGGGACCAGCCACACTGGAAGGTATAGAATAGAGTTTATTCAGGGCATGGGGAGGGGAGTTAAGAGGGTAGTAGAGGCAGAGAAAGGCAGAGAGGGGGAGAGAGTAGGGAAGTAGAGTCCAGCCGTGACCACGTGGGGAGAGAGGGGAAGAAGAGGGAGCAAGAGAGCAAAAGGCAGAAACAGCAAGAGAGAGAGGAGGGGCAAGCAGCCCCTTTTAGAGTGGGCCAGGCTTACCTGCTGTTGCAGGTAACTGTGGGGTGGAGTTTAGGCAGAATGCTAACACAGACAACCTGTGATTTTGTCTGTGTGTGCAATTTTACTGGGGCAGGATACACACATTCAAACCAATTCAGTGGTTTAAAGTTTCCCTACTGAAGCTGGCCAAGAAACTAGCCTGTTTATTAACTGTAATATGCATATATGCACACACATGCATGATTAGTCTCAGTCTTCTGCATTGCAGTGTAGCCCAAATGGACTGAGAAGATAGTTCAGTGGTAGGGCATATGCCTAGAACATTTGAGACCAGGGTATCATTCCCAGCACCAGAACAAATAAATAAATATGAATTAATGCTTCATTTTTAGTTCAGTTTCTTGTTGTCTTCCTTGCTATCTTGATTAACATTAATACTTCCCACCTTAAAATCAAATACCCTTTGAGCTGGAGGGAGGCCACAGTCACCGAGTAAGTGGACTTGTTCTTGTAGAGGACCCTGATTTGGTTTCCCAGGAAGCATATGATAGCTCACAGTTATTTACAACTCCATTGCCAAGGGATGAGACAGCTTCTTTTGGCATGGGTACCAGGCATGCACGTGGTATATATACACACCTGCAAACCAACACTCATGCACAACTAAATGTTTAAACGACATCATTAGGGAACCGTGTTCTTTACCCTACTTCCAATATTTCCGTGAATTTCCACATGGTTCTGTTTATAGACACATCTGCACACCCGAGGTGGCTATATCTAGCTGATTTCTCAACACCACTCTTCACTCCTGCTTCTGTTCCAATGACCAATTAAAGAGGTTAAAAACCAGAGGTTAAAAGTCACTTTCACCTCCTCTCAGTGCTTGCTGCTTAATCCCCACAATCCACTTTTTTTAAAAAAATCAGATGTAGTGGGAATCTTATAAAATCCACTCCTGTAGCAAACTGAGAGGCAAAGAAGACAAAATTCCTAGGAAGTTGCCAGGTAGCCCAGAGGCCAGAGCACAGAAGGAATAACAGAAAATACCCTGGCTCAACAAAGAGGGGGAAACTCACTACTCAAAATTGTCCTATGACCTCCACATATGCTCTGGTATATGTTCACACACACACACACACACACACTCACTCACACACACAGTTGTTCAATCATTTTCAGTCACTGGAAAGGGTTCTTGTGACTCAGCTCTAGTGTGGAGGAGCAGTAAGATCAACAACTTGGCTGCAGGACTGAGCTAAATCTTCTCTTTCCCTGAACAGTGGGGAACGGGTCACTTGGAAGTGTTTCTAAGGCTCTCAGTGTCCTGTTTGTCATCTGATCTTGGTACCTTAACTATGGCCTTGTCTTCTCATAATAAGTCAAGACGCTTCCAGAAAAAAGCCCATAAGGCATCCTGAGATGCCTCATTATCCCGAGAACACTGGGTCTCCAGAAGGACGAGCTTTCTGAACAAGTGGCTCCCAAACCAGGATGGGCCATTACACAAATAATCAATGTCCTTGGTTCACACTCTGCTTCTTGTAGCCCCGTCTGAAGCAGATAAACAAAACAAAACAAAACCCAGTATTAATAATGGGGAATCTGATCACTTGTGCTTAAAGCTCAGACACTGACAGTGAAAATATCTCATCTGTTTATATCGTTAGTTATAAGATGTAACTTCACACCTATGTCTATTTGTGAAAATTACATTCAATTCTCTATACATTAGAGTGAGACAATCCCTCTATTTCTCTTAAGAGACTGAACAGCCCATCACTTTGGCTCTGAGGCAGAACTCACTCTTAGAACACAGGGAGCCACATAGAGTTGGAAGCCCTGGAGATCCAAATCAAGGGAAGGCAACATCAGCACAAAGAGGAGGGAAATGAATTAAGGCACGGGGGACTAGCAAAGAACATGCATCGCTGTGCCTGGCTCCAAACTAGAGCATAATTAGGTTGCATTTAGATGGAACAAGATAACCCTGACGCTGCAAGAAACACCGAGGTTCTGTCTGAGGATCACACTGTGGCTGGAACGCTATAAAGTACCAGCGGGAAGGGGGTGGGGGTAAGAGTCCCAGTTCCAAGGAAATACTGCTTGCTGTAAATTCAACATCCAGTGATGTGATTTCTCTGCTACACTAGCTGTGGAATGGAAGACAGACTGAGAGCAAGCCAGCAGCCTGTGCGCATGAGGCTGACAGGCGCCTGCTCTCTTTGATGACAGGTCTGGTTCTGTTTCTTTCTCAGATGAAAGGTACTGGGAAAGGGTTAGATATTACTGTGCTATGGGAAACTTTGAGAATTTGGCACTTTCCCCCTCACCCCGCTGCCCTGCTGGCTGACCTGTGGCATCTTTTTCTCTGGTCTGTTTGTAATTAGGGACCCCATGGAATCCAGGCGGGCTGCACTACAGACCAGGTGTGCGCATTCGCTCATGCGCTGTCCACGTGTGCCATGAATATTCACAGGCAGATCCAAAGTTCAGCATTCAGCTCTGCTTTCCCACCCTCATGATAAACGCGTGATGCTTCCTTCACATCTTCCTCACAAGTTTCCGACTCTACAGCTTTAGCTGGTGGGCAACATTTTGATAAGTAATGTGAACTTGATGTTATTGACCCACAATTGATTATGTTCAATTATGTTGGAAAAGTTTGTAAGTCCAAGTTCCCGCCTTTACTTTTTCTCTCGGCACCTTTATCTATTGGTTACATTGTGACAGTTTAGTAACTGTACATTTATAAAGTTAAGTAAAATAACTGACCGATGTGCCACCCATTCTGAAGAGTAATAAAACCCGCTTATCAAGCAAGTGGCCCTTGGCCTTCCCTGGCTATGGATGATGAGGTAACCAGATCTCTGTCTGGGACCTCCTCCCTGGTCCTATGACTTGCTTCACACAACCCTCCTAGTAACCAATCCCTGTAACAGACACTTAGAAATCAGGGTGCTTCTACTAAGGCCCAAAGCTCAGCTTCTCTCTTTCAGTCTGCATCTTTGTGTTATCGAGTTTGTTCTCATTTGATATGTAAACGTTCACAACATGAAAGTCACTTCTACCCTGGAAGCATCCTCTGAGAAACAGAAATGCCGAGAATCACTTAGTTGATGATGTGTGTGGGTGACAGCAACCTACTCATGCATTCCCATGATGAGGGTTATGGAGAACTTTCCCCATGAGGCTGCTTAAGTGTTAGCATTTTTTCCCCAAAGGATAATTTGGATCTATAATTTGTGAGATCCTCCCCCTGTGTTCTAGGGTAAAGATGGCCACTCTATATTCTCCTCGGCTTTGGGCTCCATGAGTGTTTTATCCCTCATCTCTGTATTTATTCTTAAAGAATATTATAGCTAAATCTGAAAAAAAATGGAAAAGACTAGGTTTAAAAGTCTAAGTCAGAGGCCATGATTAGAGAGGTCCCTGGTATATTGTCTAGGTGGAGTGGAGATCTGAGAAGAGCTCCGAAGAGTTAGCAGTCATTGATGAATAAGCTCGGAGCCAATCAGGTGAATAGACACACCTTGGGTAAATGTTATTGATGAATTCTAATAGACAAAGCCATTTGACAATGGGCATATCTGATGACCAAAATTCTGTATCCTAGGTCTCACCACTGTGGAAACTAGCTCCAGAGAGAAAGGAGGCTATAGTTTTTACATATTTAGAACAAACCTTTAGGTTCTCTTGAAGCTTTTTAAGCTACCAAGAATTTTGCCCATGATTGCATGTGATTAGAGAAAGAGAAGATGCCCAGCCTTTATCTGTCTTAATACTAAAATTACCCCTCTAACTCTTCAACATGATTTGTACAGTCCTATACACATTCTGTTCAATGAGGTTTAAAATACCTCTCTTCTCAAAGCCAAATGAGAGAATGATATTAAGAAGATAATACTATTAACATTTTCTGCTTCTGGTGACTCATTAAAATTATTTTGGGATATTCTTCAGATTTCTATCAAAGAAATTCAGATTTATGTCAGGCATCAATAGCAATCTGCGTCCAAATTACACAATTTTACTTTTCTTTGAAAATGAAGATGCAGTATTCAAATGCACATAACACATGAAAGAAATTCTAAAGTCCTAGCAGACATACAATACACCCTTTAAATGTTCACTTTGAGAAATAATTTTAAATATAACAATATAGTTTTGAGTACTTATTTCTGATCAAAGGAGTGGTATTTATAATACCCCAGAAGATAAGTGCTTTTTGAAGAATTATGTATCTATAAGTAAAGAATGTAAGTGGGGATAGAAGTTAGACTAACATTTATTTGACATTTTATGCATGCTTTATAATTACAATCATAGAAATCCAGGTAAGTTGTGATGCTCAGGCGCTCATGAAAAATCACTCATAATAAGAAAATGCTGTTGAACTGATCTTAATAATTATAGAGGTAACTTCAACTTGTGAAATGAGCTGGCTGTACCTCATTTTCTCCTAATCTTTGACAACAAATTATTAGGGTGTTCTGGTATGTGTCAATATGAATACCAAGAAAAGGGTATACTTGTCTTATCTGTCACTGAGAAATACATCTCAGCCAGCTACATTGAGGTATTTGCTGTGGCAGGAAATTATTTTTAATTTTTTTATATTTAGTTTGTAAACTGTTAAATCCATATAACATTACCTTCTTTTAAAATATTTGCTTTTTATTTTTAACTATGCACATGCAGATGCATTTGTATGTTGGTATGCAGGAATGTGCAGGTGCACATAGAGACCAGAAGCACTGGATACCTTGCAGCTAGAGTTTCAGGCAGCTATAAGTAGCTTGAAGTTTGTGTTGAGAACTGAACCTGTGTCTTCTGCAATAGCAGTATGTGCTCTAATCACCGAGCCATCTCTCCAGCCTTGCATTTAACTTCTCCGTTATCAAGTGTCAGGACTGTAGCATTACATCTATGCAACTTTCATAGTGTTGGCTGTGCTCAGCCACCAGCCAATCATAAAACTCCTTTCATTTTCTGACATGCAAACATTATATGCCTTACACACCAACTGGCCCTTTCCACTTGGGTTCAACCCCTGGGAAATACCCTCCTAGTTTCACCTTTTCTCAATGTTTTTCTATTGCTGATTTTGTAATTCTGTGTGCTAGAGGTTACAGTGTGAGGAATCGTATTGATAAATTTCCTGTAGTATATAGCCAGGCAAGACAAGGTTAAGAAAGTTCCAGTGAGCCATTCCACTTGCATTCCCCTCAGTAAGTCACAATGTAACACATGGCGTCACTGGGTCTTACATCTGTTCCACACCCTATCCCACCCCACCACGGCCAACACATTCCTGTCTTCTGCTCTTAAATGGGGAAACTATAAAACAAGAAAATGATAGTTTTATATACAAAAGCCAAGGTTCTCCTCATTGCTATTATTTTATAATAAAATTGTACAGTTAAGTGTACAGAGAAACATCTTCTGCTTTATTCAAAAAAACATTGTACAAATGATAAATCTTTATTAACTTCCTAAAGTATTCATCTATTCTACCAGTTGATGTGTCCATGTGGAATTGGGTTTGTATCAGTTAGATTTGGTATTCCATTTTGGTAACTAATATTTGAAAAATAAAGGTAATTTTCTTGGATTAAACATAGAAAACAACCGGAGAAAATGTATATGTCAATGGTACATACATGTTCTTTCTCATAGTATCATTGTATTGTATCTTAATATAATATAATTATATCTTAATTATATCTTAATCATGATAAGACCCTTTAGGTTAGAGTTAAATTAAAAGTACAGGCACATTTAAAACTTAAATTATACATTTAAGTAGAATTGCATTTTTATAAAATTAAACTAGAATAGTGCTTCTGAGCTACATACTGGTAGGAAAAAACCAACATGAGAATACTTACAAAATTAGACTGATAGGTTAAAATATCTTCCTGAAGTGTTTAAGTTACATATAAGCCTATATAAGCCCCCAAATAATAACAAGGGGTTTAAGCATTCATGCAGGAAGGCTCTAAAGTACCATAAGCAAATAGGAGGATACAGATCCATTAAGAAGGCTCTAGACACATGCATGCCTCACATGGAGGGACAGGGTATCAGTACTGGAGC